>CM039470.1:13713346-13831158 GCA_022433065.1 Begonia loranthoides | reverse complement strand
AACTCGTAAGTTTTCCCTTTTCAAACTTCCATTGGGAGTTTGAGCGAGGGAAAACCGAACCATTGCTCGCGATCGGTAGATTTTCTTCGAAAATCTAGAATCAGTGAACCTAACGTTAGATAGTTCCCGGAACCAATCAAAGGTCTACATCTCCTTCCCTGTCATTCTTCGTGGGTTGCTAACACGTACTTCCTTTTGCAGGTCATCTCGTGTCATTTGCATACCTGTCGAGTAGATCTATCTTGTAGGGATTATTGTTTATGAGTTCCAAGACTTGGAATGGTCCATCCCCTCGTGACTGTAGCTTATTTTTCTGCTGGCTCGCAAATCTTTCCTTTCGTAGGTGAACCCAAACCCAATCACTAAGTTCAAATATTACTTTCTTTTGTCCTTTGTTGGTATGTCGTGCGTAGTGTTCTTTCTTTCTTTGGATATTGTCCCGTACTTGTGCATGTAACTCCTTGACAAACTCAGCTTTCCTTTTGCCATTTAGGTCAACAAACTCATTAGTAGGTAATGGTAATATATCAAGTGAAGTAAGGGGATTAAATCCATAAACTATCTCGAAAGGTGAAAACGAACTAGTAGAATATACAACTCGATTGTATGCAAACTCAACATGTGGCAAACATTCTTCCCACTACTTTAATTTTTTAGAAATTATTGCCCTTAGCAATGTGGATAATGTTCAATTGGCCACTTTGGTTTGTCCATCCGTCTGGGGGTGTGCTACGGTGGAAAACAAAAGTTTTGTTCCAAGCTTGTTCCATAACGACCTCTAAAAATGGCTTAAAAACTTGACATCCCTGTCACTCATAATAGTTTTTAGGATTCCATGCAAATGTACTATTTTCTTAAAGAATAAATTTGCTACATGCGTAGCATCATTAGTCTTAGAACATGCTATAAAATGAGCCATTTTGCTAAAACGGTCGACAACAACAAAAATACTATCCTTACCTCCCTGGGTCCGTGGAAGCCCTAATACAAAATCTATGGAGATATCTATCCAAGGATGGACAGATACGGGTAAAGGGGGATATAGCCCATACGGCTTTACCTTCGATTTTGCCTTCCTACATTCAATACATTTATCACAAATGGATATTACATCATGTTTCATTTTTGGCCTGAAAAGATGCTCACTTACTATGCTCAGAGTTTTGTCAATCCTTAAATGTCCCATTAATCCTCCCCCATGCGTTTCTCTAACAAGCAATTCACACATTGAACATTTGGGCACACAAAGTTTATTCTTTTTAAACAAATACCCATGATGTTCATGGTAATCTACACATGCGATTCTCTCACAATCCTTCCACGCATGACAAAAGTCCAAGTCTGATTCATACAAATCTTTAATGAATTCAAACCCTAATAATTTTGATTGTGGAGAAGTGATGAGAACATACCTTCTAGACAATGCATCAGCAACTACATTGTCCTTACCTTTTTTTGTAATGTATGACATACAGAATGGTCTCGATGAACTCCATCCATTTGACGTGTCGCTTATGCAGTTTTCCTTGGGACTTTAGGTGCTACAAACTCTCATGATCCAAGTGAATGATGAACTCCCTTGGCCACAAGTAATGTTGCCATGTTTGTAAGGTTCTCACCAATGCATATAGCTCCTTATCGTACATCAGGTAATTCAATGCTGCTCCACTAAGCTTTTCACTAAAATACACGATCGGCTTCATTTCCTGCATTAAAACACTGCCAATTCGCTTTCTCAACATGTCACATTCGATTTCAAAGGTTTTATAAAAATTTGACAAGACTAATAAAGGAGCATAAGTTAACTTTTCTTTCAATGAGTTAAAAGTCTTTTCATGTAACTCAGTCCATTTAAATTCAACATTCTTTTTAACCAACTCATTCATAGGTGCATCAATGGTACTGAAGTCTCTCACGAATCTCCTATAAAAGCTTGCTAATCCATGGAAACTACGTACCTGATTGGCATTCTCTGGGGTATTCCATTCCTGGATTGCTCATATTTTCTCCTCATCCATTGATACTCCACTTGAGCTTACTACAAATCCAAGAAAAACTATCGACTTCATGAAAAATGTACACTCCTTCAGATTGGCATACAGTTAATTCAAATGTAGCACGTTGGAATGAAGTCAATTTGATGCTCGATTACCTGAAGTGGGGCAACTCCTTATGGTAATTCTTCTGGAAACACATCTTCGTATTCCTGTAAAAGAGAAGTAATTTCCACTTGTAGAGAATACGTTAGTTCGTTAGTGTTCAAATAAACATCCTTACACACTAACACAATCATCTCATTCTTTTTTTCTCCTTCAAATTTCTTTTCTCCTCCTTTGCCTTTTTTGCTTTCTTTACCTTTGGCTTTTCTCTCTCTGCCTTTATCCTCACACTTGCCTTTTTCACCATTCTCTTTTACATTCTATTTTTTAACTACTCCAATTTCTTCTTCTTACAATTTGTTGTATCTTTGGAACTCTTTGGTGATCATTTCTTGGTCAATGCTTGCCTCCCGTGGTGATAAAGGGGTTAGAACAACAACTCTCCCATTTTGAACTAGCGAGTACTCATTCTTAAATTCATTGTGTTTGACCATTCTATTGTATTGTCATGGTCTTCCTAGAAGGATTTGAGTGCCTTGCATCGAAACTACGTCGCACAATACGTCATCTTTATACTTTTCGATTGATAATGCAATACTCACTTGCTTTGTCACCTTCATTTTGCCGCAGTCACTTAGTCATTGCAACTTATATGGCTTCGGGTGTTTTTGGGTCTTCAAATTCAACTTTTGGACTAACAACGTACTTACTACATTCGTGCAACTCCCACTATCAATGATTACACTACATACCTTTTTTTTAACATGGCACCTGGTATGGAATATCTTTTTACGTTGGGCTTTGTCGTTGTCTTCGCGAACTTGCACGTGTAACGCCCTCATTATGATCAATAGTTCTCCTTTGACTGGAGCTTTCACATCTAGATCACTTTCATCGCCTAGTTGTGACATTTTGTCATCACTAGAAGTCACGCTTTCCACATCTTCATTGTCTAACAAAATCATTGCTCTTTTTTTTAGACAATTGGATGCATAATGTCCAAGTCCTTGGCATTGGAAGCATTTGGTATCTCTCATTTGGGTTAGTGTAGAAGTTTCCCCCTTTCCTTTAGATGAAGTATTGCCTTCCGCCACAGTTTTACCTTTGAATGCCTCCTATGGGATTTGGTTTATCACCTCTCTAGTTTGGTTTCCAATTGATATTGTTCCCAGCCTCGCACTCCTTTTGGCTTTTAATTGTCATTCCACTTTGATTGCGTTGTGGAGTAATTCTTCCATATCTACGTAGTGTTGCAAGTCTACGATATCGGCAATCTCCCGGTTTAGGCCTCCCACAAATCTTGCCATTGTGGCTTCCATGTCTTCATTGATGTTAGCCCTTATCATAATGACCTCCATCTCCTTGTAATATTCCTCCACACTTCTAAACCCTTGTGCTAGGGTTTGGAGCTTCCTGCACAAATCTCTATGATAGTGTGTTGCGACGTACCTTTTTCTCATGATAGTCTTTATACTTTGCCATGTGCAAATCAAGGGTTCTTCATTACACCTTCTATTCTTTACCAATTGGTCCCACCAAATGCTAGCGTAGTCTGTGAACTCCATTGAAACTAACTTTATCTTCTTTTCCTCCTAATAGTTGTGACAATCAAAAATGGTCTCTACTTTTCGTTCCCACTCCAAGTAAGTTTCAGGATCACTTTTTTCCTTGGAATGGAGGAATTTTTACCTTGATGTGGCTTAGATCTCCGTCCTCTCGATCTATTTTATCAAACCTTTCTCTTCGAAATTGTCTTTCCTCAATTTGAAACACATTTTCATCATCATTCCTTCTTCCACGAGCAGGGCTAGGGGATGGTATTTCGATATGTTCCATTCTTCGAACAAGATCCGCATATTGGTCTTGCATGGCCCTCATGAACATCCTGAAATCAATGTTGATGTTGTTTTCTCCACTTCCACTCATGATGTTAGTACAAAATATATGTAACGAAAGGTAAATTGCAGTGAAAAGAAAGGTAAATTGCAGTGAAGGTAATTAAGGTATGATAAAATAAATGCGAGAAAGTTAGTGTGGAAAAGTAATTGCAATAAGGTAAATACGAGAAAATAAGTGTAGAAAAGTAATTGCAATAAAGTAAATGCAAAAAAGTTTTAAAAAAAAAAAATAGATTTTTTTGATCACATGTTTACTCTCATAATTTTGGCTTTTATAATATGTTGTTGCCCTCTTGCCTTTTACCACTCGATCTCTTCTTTAAGTCCTTTAAGAAAGATATCAATCAAGAGTTGATTCAACAAATGTTGCAAGAAAATTCCAAACTTTTCAAACTTTAGATCTAACGTTCAAGAATGACTAGAATACAAGCCACGAAGGCGTTTATTAGAATCAATCTTTGATACAACGTTTCAGAAGACTTTGATGTTGGAAGGATGTAGTAAACAATCACCGAAGGTGACACCTTGAAACAAATAAGTTGAATCACAAATCAAATTTTCTTTCGGTGAATTTTCTTTTGAAACCTTGAAGAAAAATAGAGAACCATGAGAATATCAAATGATGTAAATAAGTTTCCAAGTACTTTTTTTTAATAGGAATAAAACTTGAAAGTTGAGAATTTCAAAGAACACAATCAACACAATATTTTTTTTTTTAACAAAATCTCGATTCTAGATGGTTTCAAAGACAAGAAAAGTTCTCTTTTTTTTTTAATTTGGATAAAAAAAACAAGAATAATAAAAGATAGGTAGAAAAATAATAAAGATAGAACTTTGAACTGTAGGCAAACTAGCTCTGATACCAAATGATGCGAATCTATGGATATGAGAGATCTGAGACCCGAGAACAATGCAGAATGTTCACAGGACGCCTAGGAGATTCAAACGGATTAGGAGCTTAACCCGTTATCTATGGAGAGATAAGAAACGAAACTATTAAAGAAAGGAGCTTGACCTAAATCAAACTTGTTGGTTGAATCAAAGCTATAAAGTTTGATCTCTTGAACCAAGCAATTGAAGAAGATCAAGTCCTCAAAGAGCACTCAAGAAGAGAATCACTCTCTATGCAAAATGCTCTCAAATTTCAAGTTGTAAGTTATGATTTACAATGAAGGCTTGCCCATCCTTTTATAGGCAACTAAAGGGGACATAGAAATACTATAGAGTTACATAAAATATACAAAAGAATTTATTAAATTCAAAGTTAGGTAAGAAAATTGGCTGAAGACATGTGGGAAGGAGTCTGGTCGACGGTGGGCATATAGCTAGTCGGTGGCGGGCGCACGAGGCCAACAAAGGTGGGCGCTCTGTTTTGCAGGTGGGCACGCTGGTTGGTGAACTGGTCAGTAGGCGGGCGTGCGCTGGCGGGTGTGCTATCGACCCGTGCTGGGCCTGTCCGTGGGCTGTTTGGGCCATTCTTCGAATTTAACAACATTGTCTTGCTTCCCTTGCCTTCTTGGGGCTCCATTGATTCTTCCTTAATACTTAGAACCATCATGGGTCTTTGTTCTTTATTAATAATGTCATAGACATCCATTTCTTTAATTAAAGTATGTAAATTCTTAGACATTTCTCTTATCTTTGCTCTTGTTATAGGTCCTTCACTGTTTTGTAATGAATCTAGGCTCTTCATAGGCTCTTGGATCACATCAAGACCACTATCTTGCCTTGGAAAATAGCATACTCTCAGTGTTGACTTCCCAACGGTCAAGCTGTTTATCGTTCTGCAACTGTTCAACTCTATATTTGAGTTCATCATCCTGGTGTTGTAACTGCTTAGTCCTCTGGAGGAAAGGAGTAGTAACATCATTGTATGCAAAAGTTGTATTTCTAGATTTATAATATTGAAGGTTGAAATTTCCAATAGTTACTAAATGCTTCCACCCATCAAGAATCAAATAGGCTAGGGATCCTTGAGGATTTTGGCTTAGAGTATCGACCATTACATTTGCCTTGTCAGGGTGATACTTTAGGTTGAAATCATAATTCTCCAAATACTCTATTCACTTGCGCTATAATGCCCCTTAGAGTAAATCATCATTCATGTCATTTTTTAAAACAAATTAACAACGATTCTTTAAAAATAACATCGATTTTTCATCAAATCTTTCAAAAAATCTAAGTTAAAATCAAATATGCATATGCTTAAAAGAAAATAAATCCTTTAGCTAAAATTCAAACATTCATAAAAGCTCTTTATTTAAAAATGATTTAAATGCATAATAAAATATAAGTTTGCGAAATCATAAAATTCTTTTTTGAGTCCATACCCACGAGTAAACATCTCTCTAACAATGCAACGACCTCGCCCATGAGAATTCCTCTATAACAACTTTTAATCATTTCTATCACCAAGAATATCATCAATTTCATCCTCACCTCTATCAGAAAATTTAACTATAAGCCTAACACTCAGTAAGAGATGCATAAATGTCTTCAGATGCAATTTTTGTGAAAACATTTGTTTCATTTTTCTTAAAGACATTCTATCTACCCTTAAACTTTATGATCCCTTCATTGGAAATAGAATAATTTGATGGTCCAATACTTTTTTACTAAAGAAATAAAGACATCTCTAACATTAAAGGGTGCACTAAAACTACTTTTCTATTTAATCTTGCAGTCATAATCTTTAAAAAAATTTCAACCATTGTATTTGCCTCATGTGTAATACCCCAATTTTTTGTATCAAAGTTAAGTAAGGATAATTAGAAAATTAATTAGATTATTTGAATAATTATGGAAGATTTATTTTATGGAAATTGTTAGAACTAGTTGAATGAGAATTTTGGTAAATAATTAATTGGGAATAGATTAAAGGTAGGTTAATTAACGTGATTAATTAAAGGAAGCATTAAATTAATTAAGAGAATAATAGAGGAGAAAGAAGAGAAGTGATGAGAAGGAAGGATTTAGGTGTCGATTGTGAAGAATTAAAGGTAGCAGTGGCGAAAAGATAAGAGACGTCCTTTATGGAGGAAAAGACGACAGATGTGAAGAACGAACTACAGATATGCAGGAACGGACGTCTCTTGTGGGAGGCGAATGTTTGGTGTAATAAGGGGTTGGCGTTATTTGGTAAGAGTAAGTTGAAAACGACACCATTTTGATGCGTGGGATGTCCCTAAGGGAAAATGGACATTCCAGTTTTTAGGAATTAAAAGAATATGTCATTGTTTTAGGAAGCAAGGGATGTCCCTAATGAAAAGTGGGACGTCCAAAACAAAAGAAAAGAAAACAATGTTAGTATTAAGTGGAACAACATCGTTTGGAATGAAGAAAGAAATGGGAAGGAAGGGACGTCCTTTATGGACAAAGGCCATCCAAAATAGAAATAAAGGGAACGGTGTTAG
Organism: Begonia loranthoides; assembly: GCA_022433065.1. Lineage (NCBI taxonomy): Eukaryota > Viridiplantae > Streptophyta > Magnoliopsida > Cucurbitales > Begoniaceae > Begonia > Begonia loranthoides. The sequence goes on along the minus strand of CM039470.1, from coordinate 13,823,748 downwards.
TATTAAGTGGGACGACATCATTTGGAATGAAGAAGGAAATGGGAAGGAAGGGACGTCCTTTATGGACAAAAGACGTCTGAAATAGAAACAAAGGAAACAGGGTTAAGGTTTAAGTGGTACGACATTGTTTGGAATGAATCGAAAAGGCTTTTAAGGAAGAAAAGATGATGGATAAGAAATATCAGCCAAATTGTGGGCCGTTAGATGAGGCCTAAGATATATCAGATGAACTGTGGACTGTTAGATTGGCAAGGGAGACGTCTGTCGCTGAATTTAGGATGGGGCCACGTGCATGGCACGTGTGAATAGAAAAGGAGAAGGGATGTGTTTTATGATTGTTGGATGAGGGAGCAAATGAAGTAGGACCATAGGATTCATGGGAGGGACATCCTTTATGAGGAACAAATGTCTCTCTCTTATACAGGCAGTCGAATCCACGACCAAAGATAATTGGAAATCCTAATGCGTGAACTTAATTGTGATTTCTCCATGACAATTACTTCACAGATGGCATTTTGTGATGGGTGTTTGGTGCCGTTCTTGGGATTAATGGAGTTTATATAGGAGGTCTTTTATGACAAAGAAAGAAAGGCAAATAGAGTGCATGCGAGGGGAGAAAAGTAATTCTCTAAAGGAATTGTGGTGCCAAACCGTGAGAAGAGAAAGTGAGGGAAAAAGGTTGTGAGAAAGGAGAATGCTCACTTGCAAGAGATTTCAGTCAAGAAAGAGAAGGTCAGAGAGAGAGAGCAGTGAAGAAGTCTTCTCAGGTAAGTCCCTATTTGTTGTTGCTCTATCAAATGTGTTGAGATTAATATTCTAAATGATTTGAGTTATGTTATTATCCATGTTGAAGACCGAAATAGAGGAGAGATAGAAAGAGTAGGTAGGACAGTGAGCTTGTTTGAGGTCCCAGCTCTCGGATCCTCGGGTGAGCTTGTCTTCAAGAAAGGTAGAGCTTCCTCATTAGTTTTATGGATTGAAGTGATGATTACGGATAAAAGTAGGAGATAAAAGACGAATTTCCTTACCTTGGGTTACTGCTTTGAGGGATTAATGAATGTATGCTTTGTTATCGGATAATGCTCTGTGTTTACTGCTTGGTTTTGTGAAGTGAAAATATTATGTATGCTTGATTAAGACTTGGGTTTATGCTTTATTAAGGTTGGATATGTTCTCCAATGTGGTTAATAATCAGTAAAACTAGTTTGGATATTATTGTTGGATGCTGGTAAATAAGGATGTGTTTTGTTCCAGGGAAATGAGTCTCTGTTCACTTATAACTTTAGTAAATATGCCCTATTGGTTGAAGAATTATGTTGTCTGTTATATGTGGAAATAGTAAACTGTGAAGGGGAAGAAAAGTGTTGAGAATAAAATTAGTTGGTTATTATAATGGAATAATGGTATAGATAATGTCAAAATTAATAATCGGTGATTATTAATAATTTAATATTATGGATGGGGATGATGGATAACAATTAAGTGTTGATACACATTAAAGTTTCAAGGTAAGTGGTACGCATGTGTTTTGGTTTTTGGGGCCCTACATCGCAAGAGTTAGGAATTGTATGCTGATTGTTTACCGCTTTGTTAGAATAGTAAAATATTGAGCATGTCAACTGCTTTGTTTGAATAGCCAGATATTGAGCATGTTTCGTGAATTGTACTGTTGCTTGTTGGGTGTTTATTAGAATTAGGTTCTTTTAATGATATGTTTAATAGATGAGCATGTTTTGAAGTTATAGTAATAATATGATAGACACTGTATGCATTCACGAGCATCATGCATGGTTTTAAAGAATGGTTTAATGGATGCTCATACATACTAATTGTACGATGTTCTCAAGGGCTGGTCACCCGAAGTTAACTACCATCATTTGGGCTATAGGAATATCAATTTTACCATGGAAAGTGAAACAGATAATAAACGAAGGCTAAATGATAAAAGGTAAAGTAAAGTAAAGAAAAGGCAACAATACTATGCGAGGCCATTTCAGTCCTTGGTGGGCACGATCACTAGTTGGGCTTTCAGATTATACTATTGCTTCTAGCGGAGCTTTCAGATTACGTCATTGCTACTCATATTAGTTGCAGGGTACCTGGAGTATGCCGAGACAGACTGGCCAATGGTTAGTTGGCTTTCGGACTATGTCATTCCTACTATATGGGAGGTGTTGGGAAGGGTGCATTGGATGGATCGGTCTTTGACTAGCAAGCTTTCGAACTATGCCATTGTTGCTATGGCAGGGGCATCGGGGTCGAGTGCATCAGTGTAATAGAAATCAGAGAAAAGATACTAAAACATAATATGCATTTTATAATTTTCTTTTATATCACTTACTGAGCGTTAGGCTCATCAATTTATGAGAACTAAAAAACAAATTAAAGAGCAGTTGATAAAGGATTTGCATGCGCGGATCTTGTGGCTAGCTAGGCTAAAGCTTTTAAAGAAAAAAAGGGTTTGTAAAGAGTTTTGTAAAATATTATGTAAAGATTTAATTAATGTATCCTTAAATGTTTTGTTATATTGAAAGAAATTCAGCTGTGTTTAATAAAATGTGTTAAAAAAAGGATTTAATTTATCATCTTTAAATGGTCTTAAAACAAAAAGTCTTCCGCTAGTTTTTATAAAAGAAAAGGTTTCAAATTTTACACATATTTAAAAGTAACAAAAATCAGGTCGTTACATCATGTTTAGCTCATTTTGACTGAAGATATACTTTAACCTCTTGTGCTCCATAAAAATTTCACACCAAAGACCATACAAGTAATGTCTCCATATTTTGAGTCCAAACACCACCACCGCTAACTCTAAAACGTGAGTCTGGTAGTTACATTCATACTCTTTTAACTGCTTAAAAGGATATACAATTACTTTACTGATGCACCAACGGAAGAGGAAAAGAATATAACCTGAAATATGCATGTTGAAGTGTTGATGCAATCAGTTGAAGAAGTGTGGAAGAATGGTTGAATGTTTGATCAACCAGATGTGGCAATTTTTCAAGCGAGGTAGTTGATCACATGCAGGCGGAGATCGACAGAAACTAAAGAATTTTGATCGTCCAGTAATTCATGGCTGAGCGGGCGGTTGAGCATCAATCATTATAAAAACTATAGAGTCGAGTGATTTTCGGGCCAGTTGATCGTCAACGGTGGAGTTGATCAACTAGTTGGCTTGAAATTTTCTTTTGCTTGCTGCAAACTCAAATATGGAAAGTCCCACTTTGGAAGCCAATAACTCCCACATTTTAAAAGCTTTAAAGCTCAAATTTGGACCACGCCTGTAACGAACCAGTTTTTTTTACATTAAAAAATGTGAAAATTTAGAAACTTTTCTTTTATAAGTACAGTGGATGACTTTTCTTTCGTAAAACCCTTTTTTCAAATTATAGCGGAAAGCTTTTATACATAAAACCAATCATTTGAAGAATAAAATAAATAAACCTTTTACAAACAATTTCTCTTTTTTAAATCCGTTAGCCTAGTTAGTCACAAGATCTGAGTGTGCAAATCCTTCATCAATTGTTCCTTAACATGTTCTCATGTGTACCTACATCACAAGACATAAATTAATGAGTCTAACGCTTAAGTGATATAAATAAATATCTGAATGCACATGCTTTGCCACTTTAAAATCTGTATGCAGTTTTTGTTTTCATTTTCCTTTATCTTGTACATTTGAAATATCTTTTCTGTTTTTGGTGCACCTAACCCCAACGCCCTCGGCATAGCAGCAATGACATAGTCTGAAAGCTGCTAACCATTGACCAGTTCGTCCAATGCACTTGATTCGTCACCTCCAGTGTAGCGACAATGACATAGTCCAAAAGCCCACTAACCACTGGTTCATCCGTCTTGGCATCATCTAGGGACGCAATGACATAATTCAAAAGCTCTGTTAGTAGTAATGGTATAGTCTGAAATCCCAACTATCGGTTGTGCCCACCAAGGGCTTAAACAGCCCCACAACATACTGTTGCCTTTATTTTACTTTACCTTACCTTTTATCATTTTACATTCGTTTATTATCTATTTCACTTTTCATGGTAAAATGGATATTCCTACAGCCTAAATGATGGTAGTCCACTTCAGGTGATCAGCCATCGATAACACCATACACTTAGTATGTATGAGCATAACCAATATTGAAAACCATGCATTAAAAATCATTTTTGTATCGTTTTGAAAACCTTGATGCTTGATGCTCGTGAATGCATATAGTATCTGTATCATCAGTAAAATCCTCGAGACATGATCATTATAAATGTCCTATAATCCTCAAATATGATCATTATCAATATCATTTAAAATCTAATAAATATATAATTAAAAGAATCTAATTCTAATAAACATGGCATCAAGCAGCAATACATCCTTGAAGCATATCATTAATAAAATCCTATAATCCTCGAAACATAATCATATTAAATCTATAATATAAAGAACCTATATCTAAATAACATAGTCAACGTACAAATCTTAATTCTTGTGATGTAGGGTCTGAAGACCAAAACACACACAATATCAACTTAAATGGTCTATAATGCAATTAACCTCTTCCTCCTCGATACCTTTGATACCTTCACAATAAATAACAATTGTCATTATAATTCAATTCCCCTTTTCTTCAACTTCACAGTTTCCATCATTTATACCTAATACACAACAGATCATACAAATTCCAAATCCACAATCTCCAAACATATATATCTATATGGCAAAACCTATTAAAACCAACAGAATAACCTCAACTATCAGAGTATCATTCCAACCTAAACCAATAATTCAAGTGGCAGAAACCAAATAACATAATATTACTTCAATAGACTCGGCGGTAATAAAACTAAAACACAAACTTTACTCATATGAGCAACATTTTTTTTACAGAGGCATATCCAACCTTTCCACATGCTCTCCCATAATATTTATGGTCAACCGATCCTTAACCAAAATCATAGCATAATCTAAGTAGCATTCTTCAACAAAATATGATAGTGAAGAATCACAACACAAAGGATAAACAGATAGTATAAACAACACCACATCTTCAACACAATCCATTTATCTTCTAGTTATAATGTATTTTAATCCATAAAATCCATAAATAGAGAACGAAATTCTTACAAAAGAACACCCAAGAGCTGACTCGAGAGCTCGCGAGCCTTCCCTTGCTTCTTTCTTCTTTCTTCTCCTTCTTCTTTATTTCCTCCCTTGTTATTTCTTTTTGGCCTCTCTTTGTTTCTCTCAAAGTTGAACTCTCGCTTTCTCCCTCTATCTCACAATTTCTCTTCTTTGTATTCCTCACAGAACCTCGGCTCTAATTTTTCTAGAGCACTCAGCTCACCACTCTGTGTCCTTATTTTCTCTTCTGTCTTCTCATTTAATCAGTAAGCTTCTCTCATAAGCCCCATGCATATCTCCATAAGCTCACCTAACACCCATTGCCATATGTAAAGGTAAACGTACTTTGAAGAATCACATAAGCGAAACATCTTGGGATTTTCAATTTACCTTCTTGGGCGCCAAAATCATGTGGGAGCGGTCGATATATCCCTCGACTGCAATTTCCTAGTCAATATAAGCCTAATAGCCACTGCAATGCTAAAACTCATTTCTCAGAAATTTTCTTGGGACTGGTCGATACCTATTACTATCGTAATTCCCGGTCGACATCTATGTCGACTAGTACCACACATTTTGTCTCTGCCTTTCGACGCCCAAAATGTCAGCGTTTCTCCTTTCCATTTTAATTGTTCCTATATTTTAAATTCATTATTTACTTAATCCTTTCATTTCTTAATTCTCCTAATCATTGTCACTATCCAAAACTTCCTCTAAAAATCCATTGAAATTAATATCTTACTTCTTAACCAAAATTCCTACTTAACTAATTGTAAAAATTCCATCTCAATTCACTCTAAAACCATAAATTAATTCTTCAATAATCATCCCAATAATCATCACTAATTATTCCAAACAAAAAATGTTTTCTAAATGTATTTTTGGTGTATTCTATTCTATAATAAAATCATTCCTTAATTTACAATAATTCACAATTATTAGCCTCCATAGTGCAAGCTTAATTTCTGGTTATTACAATGCCTTCTTGGATGAATAAGTTAAGAACTCCTTCAAGAAATTTTAGAAGAACCTTCAAGGATTAGGAAATATGCGGAAAGAACTTTAGTGGTTGGAATAGCAAGTATTGTAGCTTGCAACTTCCAAATGGATGACTTGTTTGCCTCTTGATTGTTGGACACCACTTCATACAACCTTCCTTCAAGGAGTAGGGTCGTGGATACCAATAAGAGAACTCACTCCACTCCAAGTGAGCCCAATCTTGTGATGCTACTCACACATGGATAACTTTGGATGCAACTCACCAAAGTGTTTGAAAAAGGAATCACTCCAATTTTGAAAGAAAGCAAGAGCTTTTTGTATTCAAACTTCAATTTCTAAAACATAGGCACTAGGGGCTTTATATAGCCAATTACAAAGCACATAATAGGAAACAACAATAAAGGAAACACACTAGGTCTTCGACCCTATATGGCCAATTACTATGCTATGAATTTAGTAACTTTCTAAAGCTATAATTTTAGTACTATTTCCTAGCTTTGGCTCCACGAAATGGTGAATTTTTGGCAGCTTCTTCCTCTTCAATTTTGTCACATGGAAGGTCGGTAAAACCAAGCATAATGTCCACTTGCTTTTGGCCAATTGGGAAGCTTTTCTTATCTCTACTTCCTTTGGTATTTCTTGCCCTTCAAGTATGTCTTCTTTGGCTTCTTCCATAGCAGCAAGTGTGTGGGCTTCCCTTGGTCTTCTTGGTGACACGAGATGACCTGCAAAAGGAAGTACGTGTTAGCAACCCATGAAGAATTACAGGGAAGGAGATGTAGACCTTTGATCGGATCCGGGAACTATCTAACGTTAGGTTCACGGATTCTAGATTTTCGAAGAAAATCTACCGATCATGGGCAATGGTTTGGTTTTCCCTTGCTCAAACTCCCAATGGAAGTTTGAAAAGGGAAAACTTACGAGTTAGCTCAAGCACCACGAGCTTGCTAACAAGGAAGTCCTCTACTTTGTCTCAGATTCGAAGATCCGGGGCGGCTGCTCGAAGGAGTCGAAATTTCCTCACAGGGAAGGGAAATAGTAATATATTAATCTCGTCAAAATTGTCTTTGCAATGCGTCTAACCATGGAAATTTATAAACCTAGGTGATGATGAGTAGGGTGATGGACGGTCGAGATGAGGCAGATGATGGGCGGCCAAGATGAGGCATGTGGGTGGCAATATGCAGGCTCTTGGATGAATGTGGAATGAATGGCTGAGATTAAAGCTGGTGGAAGAACATGCATGGCGTACACGTGGCAGCTCCTTGATGTTTTCTTTGGGCTTGCTCTTTCCTTGGGCTTGAAATGGATTGGACTTGGCCCATAACTCAATCATCACCATCTATCCTAACCAACAATCTAAATGCATGAATAAGTAAAGCTTATAACCATGCTTTACCCTTACAAAATAGGCTCAATGTTTGCCATGAAAATAAAATAAGAAATAAATAAAAATATGCAGAATTGAAAGGTTACACGGTTGGGATGCCGGGAAGACAAATTCCCGTTTGATCAAGCTCATAACATTCACGTGTGTCCCAAGTCAAGACATGCACAGGTTGCTCCCTATCCGTTGGGACAACATCCCAAATAGAATCATCCTCGAAGTTAATACCTGCAAAAGAAACAAGATCATCAGTAATTTGACTAAGTGACAGTAAGGACCTTGTTTGCGATCGAGTAATAGGGCTCGGCCCCCGAGGCATGTCACATGGGTTGGAAGCTCATCTATTTGGGCCATAATTGATCCACCTTCCAAATAGTTAGAAATGTAGGTGTTAATAAGTCTTTAGGCTCTTGCTCTTGTGATTGGACCTTGTAGTCCATCATCCTCCCTAGGGTTTTGAGGATTTGACCTCAAATCTTCTTCAAGTTCAAGAATAAAAGTGGTCTCCCCATTATCAATATATGGAGATAGTTCTTGTACATTGATCGTGGCTGGCACTCCATATTCTTCTAGAAGCTCTATTTTGTAGGCATTATGGTTGATTTTTCCCAACACTTTGAATGGACCGTTAGCTCTAGGCAGGAGTTTGAACTTCTTTTTTTGGGGGAATCTTTCCTTGCATAGATGAAGCCAAACCAAGTCGCCTTCATTCAATATTACTTCTTTTCTTCTACGGCTGCCTGCCTTTGCATAAGCTTCATTCTTTTTCTCTATGGTTTTTCTTGCTTTCTGATGTATTTCTTTCATAATGTCAAACTTCTTTGCTCCATCAGAGTTATCAAGTTCTTTGTTGGGTAAGGCCACAAGATCCATAGGAGTGTCAAGGTTAAATCTATATACTATCTCAAAGGGAGTTTTTTGAGTTCTTTGGTTCTCACTCCTATGCGCACTCGATGAATGGTAGGTGTAAGTCCAAATTTTTCAATCTCTTATTTAGGATGCTCCTTAATAGTGATCCCAATGTTCGACTGACCACCTTGGTTTGAGCATTGGTCAGGGGATTGAATGATGTACTAAATAGTAACTTGGTTCCCAATCTTTTCCAAAGGCTTCTCCATAAGGTGCTAAGGAATTTGGTATCACAGTTAGAAACAATGGAGCAAGAAATCTCACGCAATCATACCACTTCTTTGAAAAACATGTCAACCACTTGAATAGCATCATCCAACTTTGTGCATGCAATAAAGTGAACTATCTTGGAGAATATATCAGTGACGACCATGATTGAATCTTTTGATCTTGATGTGAGAGGTTGTCTGAAGATTAAATCCATGCTAACCTCAACCCATGGATGTGTTGGAACTAGTAAAGGTAGATAAAGTCCTTAAGGTAGAAGTCTACTCTTTGCTTTCTTGCAAACGATGCATCGCTCTACAACCCTTTGCACATCTTTGAGGAGGTGAGGCCAGTAAAATTTTTCCTTTACTGCTTCATAGGTCTTCTTTTCTCCAAAGTGGATAGCTAATTCCCCATTATAGGCCTCCTTGATTAGAGATTCTCAAAGGTTGCATCTAGGAATATAAATCTTTCCAACTCTGAAGAGATATCCATTCATAAGATAAATTCATTCTCGTACCCCTTTCGACACTTTTCATACCATTGACTAAAGGCTATATCGTTCGTGTAGGCACCCTTTATCTAGTTGAAACCATATAGCTTTGCATCAAGTTTGGTGAGGAAGGAGTTTCCATGAAGGATGGTGTCAGTTAATACCACAATGTTCTCCTTTCTTGCAACGAGCGTGGTAGATCTCAACTTACTTTCCTTTAGTGCTTCATAGTCTCTAGCAATTTGCTATGGTTACAGCAAAACTAGTTTGACCTTCTTCTCATTGAACTTGAGCGTGTAATAATTTCTGAAGCCATCATGCATAGTCCTTTGATCATATTGCCAAGGTCTCCCCAAGAGTAGATGACTTGCACTCATAGGAACCACATCACAGAACACTTAGTCTAAGAAACTTCCTGTGACGCCCAGCGTCACGTACTTCCTTAACTTGTTCTCTTTTTAATTATCGTGTAAAAATTTTTCTTTTTATTTATTTGAAACGCGTGAGAGTAAAACTTAAGGAAAACATGGATCTCAAAGTGCATAATTAAATCAAAGTTAAAATTAGAACATTAGATGCATTAAGTAAAATCAGAGTTAAAAGCGGAAATATAACTAAATTCAAAATACGGTTTGAGAGTTAAGGCAAGAGTTATTAGTTTTACAAAACATTTTCTTTTTTCAAACTGTTTCAAAATAACTTTTTCTTTTCTTCTTCTTGGGGGCCATAATCCTACTCAGGTCGATTCATCCGGATAACCTATAGGCTCTAGGGGAAATGCATCCTACTCTACTCCTTGGTCCATTACATCTTGACAATTTCCTACAACACAAGTAAATAGTGAGCCTAAAGGCCCAGTAAGGAATTGGGGTATGCAACATGATGTATGCCTCTAACTCATTATTTTGGAATGGGTTCCACCCAAAACTTTTCTTTTCTTTCTTTCATTCATTACTTATACATCGAGTTGGGAGTTTGAGGAATCTATGTCGGAGGGAATAGTCTCCTGTCGGCTTCTAACCACCTAGGGTAGTCAGACCCCCAAACAAGACAAGGGAAGGGCATAAATTGTCTAGGCTACCTAATTTGATCCAAACTAACCCCCCTTCCCAAACTCCCTTTTTCCTTTCCTTTCCATTCCTTTTCTTTATATTCATTTTTTCCTTACATAATGTAAATTAATACCACCTCCGATGGGGCTTTTGCTGCTTGTTTCTATTAGCATGATGAATGTTGATGCTATACTAAAATCATGACTATAAAATAGCGAATAATAACAAATAAAATAGCGAATAAAATAGCGAACTAACAGCAAATTAAAATAGCAAAATAAAATAGCAAAATAGCATGCTTCGAATTTATCAGAACATTATGGCAAGGAAACAGCGAATTTAATGTGCTATTATGCTGAAATTAAATGAATAAATTACAACGACATACTCAAAAGAATTAGGCATGCTTAATGACAATCTAACGGCATGAACTAAACATAGATATAACGAGTAATTATGGCATGATGATATTTTATAGCGACATTTCTAAATGTAATGGATATTTGTGAATGGAAACATGTTTAGTAAATCAATATGTTAACAGCATGAATTTAAACATCACTAAGTGACCAAAGGCAGTGTACATTTAAACGGTGAAGACATGGTCTAATGGCATTATTTTCTACTAGAGTTAACAATCTATTTTTATAGTTACAAAACATTAAACAAGTTTAATAGAGGTTGATTACGCATGCTCACATCAAAGGAACCAATAGCAGCTCCTATCTAGCACAAAGGTTAAATAGCAGTCATCAATCGAGTCTACCATAATGACAAGAAAGATGCACACCCAACAGAACAGAATTAATGTCAAGGAGGTAATTCACAGCTTATTCATACGTAACATGACATAGAATGATCTTCAGTTCATCAGTTTGTTCCATAGAGCTAAACGTTAGAAGTCATGATCTAAGTAGGAAGCATTATCAATTTCCCTATCAAACAAAGCATCAATTTATAGTAAAGAAAAACACATAATATTTACAAGGAAACAAGCAAACACTACTTGTGGGTAGGGCCTCCACTGGCCAATGACGTTACCCAATCCTTACCTCACTTTGCAATTTGTTGAAGAAATTCCTACACTGAAAGAAAAACAGCCGTGAGTCTAGCCTAATCTTGCTCTCCAGTTCACAAACTTTACAACCAACACTCATGTATCACTTCACGAAATTCACGCTTCTCTCAACTCAGGACTCACAGAACACCCACACTCTCCAGTGGATTTATCTCACGAGTAGAGAAGATGAAAAGTAGAGGATTACAGAGAAGACTCAGTTGGACAGCCTTAATACACGAACTCTTACTTGGGTGTGACAGTCGCTCACCTAATGGGATGGGGAAGCTCCCTTCGACGTGGATAGGGTGATGTCCAAGCGTGGGAGAGGCGTCCTCCTATCTACAAAGTGGGATTTTAATGGCTAAACGACAAATGACCTAATATTTAAAATATATTTTCTCGTAGAGTCGTGCATTTTTGGACGAGGGAAGGTGTTTGTGCCTTGTCCGCGTTCGTCCAAATTCAACATTTCCCTTGTCAGATTTTCATTTTCGGACAAAGGAAGGCGTCCGGCCTTCGTCTGCGTTTGTCCAAAAGGTCCAAAATTTTGGACAGATCCAAAATCTTCTCATCCACCTTTGTCTGCCATCGTTCGGCCTCGTCCAAAAAGTTTGATAATCAGAATAGAGTCGAACTCTCCTCGTCCACCATCGTCCGCCATAGTCTTGCCTCATCCAAAATCTCACGTTACAAATCAATTAGGACGTGAAGTGTCATCCCCGCTCATCCCAAAACGCGAGGGACGCCGAGAGATGCATTTCGAACGCGACGCCTAGTCCTCGTGTTGTCTGCATGTGTCTGAAAACTCCAGTTATACATTTTTCATGAAATTTTCTTCCTTTAATTACTCCATAATATTTTCTCCATATTTTCATGGCATAATTCAACACGTACCATTACACAACATATTATATTAATTACCCCAAAATTAATTACATCACATGCATGGGGAATTATTATCGGGGTATTACATTCTATCCACCTTACAAAACTTTTGTCCTCAAAATTTAGCTAACTAAGTAGCTCTGGATCCTTGGCTCTTATATCATCTTCCTTCTCCTATTGTGGCCTCTTCGGTTGTATGGTTCTGCCATAAAACTTTAACTAGCGGAATCCGCTTACGTCGAAGTTCCTTCACTTTGGAGTTTCTGTAGCTCAAGTTAGTTTGGACGTCGATATTCTCAGGAGGATCCAATAAAGTTGCATTTCCAAACATTTCTTGAGCATTCACACATGAAATACATTGTGCACACCGACCATAGAATCTGGTAGTTGTAACTGGTAGGCAACAGATCCAATCCTTCTCATGATTTAAAAGGAGCCAATATATCTCGAATTGAGCTTTCCTCTTTATCCAAAGCGTACAACGCCCTTAAACGGTGATATCTTCATGAATACACGGTCTCCTTTGCTGAATTCTAGATTACGCCGATGATTATCAGCGTGGCTCTTCTAATGGATTTGGGCTGCTAGCATCCTTTGCTTGATTATGGCAACAGACTCGGTAGTTTTCTATACCATTTCTAGGCCGTAGAAAGTAGCTTCACCGGTTTCATCCCAGTACAAGGAAGATCTGCACTTCCTCCCATATAACGCCTCATACGGTGATATGCCAATCATGGCATGGAAGCGATTATTATTATAGGTGAATTCGACCAATGGTAGCATGTTCTCCCATCCAACTTGAAATTCAATTATACACGCACGAAGCATATCTTTGAGTGTTTGGATTGTTCTTTTGCTCTGGCTATCCGCTTGAGGGTGAAATGCTATACTAAATTTAAATTCTGTGCCCATGGCCTTATTTAGACTCTTCGAGAATACTGGAGAAAATCATAGTTCCTAATTTGATACGATAGAAATCGGACCACTGTGTAGCCGTACAATCTCTTTGACATATAATTCAGCAAATTGGTTCATCTTTTTTTACATCATGGCTACTGGCAAAAAATGTGAAACCTTTGTTAGTCTATCCACGAACACCCAAATCACATAGTGGACTCTAGCAGTTCTGGGAAAACTTCTAACAAAGTCCATGGTGATACGCTCCCACTTCCACTCTGGAATTGGCAATGGTTGGAGCAACCCACTTGGTTGTTGATGTTCGGCCTTCACCCATTGACAAACTTGGCATAGAGCTTCATACTCAGCAATATCGAATTTCATATTCAGCCAATAATAATGTGTTTTGAGATCTCTGTACATTTTGTTACATCCAGGGTGCATAGAGAAACCAAAGGAGTGAGCTTCTCGCAAGATCTTTGTTCGCAAGGTCTTATCACTTGGCACATACCATCGGTTATCACGCTTGACTACGTCATCCGCAGACATAGAGTAGTCATAATATTCTGGTAGGGTTAGGATTAGCTTGAAGTTCTCGCATACATTATCTGTAATATCCAGGAAATGATCGGGATGTAATAACCTGATTGATACAGTGAAAGGATCCATAACAAAGAAGATGGACAAAAACATACATGTATTAACCTATGAAGTCCAAGTTAAAGACCCATTTCATAGTCAAGGGCCATGAGGTGTTAGGAATTGAGAAGTGTCCAATAGAGGCCCAAAAAGGGAATGGATTGAAGAGACAATGGGTAAAATTGAAGTTGGATCGTTTCAGCCACGGCCAGGCCCACAGCACATGCCGACAAGTTAGGCATCGACATCGCTAACAGTCAGGCACCACCGACAGTGCACGTGCCGAGTGCACATGTACGCACCTGCCTAACCTGACACTGTGCGTGCCGCCCACCTACTGCCGTGCCCACCGCCAACCAGACATGTCTTCCTCCATTTTCCACGCATAACTTTGAATTTTATCAATTCTTTTTTATATTTTATGTAATTTTATAATGCCTTCATGTCCCCTTGAGTTGCCTATAAATAGATGGGCAAGCCTTCAATGTAAATCACAACTTACAACTTGAAATTAGAGAGCACTTTTGCTTAGACGGTGATTTTTTTTATGAGTTCTCTTTGAGGATTTGATCTTCTTCAATTGTTTGGTTGAAGAGATCAAACTTGATAGCCTTGGTTCAACCAGCACGTTTGGTTTGGTCCAAGCTCCTCTCTTTGATAGTTTGGTTCTTATCTCTCCATAGATAACAGATCGAATTCCTAATCCATTTGAATCTCCAAGGCGTCCTGTGAACATTTCGTATTGTTATGCGGGTCTTAGACATTTGAGGGTGAAAGTGTGGAGGTGGAGTTACTCTGGAATCAGGAGGAGTTACACTTGGGAAATTCAACCGTAGGAAAATTCTACAAGAGGTAAGAAATAGGATGTAGTGGCAAGTGGAGGCCCTGCATCATGGGATTTTATGTTTTCACTTACACTACATTATTGTTGAAAATATTGTAAGAATTATACGTATAAATTATGATAAAATAAATGTTGAAAATATCATTGGAATTATCATGAAAACTATCGTTAAAATAATGTCAACATAACTATACAAAATATTGTTGTACTTAATGCATGAAATAACAAAGAAAATACGTGAACGTAAAAATGAATAAAACTATATAAATTGCCTTAATTTCAAATATGGAATGTTGTACTGCTTTTAATTCCATTGTCTTGTTATGAACTGTACATGCATCATGATAGGGCTTATGAAACTGCTGACATATGCATAGCATGTTAATAAATGAACCAATAGACGTAATGTATGAGATCGGTGGTGACACCTATAATGGATGAATCTCCACATTGGAGTGACGGTTAAGCCACAAGACGATATAATGGATCCAACTTCCCTAGATTAATAGGATCTCATACATCTGGACTGTTAAGTGAAACTAAAATGGCATATAGAGGGGATAGGTTCTTCTATAAAAACGATTGCATGAGCATTGCATAGCATATACCTACATTATATTTCTTGCTAAGCCTCGGCTCATTGTATTACCCGTGATGCAGGTAAATATTATTAATAAGGAGAATGCATTGCCAGATTAAATCTTGGGTTATCAACTAAAGAAGACCTGATGAGTTATGGCTCAAGAAAAATTTGTTATCTTAAATTAGGATTTCATTCGATAAATGATTTTTATAATATGGACTGCATTTTAAAATCATGATTTGAATTTATTTTGCTAAATTACTCTGATTTTCTACTTAACAATACATTTTAAAAAGATTAAAAGAAATTTTTTTTTTCTTAAAATTGGGATAAAGAAAATTGATTATATAAATCGGGGCTTTACATATTAGAGAATAACTCGGTTCTGTAGACTGTTGATAACGTAAGACTCATCATGGAATGCTTCTCCAACTGTAAGTAATTTCCTTATAATTTACATTTAATTTTGAATAACCATATAGTAGGAAAGATTAATTGAAAAACTCAATTGAATTAAATAATACTTAGTGGTGTAATTATACTGTGTAAGTAAGTTCTGTCTAAGGAGACTGGAACTTAATAAGGACATTGTGACTACCCAATCTTTACTTGGAAAGGGAATTCTGTCTAAGAGTCTACTAAGAGCATTCTTTCTTGGGAATTTCTTGATAAGTACTATCCACATATAAAAAGAGATTAACAATACTCTAATAAAATATGTAGGACTATAGAAATGGCAAGAAGAACAAGTAGTAACATACCAATGAATGACGCCCACATCGAACAAGAGAATCTTAGGCGTATGGATGCTGATAACCTAAACGGGGATGGAGGAAATGGTACTCTCAATTGTATCGCTATAGTAGTAGAAAGACAATCCTAGTTTATGGAACAATAGCTCCAGCTTATCACATGCCTCTTGGAGAATGGAAATAGAAATGGAAATGGAAATGGACATGAACATGGGAATGGCAACCAGCAAGCAATGGTAGTTCCTGAAAAAGCTGGTTGGGAAAAGTTTCTAAAGCTCAAACCTCATACTTTTGATGGGAATGTGTGTGACGTAGCCAAAGCAGAAGAATGGATTCGATCCATTGAAGACATGTTTGAGTATGCTGGCATTAGAGAAAATGAGAAGGTTAAATGTGCCGCATATTTGTTGGTCTTGGATGCTCATTTATTTGTGCAACTTGATAAAAGCAGCATAAGATGTTCGTGCCCTTAGTTGGAAAACCTTCAAGAAGCTGTTCAACGAAATGTATTTTAACCATACCATAAAAATGCAGAAGATGATGGAATTTATGAGGCTACGACAGACGGGATTGGTATCCGAATATATCTAGAAATTTGAGGCACTTACCCGATTTGCTCTACTCTTGGTGTCAACGGAAGAATCCAAAGTTAATCACTTTGTTCAATGACTAAAAATGGAAATACTTGATGGTGTCACAGTATCAGCAATGGAAGACGTCCCTTACGCAAAAATTGCTAAAAAAGCTCTAGCAGTGGAGAATGTAAAGACTATGGCAACAAGACAAAAAGAGTTTAGTCAAAGACTTTGAAGGAACAATCAAAACCCGCAATGTGCTGCCCAACCTATCAATCATGGAGTAAAGACACCCTCTGGGTTGGAGTTACAAGCCAGAAAAGACAACAGTCCGATGATTGAAGCATCCAATCAACCCAAGCCTTGCCCGAAATGCCATAAAAGCCACTTTGGTCCATGCAAAGCTGGTTCCGGCCTTTGCTTCAAATATGGAAAACCAAGGCATATTTCATAATTTTGCCCAATTTTGGACAGAAAACCGAAAGGAATAACTCCAAGACTTTTTGCATTATATGGAGATGAGGAGGATGCAATTGAAGAGATGATGAATGAAGGGGTTGGAAATGAAGAAATAAGAGTCGATGATGAAATACCAGTTGTTGTGTCAGGTACTCAAGATTTCTGATAAGTCTGTACCTTTGTAATACGATTATCCTTAAATAAAAACTTTTTCATTTATCATGTTAGCTACTATCTCAATTAATGGTATCAACGCATACACTTTATTCGATTCAAGTGCTACACACTCCTTTATTACAACTAAATTTAGCACCAAAATAAGTTGTCTTTCAAATCTTTCAAGTTCTGTACATAAAGTCCAATTACCCTCGGCAATTATTTAATTGCTTGTGGTATTTTAAAGACTCAAGAAATTGAGATTTGCTGCCACTTAGTTCATGCCAATTTATTTATTGTGGATCTTAAAGATTATGATATCATCCTAGGTATGGATTGGCTATCTCAATATCAAGCTAATATCGACTGCAAAAAGAAAGAAGTACGTTTTTACTCTCTTTAAGGCAATTCGCATATTTTTCGAGGAACTAAGGACAAGAGAAAGTTTACCATGATATCTACAATCAAAGCCATATGATTATTAGAAAATGGTTGTGAAGGATTTCTTATCAATGTATTGAACTCCACGGCAAGCTCGAAACCAAAATTAGAGGATATTGCTGTGGTCCGTGAATTTTTTGGTGTCTTTCTTGATGATCTTCTTGGACTACCACCTGACCGAGAGATCGAGTTCATTATTGACTTACACCCCGTATTGAACCCATTTCTAAAAATTCATATAGAATGGCACGAGTAGAGTTACGAGAATTAAAGCTACAGCTGGAAGAATTGGTCGACAAGGGTTTTATTCGACCAAGCTTCTCTCCTTGGGGAGCTCTAGTTCTATTTGTCAAGAAGAAAGATGGATCTCTACGGATGTGTATTGACTACCAAGAACTCAACAACGTGATGATTAAGAACAAATATTTGTTGCCAAGGATTGATGATTTATTTGATCAATTTCAAGGAGCAAGCACATTTTCCAAGATTGATCTTTGTTTGGGATACTATCAGCTAAAGATTAAACTAGAGGATATTCCAAAAATAGCTTTCTTAAGGAGGTACGAATATTATAAATTCCTTGTGAAGTTATTTGCACTAACCAATGCTCCAGCAACATTCATGGACTTAATGAATTGAATTTTCAAGGAATATCTGAATAAGTTCACTATTGTCTTTATTGATGATATCTTAATTTATTCACGCTCGGAGAAGGAACATTAGGAACATTTGAGGATTGCTCTTTCTATTTTGGCCAAACATAGCCTATATACAAAATTCTCCAAATCCGAATTCTAGCTGAACAAAGTAAGTTTTCTTGACCATGTGATCTTGAATGAAGGCACCGAGGTTCACCCAGCAAAGATTCAAGTAGTAACTGATTGGTCCCAACCGAAGAATGCAAGTGAGATTAGGAGTTTTCTTGGATTAGCAGGCTATTATCGATGTTTTATCAATGGATTTTCAAAGATTGCCCTGCCTTTAACAAGTTTAACAAAGAAAAATGCACGGTTTTTATGGACGAATGAATTCGAGGAAAGTTTCCAAGAATTAAAATGTCTATTAACTACTGCCCCTGTTCTGGCACTACCGGTTGAAGAAAGAAATTTTTGTATTTATTGTGATGCATCCAAGCATGGGCTCGGTGGTGTACTAATGCAGAATGGAAAAGTAATTGCTTATGCATCCAGATAGCTCAAACCACACGAAGTTAACTATCCAACTCATGATTTGGAACTAGCTGCAGTTGTATTCACTCTCAAGATTTGGAGATATTATTTATAAGGACAACAGTGCGAGATTTACACTTACCATAAGAGCTTGAAGTACATTTTCACACAAAAGGAGTTAAATATGAGGAAACGGCGCTGGTTGGAATTTGTCAAAGACCATGACTGTGAGATCAAATATCATCCCAGTAAAGCCAATGTTGTTCCTGATGCCATAAGTCAGAAGCTCACTGTTATGAGTATTATATGTGAAGACATGACTGAGGGACTCTAGAAAGATCTTCGTGAATTGGATGTACACTTAGTACCTGCTCAGTTGGATATTATTTTGTCAGCATTAACATTGAAGCCTTCCATTTTGGAACAGATTAAAGAGGCCCAACAAGAGGTCAACCTACGCAAGGATTTTAAGATAAACCCGACACTAGCAAAGTATAAGGATTATTCCATGTCTATTGATGGAATAGTGAAGTTTAAAGGAAGAAGGTTTATGCCAAGCAATTCACACTTATGGACAACAATTTTACAAGAGGCTCACTCTTCAAGTTTCTCTATTCAACTCGGATGCAATAAGATGTACAAGGATCTCAAGACTCATTACTTTTGGCTGGCAATGAAGTATTATATTGCAGAATATGTGGGATTATGTAAGGTTTGTCAAAAAGTTAAAGCAGAACATTAGAGACCTGGTGGACTGCTTCAGCCTTTGCCAATACCTAAATGGAAGTGGGAGCATATCACGATGGACTTTGTTACTAGTTTACCAAGGACTGCCAAAGGACATGATGCGATCTGGGTCATTGTTGACAGATTGACCAAAGTCGCCCATTTCTTACTTGTACAAATGACTTATAAAATGAATCAATTTGTCAATTTATATATCAAAGAGATCGTTCAACTACATGGTGTACCAGTTTCCATTGTTTCTGATTGGGATTCACGTTTCACTTCGGCATTCTAGAAGAGTTTCAATAAGGCTATGGGTACCAAATTAAAATTCAGTACCGCCTTTCATCACCAAACAGATGGTTAGAGTGAAAGGACAATCCAAACATTTGAAGATATGTTGTAAGCATGTGTATTAGATTTCTAGATTGGATGGGGAAAGATATTACCATTGGTGGAATTCACATACAACAACAGTATTCATGCTACAATTGGAATGGCACCGTATGAGGCATTATATAGTAGGAAGTGTAGATATTTGTTATATTGGGGCGAAGTAGGAGAAGATAAATTTTTCGGCCATGATATCATTCGAAAAACAACCGAATATATTGTTCTAATCCAACAACGTAAGCTTTCCACTCAAAGTCATCAGAAGAGTTATGCAGATCATCGTCAGAGAGACTTGGAATTCAATGAAGGAGATTTGGTTTTTCTAAAAGTATCGCCTTTCAAAGGAATTATGCATTTTGGTAGGAAGGGAAAGTTAAGTCCGAGATGTATTGGTCCCTTTATGATCACTAAAAGAATGGGGAATGCAGCTTATCAATTGCAATTACCTACCTCCGTGGAAGGTGTACACAATGTATTCCATGTATGAATGTTGAAGAAATGTTTGGGGAACCCAACTCTAATATTACCTCCTAAGGATGTGGAAATTCAAAAGAACCTAAGTTATGAAGAAAGACCTGCGCAGATTTTGGACGAGAGAGTAAAAGAGCTTAGACTTAAGCAGATTCTGCTAGTTAAAGTATTACGGCGGAATCATTCCACTAAAGAAGGCACATGGGAGAGAAAGGAGGATATGGAAGCTAAGTACCCAGAATTATTTATTTAACGAATTTCAATGATGAAATTTATATAAGGAGGGAGGATTGTAATATCTCGAAAATGATTAGGATGTAATAACTCGATTGATACAATGAAAGGATCCATAACAAAGAAGATGGACAAAAACATTCATGTTTTAACCTATGAAGTCCAAGTTAAAGACCCATTTAATGGCAAGTCAAGGACCATGAGGTGTTAGGAATTGAGAAGTGTCCAATAGAGGCCCAAGAAGGGAATGGATTGAAGAGACAAAGGGTAAAATTGAGGTTGGACCGTTTCAGCCCACGGCCAGACCCACCGCGCGCCGACAAGTTAGGCATCGACAACGCCAACAGTTAGGCACCGATAGTACCGACAGTCTGTTGCTGACAGCATGCTCACTGATCGCATACGTTCACACCTGCCTCACCCAAAATTGCGCGCGCCACCCACTTGCTGTCACGCCCACCGCCAACCAGACATGTCTTGCACGTGTCTTCCACCATTTTCCATGCCCAACTTTGAATTTTATCAATTCTTTTGTATGTTTTAAGTAATTTTATAATGTCATCATGTCCCCTTGAGTTGCCTATAAATAGATGGGCAAGCCTTCAATGTGAATCACAACTTATAACTTAAAATTAGAGAGCATTTTTGCTTACAGAGTGATTTTCTTCTGGAGTTCTCTTTGCAAACTTGATCTTCTTCAATTGTTTGCTTGAAGAGATCAAACTTGGTAGCTTTAGTTCAACCAGCATGTTTGGTTTGGGCCTAGCTCCTCTCTTTAATAGTTCGGTTCTTATCTCTCCATATATAATAGATTGAATTCCTAATCCATTTGAATCTCCAAGGCGTCTTGTGAACATTCCGCGTTGTTGTCGGGTCTTAGACATTTGAGGGTGAAAATGTGGAGAAGGACTTACTCGGGAATCGAGAGAAGTTACACGTTGGAAATTCTATCGTGGGAAAATTCTACAAGAGGTAAGAAATAGGACGTGGTGGCCAGTGGAGGCCCTGCATCAAAGGATTTTATGTTTTCACTTACATTACATTATTGTTGAAAATACTGTTAGAATTATGCGTATAAATTACGATAAAATAAATGTTGAAAATATCATTCGAATCATGATGAAAACTATCATTGAAATAATGTCAACATAATTATAGAAATAATTGTTGTAATTAATGCACGAAATAAGAAAGAAAATACATGAACGTAAAAATGAATAAAACTATATAAACTGCCTTAATTTCATATATGCACTGTTGTACTGCTGTTAATTCCATTGTGTTGTTATGAACTGTACATGCATCATGATAGGGCTTATGAAACTACTGACATATGCATAGCATGTTCATAAATGAACCAATAAACGTAAATAGATGTATGAGATCGGTGGTGACCGCCCTAATGGATGAATCTCCTCATCGGAGTGACGGTTAAGACACAAGATAGCATAATGGATCCAACTTCCCTAGATTAATAAGATCTCATACATCTGGACTGTTAAGTGAAACTAAAATGGAATGTAGAGGGGATAGGTTCTTCTATAAAAATGACAGCATAAGCATTTCATAGCATATACATACATTCTATTTCTTCCTGAGCCTAGGCTCATTGTATTACCCGTGATGCAAGTAAATATTATTAATAAGGAGAATGCATTGTCAGATGAAATCGTGGGTTATCAATAGGAGAAGACCTGATGAGTTATGGCTAAAGAAAAGTTTGTTATCTTAAATTATGATTTCATTCAATAAATGATTTGTATAATATGGACTGCATTTTAAAATCATGATTTGAATTTATTCTGCTAAATTACTCTGATTTCCTACTTAACAATACATTTTAAAAAGATTAAAAGAAAATATTAAATTCTCCTTAAAATTGGGATAAAGAAAATTGATTATGTAAATCGGGGCTTTACATTATTGCCTTGCTGAGCCTCTTTAATCTGCTCAAGTATAAACGATATTGAAGTCAATTTTGATAATACAACGTGCAACTGCGTCGGAACCATTTGTACATCAAGCTCCTATAGGTCTTTCTAAAATGCTGCAGGCATTTCTTCACATAACATGCTCATCATGGCAACCTTGAGGATGAAAGGATCAGCTACAACGTTAGCTTTCCCAGGATGGTATTTAATTTTGCAGTCATAGTCCTTAACGAATTCAAGTCATCGTCGCTGCCTCATGTTGAGCTCCTTCTGTGTGAAAATGTATTTGAGACTCTTGTGATCCGTGTAAATTTCACAACGCTGCCCATACAAATATTGCATCTCCAGATTTTAAGAGTGAAGACAATTGCAGCGAGCTCTAGGTCATGCGGAGGTTTAAGCTGTCGGGAAGAATATGCAATAACCTTTCCATGCTGCATAAGTACTCTACCAAGTCCTCTTTTGGATGCATTGCAATAAATGCAAAAGTCACCTTCCTCCACAGACAAGGTCCATACGGGGGCAAATGTCACTCGATGAGTGGTAAAGCAAGTTTAGACAATCCCTCAATGAAATGTCTATAATATTTGGCCAATCCAAGGAAGCTCCTTACGTCTCCAACTTTCTTTGGCTGCACCCAATCCACAACTGCCTATATCTTTACAGAATCCACGGAGATACCATCCTTCGAGATCACATGGCCAAGGAAACTAAGTTCGCTTAGCCAAAAATTGCACTTAGAAAACTTGGCGTACAATTGGTGCTGGTTAAGAATCGACAGAGCCATTTGAAGGTGCTCACAATGCTCTTCCTCCGTTTGGATATAGACCAAAATATCATCAATGAAGACAATAATAAATTTGTCCAAATAATCCCTGAAAATCTGGTTCATGAGGTCCATTAAGGCTGTAGGGGCGTTGGTCAACCCGAACGACATAACTAGGAATTCGTAATGTCCATACCTAGTGCGAAATGCAGTTTTAGGCACATTGGAACATCCTGTAACTTTTCCGTATAAAAATTTTCTATTCTTTCAATCATTTGCATAATTGAAAACCAAAGTTATAAACATATAGTGAAAGTGTCAGAGTAAACATACAGTGGAAGTTTTTTACATTTAAATACCATAAACTAATTACTTAAATAAGCACTTAGACAAACTTAAAACATTTATTTAAAGTTATAAAACACTTAAAAGATTTTAAAACATTTATTTCATTTCCATGAGCCATAAGCATCGGTCAATGTCGCCAACAGCACAAACGTCCACACAACAATACTCCATCAGCTACCTCCTTTCACAACTTTATCCATTCACCGGCTCCTTACCTACATCAACGGGACCTAACTATAAGCCTAACGCTCAATGCGTGATATAAACGTCAAACATGAAATTCACATATAATTTCTATAGCATCGCATATGGTTTTCTGTTTCATTTCTCTGTTACTGTTCATGCCTTTTATCGTCTTTTCATCTGTTTATGTGTTGGGCGTATCCAACCGGACAGCATAAACTTTTATTTACCGTTTCTATCTTTTACTGTTATTCCATCTATTTATGTGTCAGGCATGTCAAACTCGTCCACTCAAGCATCCATTTACCATTTATATCTTTTACTGTTTATATGTCGAGCATATCAAACTGCATCATATAAACATCTATGTCGGGCGTAACCAACTGGACCACAGTTGATTTCTGTATTGGGTGTAACTAATCGGTCCACAGCTATTTGTTTATCTTGATTTATGTGTCGGTCGTAACTAACTGGACGACAAATGTTTACTTATCTTTGGTTTCCTTGCCAGGCGTAACCAATCATATCACAGCTGTTTACGTACATTCCGTTTTCATGTACTTTAGAATTCCAAGTCTTAATATTGTCGTGCACATACAATCTTATCTAACGTGTTCCTTAATCGTATACTTAAAATGTGATCCGTCCTAACTAAGGAACTGAACTTAAATCTAATAAACATACAAGAAAACAATATATTTTTCCATATAATAACATAAACTATGCATCTAGTAAACAAGCATCAAACAAAATCTTAATTTCCCGTGATGTAGGTCGTTCCTTCAACTAACATGCTTAATACTTCATTAATGTATAATTTCCTAATGTGTCCATTATATTGAAGAACCTTATTTTCTAACGATCTCAATTCCTTAACTCAACTAATATTTCTACTAATATTCCCAATAATCCCTAATATCCAGAACATTCATTCAATAATATCCAAAATAGGTACACTTCAATATTATCCAACAATTAACCACAACATACAGTAATCTAGAAACTACCCTATTACTATACTTCCCTTGTAGAAACCAAATCT
The DNA here is from genome assembly GCA_022433065.1 of Begonia loranthoides. Taxonomy (NCBI): domain Eukaryota; kingdom Viridiplantae; phylum Streptophyta; class Magnoliopsida; order Cucurbitales; family Begoniaceae; genus Begonia; species Begonia loranthoides. Next base: position 13,799,023 of record CM039470.1, on the reverse strand, counting down.
AACATCATTTTCATAAGTCACGGTAGTAGACACACCAATAATTCTCACTTAAACATCAATATAATATAACTAATCTTCTAGTACAAATCCAACAAATGGACTATTTCTTATATCACCATCACTCAACAAATAACAAAGTGAGGAAACTAATAACTGAACACCAAGGATTTTACTTTACAATTTCAAAACTCCAATAACAAGATCAACTTGAGAGATAGAGAGCCTCAACCTTCACCAGCTCAATGTTTCACACCCTGTGCTACCTTCCTTCAAAACCAACAGACTCATTCACGACTTTTTGTCTCAACCATCACAGATTCTAGCACCAAATATACACACCCTCACTTTCTTCATTCTATCTCTAAACTTCTCGAACCTCACAGCCTCACAAAACTCTATCTAATTTTCACTCATAATTTTGGCAGAGTAACTCTATGTTTCTTCACCTTTCCATTTCACTCCCCTTCACCCACTATTTATAAACTACAATCCATCAATGCCATCCGCGTGAAGACAGAAGACCATAGGATACCACCCTTTAATGTTCTATAACCCTCTAATGTCCAAATACATATAATGTCGTCCCTTTCAACTTCTAGACATTCAAGACATTCATTATCATTAATAGTCGACCTTTCAATTTCTAGTGGATGATCATGCTGGCAAATCTCCTCCAAGGCAATCGACCACAACTTTTCCTTCAGAAAACTATCATTTAGCACGCCGGTCGATCGCCGCCGGTTGAATTACACCTCATCGATCGACCGCCCGATCGGTTGCCGACTCCAATCACTAAATTTTGTTTAATTGCCCAGATTATTTCATGACACACTTATATATATATGTATCTGAATATACCCATGTATATATTTCCCGTATATTTCTATATATATGATTATCATCCATAAATCACTTCTCCAAATTATCTAATCCTCATCATATACCAAATGTTTCACCATTCCGTCTTCATATTATTTTACAATAAATCCAACATGTCCTAAAATAGTATAAATCCTATACCTTTAACCTTATTATTAACTAGCTCTCAACCCTTACAACATCCAAATACGTCCAAATATATTTCCTCTTACTACCTCCACTAACTAGGAATCCAATTGATATCGTTCAATATAACTTCAAGTATCAACATACAATTCTCCAATCAACTTCAATATTTCTCATAATCTAACTATGAACCTAATGGGGTATCATAATTCACTTATTCCAACTACGTTTCTCTTGACCAATATCTTTACTTGTCCAACTCAGCTCCTATCATCCCAAAAATTATCACTTAAGCTATATTTTCAGATCAAGGAAGATTTAAGATATTACAATTCTCCCCCGTTATATAAATTTTGTCCTCAAAATTTGTCTAGTTTAAAGGTATTTAATCCTATTTAAGACGTATTTTATTGGTATTCTTTCCTATTACTGTTACTTATACCTAACACATGTGAATATAAATACCAAACAGATTGGTATTCTTTCCTATTATTGTTACCTATACCTAACACATGTGAAGATAAATACCAAACGGGAACACATAAAAATATTCTAAAATTTATTGAATGGTATAGTACCTGGCCTAGACGTAGATGGTTCATTATCTTGATCTCCATACATTGAAAATACCAGCGGTGCTACCATTCATTTCTCCTTGACCAACAATAGGCAGTTCTTAACTAGATGTTCTTGCTTTCCACACTTAAAGCATTATCTAGTAGTAACTTTACATTCACCATAATGCTTCTTATTACACCTGGGACACTGTCCAACTTGAAAATTTCCAACCAAAGCTGTATCTATCTTGTTCCTCATACGCTTATCATTTGTAGAATTATCTTCATTGTCCAATACCCGCTTCACTCCTCTTTACATTATTTGCTCATCCACTGGTAATTGAATTTGATTATTCTTCTTCAGCTCTAGATTTGTCTCTCTCTGCTTAATAACTTGCATCTCAGCCTCCTCGATCTCTAAAGGTTTTGTTACAATCTTAGAGTATGGTGTATCTTCAGTACCATAGATCTTAATTCCTCGATAAATCTCAGCCTTTAGTCACTGAACAAATTGTCAAACCTTAATATCATTAGTTGCCACCAGGTGAGTTGCAAATCGAGAAAGAGCCTCGAACTTCCTTATGTACTCAGCAATTGTGGTAGTCTGGCGGAGACTCACAAACTCAACCAACTTCTGAGTCCTGACTATTCAGTTGAAATACTTCTCGAAGAAAAGTTCCTTAATTTTAGTCCAATTCATTTCTCTTACGTCTTGAGCTGTTTTAATAGTGTCCCACCAGTATCACGCATCATGAACCAAAAGGTAAGCAGCGCATGGAACCTTCTCCACTTTGTTAATTTTTGCGTATTCGAACATGTCCTCCAGGGATCTAACTCATTCTTCAGCCAAGGATGGATTCAATACTTTCTCATCAAAACTTGGTGGCTTTAATTTTCTAAACTTTTCCCATCTAGCTTCCTCACGTATCACCCATGGCGAGGATTTCCATTCCCCTCCCTTTCCCTAAGACGTTTCATATAATGGAATTGGCAATCAATCATAACAACCAAGTAATTTATTGTATCTCCTTGCACAATTTGACTTTCCTCAATTCCTTGTCCAGCATGTCCATTAATTCCTCGGTCAGCAGGTTCATCATTATTCTCCCGACTAAAAGGTTCATTCATTCCAACATGGTTAACAGGTACATTATTCTCCATATCATTGGGTACATGGTTTCCTCCAACATCAATGGCAGGTCCGTTATTCTATAAAATAAAGGGTACATCATTACCCTGACCAACAGGCTCCCCTCGTCCAGCATTATTTTTATAACTACGGCCTCTCCTTCCCTTCACCATTTTAATTGCCTACAATTTAATTGTAGGAATTAAAACACTATTCTTAGTAAAGCTCTATAATTAATACATACAATTGATAAAGTATCCCCATGTTGAGTTTGAACTGTTTGTAGTCAACAGAAACTATTTTGACCCGGTTATGCTATGATACCATTTGTAACATCCCATAACTTTTTCCGTATAAAAATTTTCTTTTCCTTAAATCATTTGCAAAATTGAATACCAGAGTCTTAAACATATAGCAGAAGTCTCAAAGTAAACATATAGCAAAAGTCTTTTACATTTAAAACATTTAAAGGCCTTTAAAACATTTAAATAAACACTTAGACAAACTTAAAACATTAATTTTAAGTCCTAAAACATTTAAAGGCCTTTAAAACATTTATTTCATTTTCGTGAGCCATAATCACAGGTCAATGTTACCTACAGCACAAATGCCCACACAGCAATACTCCATTATCTACGTCCTTTAACAGCTTTATCCATTAATCAGATCCTTACCTACATCAACAGAACCTAACTATAAGCCTAACGCTCAGTACGTGATATAAACGTAAAACATAAACTTCAAATATAATTTCTATAGCATCGCATATAGTTTTCTATTTCGTTTCTTTGTTACTGTTCATCTATTTTATCATCTTTTCATCTATTTATATGCCAGACGTATCCAACTGAACCATATAAACATCTGTTTATTACTTTTATCTTTTACTATTATTCTATCTGTTTATGTGTCGGGCGTATCAAATCAGTCCACACAAACATCCGTTTACTGTTTCTGTCTTTTACTGTTTATATGACATGTGTATCAAACTGGGTCATACAAACATATGTGCCAGACATAACCAACTGGACCACAGTTGATTTCTGTGTCGGGCATAACTAATCGGTCCACATCTGTATCTTCATTTCTGTGCTGGGCGTAACAAACTGGTCAACAACTGTTTACTTATCTTGATTTTTGTATTGGGCATTACTAACCGGACCACAATCATTTACTTATCTTTGGTTTCTGTGCTAGGCGTAACCAACCGAACGACAACTGTTTACATATATTCCTTTTTTGTGTACTTTAGAATTCCAAGTCTTTACATTGTCATGCACATACAATCCTATCTAACATGTTCATTAATCGTATACTTAAAACATGATCCGTCCTAACTAAGGAACTAAACTTAAATATAACAAACATACAAGCAACTAACATACATTTCCATATAATAACATAACCTATGCATCTAGTAAAAACGCATCAAACAAAATCCTAATTTCCCGTGATGTAGATCATTTCGGACAAACCACATGTAGTACATATAGTTATTAATAATTAATCTCCGATAATAAAGATCCCTAGCTTCAACTAACATGCTTAATACTTCATTAATGTATAATTTCCTATTGTGTCCATTATATTGAAGAACTTTATTTTCCAACGATCTCAATTCCTTACTTCAACTAATATTTCTACTAATATTCCCAATAATCCCTAATATCCAGAATATTCATTCAATAATATCCAAAAAAGGTACACATCAATATTATCTAACAATTAACCAAAACAGATAGAAATCTAGAGACTACCCTATTACTATAATTCCCTTGCAGAAACCAACTATAACATCATTTTCATAAGTCACGGTAGTAGACACACCAATAATTCTCACTTAAACATCAACATAATAGAACTAATTTTCCAACAGAAATCCAACAAACAGTATATTTCTTATATCGCCATCATTCAACAGAAAACAAATTGAGGAAACTAATACTTGAACACCAAGGATTGTACTTCACAATTTCAAAACTCCAAACACAATATCAACTTGAGATACAGAGAGTCTCAACCTTCACCCACTAACTATTTCACACCCTGTGCTACTTTCTTCAAAACCAATAGACTCATTTACGGCTAATTGTCTCAACCATCATAGTTTATAGCACCAAATATACACACCCTCACTTTCTTCTCTCTATCTCTAAACTTTTCGAACCTCATGACCTCACAAAACTCTATCTAAGTTTCACTCATAATTTTGATAGAGTAACTCTACGTTTTTCTCCTCTCCATTTTGCTCCCCTTCAACAACTATTTATAGCCTATAGTCCATCAATGCCTTCTGCGTGAAGACAGAAGGCCATAGGACACCACCCTTTAATGTTCAGCAGCCATGTGATGTTCAAACGCGTATAACATTGTCCCTTTTAAGTTCCAGACATTCCAAATGTTCATTATAATTAACAAGCAACCTTTCAATTCCTGGTGGATGATCATGAAGCACTTCTCTTCCAAGGCAATCGACCACAGTTTTTCCTATAGAAAACTATCATTTAGCACGCCGGTGTCGATTGACGCCTCGTCGATCAACCACCCCGCTCGACTGCCGACTCCAATCATTGAAATTTTTTTAATTGCCCAGATTATTTCGTGACACACTGATATATATATATATATATATATATATATATATATATATATATATATATATATATATATATATATATATATATATGATTATCATCCATAAATCATTTCTCCAAACTATCTAAACCTCATCATATACCAAATGTTTCACCTTTCCTTCTTTACATTATTTTACAATAAATCCAATATGTCCTAAAATAGTATTAATCCTATACCTTTAACCTTATTATTAACTAGTTCTCAACCCTTACAACATCCAAATACGTCCAAATGTATTTCCTTTTACTACCTCCACTGACTATGAATCCAATTGATATCGTTCAATATAACTTCAAGTATCAACATACAATTCTCCAATCAACTTCAATCCTTCTCATAATCTAACTATGAACCTGATGAGGTATCATAATTCACTTATTCTAACTACGTTTCTCTTGACCAATATGTTTACTTATCCAGCTCCGCTCCTATCATCCCCAAACTTATCACTTAAGCTCTATTTTCAGCTCAATGAAGATTTGAGATATTACATACATCATCTGGTTTAACCTTCAATTGGTAATAACCACGAGTGGAGGTTAATCTTTGCGAATACCTGGGCACCACATAGTTGATCGAATAGATCATCAATCCTCGATAGAGGGTACTTGTTCTTGATTGTTACCTTATTTAACTCACGATAATCAATACACATTCTCAACGTGATAGCTTTCTTTTTGACAAACAATACAGGTGCACCCCAAGGAGAAAAACTCAAATGAATAAAGCCCTTGGTGACCAGTCCCTCTGATTGAACTTTAAACTCATGTAGTTCAGTTGGCATCATACGATAAGAGTTGTTAGAAATATGTTCGGTGTCAGGCTGTAAGTCAATCACGAATTCGATCTCACGGTCAGAGGGTAAACCAAGAAGATCATCGAGAAAAACATATGGGAAGTCACGGACTACTGGAACATCTTACAACTTAACTTCAGGGTTTGCTGTAATATTGATTTCATTTATTAGGAACCCATCACATCCATTCCGCAACAGTTTATCTACCTTGGGTGCAGAGATGATAGCCAGCTTTCCTTACTCCTTGGTTCCCCATAAAGTATGCAATCCGCCACCAAGAGGGCAAATGCAAACTTCCCTCTACTTACAATTGATGATTGCATGGTGTGAAGATAACCAATCCATTTCGATGGTAATATTGTACTCTTTCAGGTCCATAATGATTAGGTCGGCACGAAATAAATGGTTATTTATCTCTACTTCATAGGTCTTAAGAATTTCGTCGGCAATTAATTGGTCACCGGAAGGTAACAACATGTGATGCATACAATTCATACTTCTAGAGAAGCAATTCACCCTTCTACTTAATTCCGTTGAAATAAAATAGGGCATAGCACCTGAATCAAATAAGACGTACGCAACACACTTATTAACATAAATCGTACCTGTCAGAATTAGGTAACTTATTTATTCTAAGGTAAGTCTAATTCAACTAAATAGCATATTATTACTACATATAGACAATTATTGCACAATTATGTGTACCTGCCACCACTGTCGGTTGCTCCTCGTCTTGGTCTAGACCATACATGGAAAAAACTAGCGGAGCCACACTTTCTTGTCCACTGGGTCGGGTTGTGCAATATCTGGCAATATAGACGGGCTACCCACACATATAACATTTCTCTGAGCCTACCAAGTATTCACTTTGATGAGCTTTCTTACAATTTGGACATACATTGGGCTGAGGAGCATTAAGTGCCTCTGTTGTTGGTCGCTTGCTTGGTCTTTGCTGTGCCCTACCACTAGAGGATCGTTTGAATCCTTGGCTCGCTGACGGACCACTACGTGACTACTGGCTTGAATTAGCTTTCCACATCCTTTCGTTTGCCTCCCTTTGTCTTACTGCCATGGCCTTTACGCCTTCCACGGCTAAGGCCCTTGCCACGATTTTTGAATACGGCATACCTTCAGTACCAGCCCCAATAACTCCTTCCAAAATCTCTATCTTAAGTCCTTGAACTAAATGGTGAACTTTGTGCTCTTTGTTAGTCACCAAATGAGGGACAAAACGAGATAACTCCTCAAACTTTTGAACATACTCTAATACGGTTCCCGTCTAGCATAGGTGTATAAATTCCACTAATTTCTGCGTACGGATGATGTGGCTGAAATGCTTTTCATTGAATAACTCCTTGAAATTATCCCATGTGAGAATACCTGATGTGCCCCAAGTTCCTATCGCCTGAGCCGTGACCGGGGCGCCTTTATTTCTAACTTTTTATTTGTTTTGTAGGTGTTTAATTTTCTATCCAATTTGGAGGAAAGCTTTATTCAATGTCACAGAGAGGATTTGGTGTATTTAGACTAGTGCATATCATGCAATCATAGAAGAAAATTAGGAGCTGTCCAAATCCGCCTAGAATCTGAGCAGCAGATGATCAGGGCTATTTTGACAACAAAGACGGCGTCGTTTCAACTTTAGTCCTTCATATAAAATGCAGCCAACATACAGAGCTTTCCAAAGACATATTTGACGTTTTATTTGGATTTGGTTTACTATATCTAATATCCCTTTTTCAGAGACTGATTTTCAAAATCGGATTTATTGTTTTCTTATTGTTAAAGGGTTGTTTAGGTCATTTTCTAATTAGGGTTATTTTAGTCTTTTTTTCCCTTTAGTGTACGAACTCTTAGGGTTTTAAAAAGCCCTCCATTGCTGAATGAAAAATCAGTTTTGAATTGAAGAACATTTTAGTGTTTTGGTAAACACCTAGCCGCGGCCTCCCCCTCCCTTTGTGCCGATTTCATCCATCCCCCAAGAAAGGCTCCTCTTGAAGCTTCTCAACCTTGCATCATTGGGATATTGTTTCTTCCAATCCTTATCTTTCAAGTTAAGATTGTGGTGTTGAGACAATAGAACTTTCCAACTTTGGAGAGTGTTGGTTTTCGACCAACCCCAAAGTCGCCCGTCTCACTAGGAGGTCCGCGGACTCCATTGAAGCTACTCACGATTTTTGAAGGTTTTCTTTGTTATTTCTTCAGTACTTGGATGCCCTAACATTCTGATGATTGAGTGTTTATTTGCTGTTAAGGAATTCTTTGTGGATTATTGATTTGGAGGAAGATCTTGTTGGTTTAGTATTGTTGCACTGAATCTGTTTTATTGCTGGAGTGATCTTAGCGCTGATTAGGGCTTCTGTTTGGGGCATTTACGTCGTTCTTTTCTGGTTGATGTCTTCTAGAGATTTGTTCGAGATTGAGTCAGGGAGCGCCCCTCAAAAATTGAACTTTATATGATGTATGCAACTCGAGTTATTATGTTTTGAATACTCGTAGTTAAATCTGCCCTGTATAAAAACAATTTTTGGAGCATTGGTATTCGGAGCATAACTTTTGAACTAGAATGGATTTCTTTATGGAATTTTGACATGATTATTGTGATTGTATTGAGAACATCCCTGCCAAGTATCAATTCAAGCTCACGCATAAATTGGTAGTTAAAGTTGATTGATTATTGTTGATTCAGCGAGTTACAGTTTTTCCGAACAGATTTCTTTTGGGCTCTCTACTTGTATCTTGGAGCCTATCAATACCAGTGGAATACGTCTTAGATATGTGTTAGGTATAAGTAATGGTAATAGGAAAGAATACCAGTAGAATACATCTTAAGTAGGAATAAATACCTTTAGAGTAGAAAAATTTTGAGGACAAAATTTATATAACGGGGGAGGATTGTAATATCCTGAATTTTCATTGAGGTGAAGGCATAGCTTAAACGATAATTTTAGGATGTTACGAGTTGAGTTGGACAAGTAAAAATATTGGTCAAGAAAAATGTATTTGGAATAAGTGAACCTTGATAACCCGAATTATGTTCATATTAAGCTTAGGAGGATGATTTAGAATTTATTTGGGATTAACTTGGGTAATTTATATTGTTTATAATATGTATATTTTGAGAAGAATATGGCGGATGATTGTTTCAAGGGGTGGTTGATTGGGATAAACCGGTGTGATCAACCTGTAAACAAGAAAATGGGTAATGAATGAGTGATTGATCATTGTGGTTGATTGAGATCAACCAGTGTGATCAACCTGTAAACAAAAATAGGTATTGAATATGAGTATTGAAAAGTGCGGTGGATTGTGATCAAATCAACTTGTATTTATCAAAGAAGAAATGATGTATATATCCATGCGTGTCATGCTAAGTGATAACATGAATAAAACATAATTCTAAAGGAATGAACTGCAGTCGATCGTTGCGGTCGTTCCATATGGGGAGATCAACTGGCGTCGATCGACCGGCGTGAAATTGTTCAATTTTCTTAAGCATGATGGTAGTCGGTCTTGGAGGAGATCATCCACCGTGATCGTCTGCCATTCAGAAACAATGAAAAGCAGTACTCGATCGAGTGAAGGGTGGCCCATCGGCTACTGGTGAATGCAAATGACCGCCAACAATTATGATAGTAATCTGAAGAGTTTTAAGTAAGGGGAAGATGAAAGGAATGTCGCCTGGAATGCCTGAAGTTAAAAGGACTGAAGTTATACGCGTTAATGGACATTGATAGATTGAAACTTTTGGCTCTCTATCTTCTCTTGGTCATTGATGAAGGAGGTATTGGAGATTTCTATAAATATAAGAGGAGAGAGACGAGAGTGGAGAGAAAGGAAATGATAATGTTACACTGCTGAATTTTCATGGGAATCATAAGCTTCTGGAGTTTGGTTTGAGAGAAAAGGAGTTGGTTCAGAGAGAGAGAGATAGTGAGGGTGTTCTGGATTTGTTGGATGCCGAGAAGGAAATTCTAAAGGTTTATGAGCAAGGGGAACATGTGTCTAAAGGAGGATATTATGTGATTTTTGTGAGAGTTAGTAAAGGAAAAAGAAAAGAGTTCTGCAGGAGAAGAAAGTTGTGGAACTCCCTTGGATTTCTGAATCGTGGATACGGGTAAGCAATCTTCACTAAATCAATATGTTAATAGCATGAATTCAAACATCACTAAGTGACCAAAGGCAGTGTACATTTAAAGGGTTAAGACATGGTCTAATGACAATATTTTCAACTATAGTTAACAACCTATTTTTACAGTTACAGAACATTAAATAAGTTTAATAGAGGTTGATTACGCATGCTCACATCAGAGGAACCAATAGTAGCTCCCATCTTGCACAAAGGTTAAATAGCAGCCATCGATTGGGTCTACCATAATAACAAGCAAGATAATATACAGCACACCCAATAGAACAAAATTACTATCAAGGAGGTAATTCAGAACTTATTCATATATAACATGACATAGAATGATCTTCAGTTCATCAGTTTGTATCATATAGCTAAACGTCAGAAATCATGATCTAAGCATAAAGCATTATGAATTTATCTATCAAACTAAGCATCAATTTGTAGTAAAGGAAAAGACAGAATATTTACAAGGAAACAAGCAAACACTACTTCGACGCTACCTAATCCTTACCTCAGTTTGCAATTTTTTGAAGAAATTCCTGCACTGAAAGAAAAATAGCAGCGAGTCTAGCCTAATCTTGCTCTCCAGTTCACAAACTTTACAACTAACACTAACGTATCACTTCACAAAATTTATGCTTCTCTCAACTCTGGACTCACAGAACATCCACACTCTCCAGGGGATTTCTCTCATGAGCAGAGAAGATGAAATGTAGAGGATTATAGAGAAGACTCGGCTGGACAGTCTTAACACATGAAGTCTTACTTGGGTGTGATAGTCACTCAGCTAACGGGATGGGGAAGCTCACTTCGACATGGAGAGGATGATGTTCAAGCGTGGGAGAGGCAACCTCTATCTACAAAGTGGGATTTTAATGGCTAAAAGACAAATGACCTAATATTTAAAATCTAGTTTCTCACAGAATCGTGTATTTTTGGACGAGTGAAGGTGTCCGTGCCTCGTCCGCATTCGTCCGAATTCCTCATTTCCTCTGTCAGATTTGTATTTTTGGACAAAGGATGGCGTCCTCGCCTTCATTCGTGTTCATTTCGAAAGGTCAAAAAATTTGGACAGATTCAAACTCTTCTCATCCGCCTTCGTTCGCCATCATCCAATCTTGTCCAAAAAGTCCGATAATCTTGATAGAGTAAAACTCTCCTCGTTCGCCATCAACTTGCCTTGTCCAAAATCTCGCATTACAGATGAATTAGGATGCGAAGCTTCGTTCCAAAATGCGAGGGACGCCTGGAGATGCATTTCAAATGTGACGCCTAGTCCTCGTGTCGTCTGCGTGTGTCTGAAAACTCCAGTTATACATTTTTAATTAGATTTTCTTACTTTAATTACTCCATAATATTTTCCACATATTTTCAAGGCATAATTCAACAAGTACCATTACGGAACATATTATAATAATTATCCCAAAATTAATTACATCAAGTGCACGGGAAATTATTATCGGCGTATTACACTTCTGATAGAGAACTCAATGGGAGCTTGCTTACTAACCTTGATGTCTTCTTTGTCTTTTAACCAACTTAGCTTGTATGGAGTTGGATGCAAGGTTGTTTCTATCCCCAAATTACTCACTAGATCTATAAAAATCACATTGGCACAACTTCGACCATCTATAATTAGAGAGCACACTCTTTCCTTGACATTCAAATAGCTATGGAAGATGTTTTCTCTTTGACAATCGTCGATGCTTGCCTTGGTAGAGAGTGCTCTTTGAATGACCATAAGAAGGGGACCCTCTTGAGCATATAAAGTCTTCACTTGTGCTTCCTCCTCATGTGCTTCTTGTGCTTCACTTTCATCCTCACTTTCAACCTCATTCGCATTCTCTTACTACCATCACTTTCATATTTGGACATTGGTAAGCGTTGTGTCCGATCCCAAGGCATTTGAAACACTTGATTGCCATTATTTTTTACTTTGGTGCTTCCAAAGATAGGGACTTGTCGTCACTTGGCTTAGTAGTGGCACCTTTCATGTTCATTCCATTGTCATCAAGCTTGGATGGTGGTTTGGAGAAGCTTGTGTTCCTTGGAGGGAATAGACTTACCGTCTCTTTCTCTTTCGTTTTCTTTTTCCTTTCAACCTTTAGAGCCAACTTGATTACATCCTAGGTGTTGTAAGATTGTAGCTCAATAATCTCTCCAATGTCATAGTGAAGGCCTTGGATGAACCTTGCAATTGTTTGATATTCCGGCTCCTGCAAATTGCATCTTGTCTTTAAGGTTTCAAACTTGACAACATACTGTTCGATGGTGAAGGAACCTTATTTGAGGCCTTGCAATTGATAGTAGGGGTGTGTAGAACCGGACCGGTACCGAAGAACCGGACCAGAACCGGTTATTCGGTACCGGTTTTGGTCCAGGTTTGTCTAGTACCGGACCGGACTCGGTCCCGTTTTCACAGAACCGGTTTACATGGTCCGGTTCTCGATACCCAGTCCCCCAGCACCGGTACCGTGTGTAGAACTGGTAACTTAAAATTAATTTAGATTTTACTCATTTTAGGGCACAATTTTGCACAATTTATGTTAGCATTCTAGACTGCAACTCCTCTCTCAATCTCGATTCTCGACTCCTCAGTCCTCCCTGCTCCCAACCAGTAGCCTGACGACCGACGACACCCGAGCTCCAGGGACGACCGACGAAGCCCGCGACGTTCAGCATCTAGTCCCGTTGAAGAGACGAAGCCCGCAACGTTCAGCATCTAGTCCCGACGATCGTCTCCCCTCCGGTGCCGACCCTAGTCCCAAACTGTCCAGGTTTCCAACTTGGCAGCTTCTGTCGAGTGTTGCATTTCTGTAACTGTTGATGCCTTGATGGTTCATGTTCTGTTCTGTATGTTGATGTCCGATCTGTTGATAGTTTTAATCAAATAAGATATTCATTTCAGTTTTAGATTTCTAATTATGATATTCATTTCTAATTATGATATTCAGTTTTTACATTGTTCAAAATGCAGATTGCAGATAATGGAAAGCTATGATGAAACTACACAGAGTGGTAATGTCAGCCCTATTACAAGTCAGAACAAGAGAAAGAAATCTGATGTTTGGATGCATTTTACTATTGTTGAAAGCAATGATACAAACAACCCTAGAGCAAAATGCAATTATTGTTCTCAGACATACGCATGCCATCACACCAAAAATGGGACTTCAAGCTTGAAGAAGCACATGAATTCTTGTAAAAAATTGTTGGCAAGTGTTGATATGAAGCAAAAGACTTTAAGCTTCCAAAATTTGGATAGAACAGGATCAACTTCTTCTACCCCTGCATCTTTTAGTAGTGAGACTTGCCGAGAACTACTTGCAAAGATGGTTATTGTTGAAGAAATTCCCTTTAAGTTTGTTGAATCAGAGGGACTTAGAGTTTATTCCAAATATTTACAACCAAAATTTGTTGTCCCATCTAGAACTACGCTTGCACGAGATGTGATTGGAATGTATGAAAAAGAAAAAGCAAAGTTGAAAGAATACTTCAAGAATACATCTCAACGTGTATGCTTGACTACAGATACGTGGACTTCCATTCAGAATTTAAATTATATGGTTTTAACAGCGCATTATGTTGATAGTGATTTTATTTTGCAGAAGAAGATCATCAATTTCTGTTTAATTGAAAATCATAGAGGTGAAACAATCGGAAAAGAAGTAGAGAGATGTTTACTTTGAATGGGGCATTGAAAAGGTTTTGACAATAACTGTAGATAATGCGTCTTCCAATGATGTGGCCACTTCTTATTTGGTTAAATGTGTTCGGAATTGGAACGGTTTAATTTTGAATGGTGAATACATTCATATGCGATGTTTTGCGCATATATTGAATTTGATAGTACATGAAATATATTGAATTTCACGTCGAGCCGTGAAATATGTTCGATCTTCTCCTGCAAGACTTCAAAGTTTTCAGAAATGTGCGGAAAATGTTAAAATTTGGTGCAAAAGAAGTGTGTCTCTTGATGTGCCTACACGATGGAATTCAACATATTTGATGTTGCAAAGCGCTGAAAAATATGAAAAAGCTTTTGAGAAGTTGACAGGAACAGATTTTAATTATCTTGTTGATTTGGGTGGAGAAAGTCCTCCCACGGAAGAAGATTGGAATAATATTCGAGAACTTGTAAAGTTCTTGAAGATTTTTTATGATACTACTGTAAATGTTTCAGCCTCCTTGCATGTTACTGCAAATGTATATGTTTGTGAAGTATGCAACTTGAGAATGGTTATCAAAGAGTATGCTCAATGTGACAATCCATTATTGACAAGAATGGTGATTAGAATGGAGGGAAAATTTGATAAATATTGGGGAAGCTGCGACAGAATGAATATCTTGATGTATGTTGCAGTTGTTTTGGATCCTCGATATAAAATGAAGTATTTAAAATATTGTCTTTCCCCAGTAATGGATTATGAGAAGACAAATGATTTGTTAAATGAAGTACAACTAGTGCTTCAAAAATTATATCTCGAGTATAAAGTTGCTTCGGGATTGGAAAATTTAGAAGATAATTACAATACTATTGGTGTACCAACAACATCTGCAATCAGGATACAGGAGAGCAATTTGAGTCATAACAAACTACATGAGATGTTTTATACTTACCCCGAAGAAGAAGATATTTTAAGTACTCGGTCAGAACTAGATCAATATTTGTATGAAGCATTGGAAAAATTCTCAGGCAAACAAGACATTCTCATATGGTGGAAGATGAATTCATTAAAATTTCCTATTCTGAGCAACTTGGCAAGAGATATATTGGCCATTCCTATTTCTACTGTTGCATCAGAGTCAGCTTTTAGTAGCGGAGGACGAGTACTTGATTCATTTCGTAGTTCTTTGTCCCCAAAGACTGTCGAAGTGCTTATTTGCACCCAAAGCTAGATTCAAAGTTCAAAATATAAATCAATCAACGACAAAGATGATGTGGATGAACAAGGTATCAATCGGTTTTTCACTAGAGGCTTCGAGCCACTGGACATCGCAGGCAAAAATTGTCTGGACACCGCAGGCAAAAATTGCCTGGAGACCACGGTCTCTGGAGCGAGAGACCGCATTTTTGTCTCTGGCTCCAGAGACAACGCGGTCTCTGGCTCCAGAGACCACGTTAACGCGGTCTCTGGCTCTAGAGACCGCATTAACGCGGTCTCTAGACTAGAACTCCAGAGACCGCGTTTAAACGCTGTCTCTAGCTCTAGAGACCGCGTTAACGCGGTCTCTGGCTCTAGAGACCGCGTTAAGGCAGTCTCTGGAACTCCAGAGACAGCAAAAAATGCGGTCCCTCGCTCCAGAGACCGCAAAAAATATAGTCTCTGGAGCATTCAATGTTTTTTTTGTTATTTTTATCAAACTTCAGTGGTTCACTTGTTAAAAAAAAATACCATAGTGGTTCACTTGTCATTGACCGCATGGTTGATTTGTCATTTACCATACTAATTACTATGTTTTCTAAATTTTTTTTCAATTTATATTTTTTAGAGATTATACAAATTAATGACGAATGAGGATGCAAGGAATTAATTTGAAAATGATAGTGATGATAGATGAGATTATCAGGTATCGCTTGCTCTCTCTCATGTTATTGTGTATGTCCAATCTTGATTCGTTTTGTATTTTGTTGATTATTTTACAGGAAAAAGGTTCAGAATTCAGATGACATTGTCTTGAAGGCTATGGGAGAATTATCTTCATTTTGTTTTTTTTTTTTTAAGGTTTCAGTTGTTGGCTTAGTACTTTGTAGTGTTTTAATCGGTTATGATTTATGAACTTATGATTTTTCTTTACTCTAACACTGGATTTACATTTTCTATCTTTGGTTTCCATAGATTTTTATATGTCCCTTTTAATTTGCAGGAAAATTTTTATACGTCGCTACTCTGTTTGTTCTTTAGTATTTTACATTTTTTTTTCTCTATTAAAAATAAAAAAAAACAGGTAAAAAGTTCGGTACCGACTAACCGGTCCGGTACCGGACCGGTAACGAACCTTAACCGGGACCGGTACCGGTTCTAAATTTTCAGCACCGGTACCGATTGGTCCGGTCCTACACACTGTGAAACCGGTACCGGACCAGACCATAAACACCCCTAATTGATAGCATAATTCTTGCTTGTAATGACTTGGAAGGAACCTTTCACTCATGAACCTTTCACCCGTGAACTCAATTGTTATTAGTTGAACCTTCCTTGTTTATGAGAAATTGTAACATTAAATATGCCCGACCCATTTACCAAAGGGATGGATACTTTGACAAGATTCATATTGTCCTTTTGGGTTTATCTTTTTTTGTTGATTAGGAAAGTCTCCATATTCGATTCCTTCCCTTGCAAAATCTTCTTCACTATTGAAGTGGGGGAACCTTTCTCTTAGCCTTGTCAAATAAGGGCTCTCTCGTTGTCGATTTTGAGACATTATGAACTATTGGAACATGGACCAAAGCTCATCAATTTGTCCTTGCATGCTTGACTCGGCTTGTATTGATGGTGGCTCGGTGTTTGGAACAATGCTTGGATTCGGCTCATCCTTGTGTGCCACTTTCATTGCTCCTCGTGTCATTACTAAGAAAAGAAGAATCGAATTAGGAATTGTTATAGCTTTGACACCAAATGATGCACTAGTGGAAGGAGACTAGAATATAACCTAAAATATGTTGTTGAAGTGTTTATGCAATTTTTTGAAGAAGTGTGGAAGAATGGTTGAATGTTTGATCAACCAGATGTGGCAGCTTTTAGACGAGGCGTCAATCACAGGCAGTCGGAGATCGACCCAAAATTTAGAATTTTGATTCTTTGGGAATTCACAAGTGAGTGGGCAGTCAATCATTAACGTGTATAAAAATTATAGATTCGATCAATTTTTGGGCGGTCGATCGTCAACGGTGAAGCTGATCGACCGGTTTGCTTGAAATTTCCTTAAACTTGACGCAAACTCAAATATGAAAAGTCTCACTTTGGAAGCCAATAACTCCCACGTTTTAGAAGCTTTTGAGCTAAAATTTGTGTCACGCCTTCTTGGATGAATAAGGAAATAATTCCTTCAAGAATTTTGGTAAGAACATTCAAGGATTAGGAAATATGCTAAATAGAACTTGAGTGGTTGGAAATAGCATGTATCGTTGCTTGCAACTTCCATATGGATGACTTTTTGATGGAAACACCTCTTGATGGTCAGGCACCACTTCACACAGCCTTTCTCCAAGGAGTAGGGTCACGGATGCGAATAAAAGAACTCAGTCAACTTCAAGTGAGCCCAATCTTGTGATGCTATTTACACAAGGATAGCTTTGGAACTCACCAAAGTGTTTGAAAAATGAATCAATCAAATTTCGAAAGAAAGCAAGAGCTTTTTGTATTCAAACATCAATGTCTACAACACAAGCACTAGGGGGATTTATGTAGCCAATTACAAAACATAGAATAGGAAACAACAATAAAGGAAACACACTAGGTATTCGGCCCTATATGGCTGATTACTATACTATGAATTTAGTAACTTTCTAAAGCTATTATTTTAGTAATCTTTGCTGGCTTTTACTCCATAAAATGATGACTTTTTGGCAGCTTTTTCCTCTTCAATTACGCCACATGGAAGGTTGCCAAAACCAAGCATAACTGGCTATTTATTGTCCACTTACTTTTGGCCGATTAAGGAAGGTTTTCTTACCTCTATTTTCTTTGGTCTTTCTTGCCCTTCAATTATGTCTTCTTGGGCTTCTTTCCATAGTAGTAAGTGTGTGGGCTTCCCTTTTTCTTCATGAGTTGGAAGCTCATCCATTTGGGCCATAATTGATCAACCTTCAAAATAGTTAGAAATGTGTTAATAAGTCTTTGGACCCTTGCTCTTGTGATTAGACATTATAGTCCATCAATTACCCTCCTGCATAAGCACGTAGCCCAATCCATTCTTCGAGGTATCATAATAAATAATGTCATTGTCATTTTCTGACGGTAAAGCTAAGACTGGAGCAGTAGTTAATTTCTACTTCAAGTCTTAGAAACTTTCTTCACACTCATTAGACCATAAGAATCTAGCATTCTTTCTAGTTAAACTAGTCAACGACAAGACAATTTTTAAAAAACTATCTATGAATCTTCTGTAATATCTTGTTAGGCCAAGTAAACTCTGTACTTCACCAATGCTCTTTAGTTGTGGCCAATCCAAAACTACTTGAATCTTAGCTAAGACAACAGCTACGCCATCTTTAGAAATGACATGACCTAAAAAGTTAAACTTTTTCAAAACAAAATTCACACTTACATAATTTTGTGTATAGTTGGGTATCCTTTAAAATTGATAATGTGATCTCTAGATGCTCCATATTTCCCTTGAATGAGACTAGATCAATATCTCAGCAATAAATACAATTATAAACTTGTCTAAGAAGTCCTTGAAGATGTGGTTCATCAAATCCATAAATGTTGCAAGCACATTGGTTAAACCGATTGACATAACTATGAACTCGTAGTATCCGTATTTGGTATGAAATGCAGTCTTAGGAATATTGTTAGGTCTGACCTTTGATTAATAATACCTCGATTCTAAATCAATCTCTAAAATAGACATGCACCTTGGAGTTGATCAAATAAATCACCAATCCTCGGTAAATGATACTTAAACTATTACTTTGTTCAATTCTTTATAGTCGATACACATCTGCATTGAACCATCCTTCTTCTTAATGAATAGGATGGGGGCACCCCATGGGGAGAAGTTAGGGCAAATAAAGCCCCACAGAAGTGCGGCCTTTGAAGTAGAATAGGAGCTTGGCGATTATACTTTCTAAACTAGGAAAGAGAGTAGTTCATATATTTTTGCGGCAAATACTTTAGGAAATACTTAACTTTAGAAACTCACAACTCAGTCAATATGGAAACTTTTCTTATGATTTCTAGATAGCAAATCCTTCAATGAATGATGAATAACTCCAAAAATAATACTAAAAATCACCACAAATAAGGAAATATTCCCAATTGAACTAGATTGGCTGAAAAGGTCAAGAAATCACTACTTTAGTCTTTGATAGGTAAAGCCTTCTCCAATTTAATCCTCTTGATATTTGAACACCACTTCACACATCCTTCCCCAAAAGAACAAGAACATGGATGCGAATAAGAAAGATCACTCATCTAACAAAGCAATATCAATGTGATATCACAACACAAACTTTGGATAAACACACCAAAGGTAGAAAAAGGAATCATTCCCAATTCAAAGATAACGAAGAAAAGCTTTTAATATTCAAATTCAATTGTCTAAAAGCAACCATGCACGATAGCTTAAATAGCCACTCATAAACTAACAAATAGGAAATAACTAAAAAGGCAACTAAACAATAATACTAAATCGGCTACACACACACACTTGGCCTATTACTATATTAATAGCTATTAGGTTTTTTGGAAATTTAACTCAGAGTAAATTGTAATGTCCCGGTTTTTATTTCCTTTTAAAAAATCACGTAAAATTTAAAACTTTTCTTTTATAAAGATAGCAGAAGACTTTAAAGACAATAATTGAAATCAGTTTCTCAAAACCTTTGTAATTTGTAAAAGCTTCGTTATAAAGCACAATAGAAACTTTAAGAAATAAAACATATAATAAATACAATCATTTTCTTTTACAATTTAAATACAAAACTCTTTTATAAACGATCATTCTTTGAATCTCTTTAGCCTAACCAGCCATAAGATCCCCGCGTGCAAATCCTTCATCAACTGCTCTTAGCCTATTCTCTTGTGCGTGTACCTTCATGGCAAGATTTAACTAATGAGTCTAAGGCTCAATAAGTGGAAGGTATGATGCACATGTCATACAGCTTTTAAATCTCTTTGCATTTTCTGTTTGTCTTTCCTTTCTGTCTTTTTTTTTTTCTTTTACCATTTTCTTGATCTTAAATTTACTTTATCTTGACTTTACTTTACTATTCTTTTCTTTACTTGACCATTTCTTTACTTTATCTTGAAAGATGTTGGAGATGTCTAAACTTGATGAGGAGGAGCAGCCAACTCAACCTCACATCCCCAGATGACCTCTTTATATTTTTCTTTATCTTGAAAGGCGTTGGAGATGTCTAAACTTGATGAGGAGGAGCAGCCAACTCAACCTCACATCCACCCCATTTATGTTTATTGTTGTCTTAATCTTGAAAGGCTTTGGAGATGTCTAAACTTGACGAGGAGGAGCAGCCAACTCAACCTCACATCCCCAGACTACCCCATTCATGTTTATTATTGTCTTAATATTGAAAAGTGTTGAAGATGTCTAAACTTGACGAGGAGGAGTATCCAACTATACCTCAAATCCTCAGACGACCCCGTTTATGTTTATTGTTGTCTTAGTCCTGAAAGGTGTTGCAGATGTCTAAAATTAACGAGGAGGAGCAGCCAACTCAACCTCACATCCCTAGATGACCCCATTTATGTTTATCTTTATATTAAAAGTGTTAAAGATGTCTAAACTTGATGAGGAGGGGCGGTCAAGCCAACCTCATATATCATCACACCCATTTACGTTCATTTCTTTATATTTCATAACCGTTTCATTTCTTCTTTGTTTCCTTTTCAAAACCATGCATAGAAACCATTTTCGTATCTTTTGAAAACTATGATGTCTGATGCTCGTGAATGCATACATTCTCTATTAGAGGAATTTAATAAAACAATCAACATACAATTCACAGATCGTGCTTATAAAACTGTAGACATGCTTAGAAAGTGGTAGACATGATATTAAAACTGTAGACATGCTCAATATCTATCAAAGTGGTAAACAAGGAAACATGCATATCTTATTCTTGTGATGTAGGGCCCTAAGGATCAAAACACATGCGTATCACTTATTTCGATGCTTTCACGCGTACCCGCACTAAACGTTATCTTTCTTTTGTCTCAATACCTTCAAAATAATTATCATTTATTTATTAATATATTTATCAATCATAAATCTTAACTTTGATAGCATTATTCCTCGTTTATTATTTAATAATTTAATTATCACTTAACAAATTTCTATTAATTTATCTTCATTAATTTCATTATCAATAAACGAATAACTTTAATTTATACATTTTCCCTTAAATCACAATTGTCCAATTTAATCGATATTTATTCATTAATAACAATCACTGAATTTTAATAAACCTTAACGCTTAATAAATCCCCATATTAAACTTCACTATACAATTCATTATCTTTTAATGGAAAATCCATTTGAACCAACAAGGCATATATTCAACTTTATACCCAAAATCACATTCTGCACATTTAGGCCTTCCTGCACCCAACTTGTAATATCCCGATTCTTATATCAAAAATTTAAAAAGAATAAATCGGAAAATAATTGACGATATTCGAATTAGTCGAATAATTATCGGGGTATTACCAAAGATGTAAATGTTAAATAAGGAAAATAAATAATGGAATTATTTGGAATAATTAATTAAAGATTAAATGAGGGATTAATTGGATTAATAAATTTAGAAAAATTAAATAAATTGAGAATTTAAAATGAAGGATGGAAAGAGGAGTATTTATAAAATAAATTTGGAGGATTTAAGATAAAAGAATGAATACAAATTTGGGAGAAAAAGAAGGGAATCAGTTGAAGGGAGAGACTGAACCGCTGGACCGGTTCAGTTCATGCTTACTGGACTGGTTTGGGGCTTAAATCAAATGGCCTGCTGGCCATTTGAGAGAAAAAGAACGAGAGAGATAGAGCGGGGATCGGGTGATCAACAAGTGACGGGGCGACGGCAAGAGGGAGAGCTCGGGCTCGGTGTGCGGTCCGACAAACATGACTACTTTGGTGCGATGCATTGCCAGTCTCTGGCGTGCACATTGTGCGGTGCACAGTGAGCAAACAGAGGACTAGGGCTCGGAGTTGGAGATTTTTGCTGGAGGTGATTTCCAGTTTCCAATCAGGGTAAGTCTGGCCAATCTTCTTCTCCTTTGCGTTTTGATAATTGGACGACTGATAAGGGCAGATTGGCGACGACATACTGCATGAGGAATGGCATGGCATCGGTTTAGGTCCGGATGTGTTGGTCCATAATTGAACGAGTTTGTTTCAAATGCTCTTACTGCAGAATAAGGATTTCCACATGGCCATCTTGTATTGAACCACCTTCCTTGAATTGAGTAATGTTCCAGCCTTCTCGGCCTATATAGGTATGCAGCAGTGGGTGGATACAGGAGCATTCTGTTCTCTATGTATTACTCTGTGAACGACAGTGAAGAAGTGCTAGAGATGGAGGAAAAGGCCGAGTGTCTTTGGAGGATTTCAAACAGGAGAGTTGACCTGGGTCTTGTAGGTAATAGAGAGTTATTTACAGAGTCTTTTACTTGGAGTTATGGATATGTGCACTGAGGGTTTGTGTGATTGGACTCTTTTGTTATCTGTTAACGGTCATTTTGCGCTCTGCCGAGTGGATTGGATGTTGTCTCCCTTTTGTTACTGAATTATAGAGGTTATGGTAATTGTATTCTATCAATTGTGGACAGTCTTTGGTTATGATCAGCTCTCTCTGAAGCTTTAGTTTGATTATTGTTGAATATGTTGTTTGTTATTCCGTTATTCAGCTTCTGCCACTGAAATATATGTTAAGCTTTAGAAATTTGTCTCTGACTATTGAGACTTAAATTGTTGAAGTTATTCTATGAGATGACATGTGAATCCTTGTTGTTTTGGTTGTTGCTTCTGAACTGTGATGAAATGTTAGTATGTTGAAAGTGTTTAGTTCATTAGTGAGTTCCTGCCAAGTGATATATTTTGAGGATATTTGGAGAAAATGTTGTTATGTGATTGTCCAGCCCTGTTTGATTTAAGTGTTGTCTTGTTGATTGGATTGGAAACTGAATAATATTTTGTGATTTGTTGAGGATTGTGATGTGTTCACCCTTTGGATATTACATATCGTTGAGGCTCCCTACTTGATTTCAATGATTGGAATTGTTAGGCCTGTTGTAGTTAAGCTATTGTTTTATTGCTTTGTCAGCTGATTAAGTGCTAAGTTAAGAGGAATATTGAGCTTCATGTATGTTAATGTTGGGTACAGAGTGTTGGCATGTTATTTATGCTAGACAAAGGAGAGTTCACTGTTTTGATTATAGGAGTTGGTCTCTGACCATAAATATAAGAATATGATAATTAGTTGAATCAAAGTTTCTATTTTATTGGTTATGGTATCGATGGATATAATGAATGGAAAATGTTAGTGATTAGTTAGAATTTTATTATGAGGATTGGTTGTGCCGAACTCTTCGCAAGTAATGAGCTGTGGAAATGAGGTTAATAGTCAGTAATTATTAAGGACTATTATTTAATGATTTTGAAGGTATTAAAGGAAAAATAATAAAGTGCAACAAGCTACAAACTCCAGGTAAGTTGATTTTTACTGTGTTTTGGTCTTCGGACCCTACTTCACAAGAGTTAGGATTACATGTTGTGTGTTCTTTTAACGATATGTTTAGACATTTTTATTATCATGTAGGACTGTATGTATTCACGAGCATATTGCATGACATAATTAATATATGTAAATAGGAGTGTGGGGGTTCGGGATGATCGGTTACATTCCATACGGTAGAATGCTCCCATATAGAGAGCGGTGTGGTAGGAGTTATCTACGAGGAATCTGGGTTCATCCTTCTCCCGTCCTGAAATCTCCAATGTCTTTAACAAGGAGTGTGATACCGACTTGTGGAACACCCCCGATGGATATACCTCCTAGTCGGAGTGAAGCGGTTAGGCCACATGACCCTGGGTGTATCTCACTTTTGGCTTCCAGAAGAGATACGGCTCTCTTCTGTACTGCATTGTATGATCATACATATCATGTGGATTGTATTTCTTTTATCACTTACTGAGCATTAGGCTCATTAGTTTAGGTCCTGTGATGTAGGTACGTACGAGAAACTGGTGATTAGGTCAAATACAGTTGATGAAGGATTTGCACGGGTGGATCTTGTGGCTAGTTGGGCTAAAGAATTTAAAAGAGAATTTATTTGTAAAAAGGGTTTGTAAATTATTTAATATTCTTTAATGCTTTGTTTTAAATTCTGCTATGTTTTATAAAAAGGATTTTATTACTTCTGCTACAATTGATAAATGTTTTAAGTAAAGAGTTTTAACGTCGAGTTTTATAAAAGAAAAATTTTTAAATTTCACACGATTTTAAAGCAAATAAAAATCGGGTTGTTACAGTTGGTATTAGAGCGTCCCGGGTTTTTAAAATCGATTCTGTATACTGCTTGCCAGCACAAGCTTCAACGTGGAAATACTACATCGACTGTAAGTGTTACAATTAGTTCTGTCTTTATCAAATTATTTAAGTGTTTATTGGTGGGACAACAATTCCTTCACTTGGAGAAATTATGGAAAATGTAATGAAAATAGTACAGTATTTGGGGTAATTGTAATGAATGTAAGCAATTGCGGTTCTTTTGGTAGAATAGAATGATATAGTGATAAAAGATAAACGATACTAGGACTGCTTGGGTTTTGAGTGCAAGAATTAGCTTTGAGGGAGTAAAGAAACAAGAGAGACTCTGCCCAAATTTTTATGAATTGGAAAAGGAATAAGTGGAAAACAAACTCTGCACAATTTAGGTTAAGTAAGAATTTTAACAAAATCGCCTACACTACAAGGAATTAGATAAAGGTAGATTTATTATGAGAAGGAAGAATGTTGAGAGTTTGTGCCTAAGCTGAATTATGAGGACGGTAATCAGTATGTTTATCCACTTTGTCATAATTGTTAAGGATTTGTAGAGAGAGTGTCTTGGATCTTTAGCAACGGATTGTTGAGTAATTGATACCGTGATCCCTGCCTACCTGCTGGATTAAGTTGGGAATTCATCTTGAGTTAGGATAAGAAGCTATTTTAGGTTGAACTGAGAAACAAATTGAGTGTTGCCTCCTAGATAGGTTAGATTTTGTCATGGACTGGAAATTTGGGAATATAATATGTTTCTACAACTGACTTGAATTAAAATTGAGAATGAATTTTGAGATGGTTAAGACACTTACTGTTTGACGTTTTGGATTGTAATCTAAGGAATAATATCTTGGTAATTTGTTGAGTTAGAAGAAATTTAAAATGAATAGTAGGGTATGTGGTGGATTGGTTTAAGTTCTCTATCTCGGGTGAGACCTAATTAGGACGATCGAAGATGTGACTACAATGATGAAGATGGCGTTTGGGAAAAATTCTCGCACAACATGGACATGTAAACTAAGAGAATTTACTCAACTTTTGCTATAGGGAAAATGGTTATGGTGCATGAAAGTTAAGTAAAGTGTTGTCATGGCTTACCTAGGGTTGTGTGAGTGGCAATGAATATGAACTACACTAGTTTGTACAAGGACTTAAGGCAAGAATGTAAGAGGTGTAAGATGGGGAGGAAAGATTTGACTTAGAAAATGATAGAATAGTCAACGTGTGTAATGAGATAATTATTTTCTCTAAGTCGGATTTCAAATTGCTTCTTGTAAATCGATAGATTTGAGGAACAATTAGACCACAATATTTTAATTTATAGATCTAGGGGATTCTCTTATAATAGAGAGAAAACATGATTGTGTGCTGAGTGGATAAAAAATCTGTCTAACAGTTTAGGGAGCACACTGTATGTTCAAGTATGACTAACATTAATAATTGACTCTGATCGGAAGTTAGAAATATATGATTTGAAATGATCCAATTTCAGTTTTACTTTGGAGTGGAAGCCTGTCATATATAAGGGTTATCTATTGTAGAACAAGATATAGGTTTGAAGATCTACTATGTCGGTACTCGGACATATTGATAGTTGGTTTCCGAGAGAATCGTGGAATGAAATTGGTGGATACTCTGAATCTGTTATTCAAGGAATCGTTAAGGTTAATAAATAATAGATTGGGGTTTTACTACCCACAACGAAAACAGAAACAGATACTGATACAGAAATAGAAACAGACACGGAAATAGAAACAGATACAGATAAAGAAACAGAAATAGATACAGAGATGGAAACAGACACGGGAACAGAAACGAAAACGAAAATGACTTTTCGGAAATAAATTTCCAGGAATGGATATGGATACGGATACAAAAACGGAAACAAAAATGGACATGGATATGGACACGGATACAAAAACGCATACAAATATAGAGACGGATACAGATACAAATATGGATACGAAAACATATACAGATACAGAGATGGATACAGATACAGATACGGATACGGATACGGAAACAGATACAGATACGGATACGGATACGGAAACAGATACTGATACGAATACGAAAAAAGGATCTAATAAATGAAATGGTCAATAAACTAACTGGGGTATCGGTGCATCAGATTAGACCTATGGAACGAAGAAATCATTAACGTATGATTCTCAAAAATTTCAATTAGGTGCTAATTGTTTCAACGACTAAAGCCGCCTTAGTTAAAGGAGAAGTTTATGATCTAACAATCCCTTAGGGATGGATCCGAATTGTAAAGAGCATGTTTGGACACACTAAGTCAAAAAACAAAAAAAAAAACAAATGTGAATGAGATTTTATTGTACACGACGATAATGGTTGGAATGAGAGGAATGGGTAAAATGTTTGAGGAATTAAATTTAAGTTTGGTTCTACCAATGGATGGAATTCAAAACTATATTGGTCAAATAGGAATCAAGTGATGAAATGAGTAATAAACTATAGAGAGTGTAGGAATGTCATCTACAAATTATGGTAGGGTAGTGAAAGAAATCAATTCGATAGATGTCATGCAGGATCAAAGCGATGTTGTAAGTGAAATGAAAAGTATCCTTTTGTCAACAATTGTCATGTTGTCACTTTATTAAAACTCGCTATATACATAGACAGTTATAATCCTAAAATACGTCAATATCGTTTTCCGTATGAAGAACGTTATCAGTGAAAAGGGATGGTCACACAATGACTCATCCACCACTCATCATCGACAGGTAGTATGATCTCTCAGTTGTGCCGAGGAGCCGTAGCCACCGCCGATACGATCAGAAGATCCAGTGCATACTCTAGTTGTCGGCGAACCAGTCAGTGATGACACAACTCGCGTAACCACCAAGCACAAGTCACAGAAAGGTGGCTATCCGCCAATAGCAACACCTCATGATGCAGGAAAGAATACCGATGACGGCGATCAGCAGATCCAACTCATCACCCAAGTTTCCGACGAACCACACAACGACAGACACAACTCATAAAATCGTATTACCTAGAGGAGGTTGTCGACAATGGATTGTTTCTCAACTGAATACCTAAAAGTCTCGAATTATCAAGGGTTGCCGACGAGCAAGCTAAAGCTGTCACACCGCCCGCTAAATGAAATGGTATTAAGATAGGCAAAACTCGGCGTTAACAACCTACCTACTCTGTGTCACCCTGGCCAGGATTAAGAGCTTTCAACCGAAAGAGACGTCATCACCCTCCCATCCTATTTCCAACTTTCAAGACTTGCAATCTAAAGACACATCACGAATGCCTCATCCTCTTTTTCCACTTCCAGGGATCGAAACTTGAGGATATGTTATGAATGCTCTATACGCCATTTCACACGTAAACGACCAGTCTTCAAACAGCAGAAGATTGCACAGGGATAGTCTCATGATGCTTTAGCGCTAGAGTGCCTAAAGCATCAAGATGATCCATCTTCCCGATATACATATTAAACCTTCTCGCAGTAGAAGATTTCGGGGATAACCTCGTGATGCTTTAGCGTTAGAGTACCTAAAGCATCAAGAGGATTCATCCTCCCAATGTACATAACCAATGTCAAAACTTTTCGCAATCAAAGGTTAATGGGACAGCCTCGTGATGCTTTGGCACCAGAGTGCCTAAAGCATCAAGAGGATTCATCCCCCAAACACATAAACAGAACTCACATCATCAATATATACACGAGTATCAGCAGTAAACCATCCACGGAATGTAAACGTAAGAAAACATATGTATACATAAAAAATGACGTGTTGTCGAATAGTCCCTGTTGAGTTTTCAGGTGTGGTAGTCCACAAAATAGTAGTTTTAAAAACTATGATGCAATGCAATGCAGAATATTTAAAGATCCCTACCTCGATGGCGACTATGGCACACTTACCGAGAACCAGCTCCATGCTCTGTGGTAAGCAAAAAGTCAACCACCTAACACCTCTAGAACCTACAACAAGGTCGATGTCAACATTCCAATAAACAGAACAAGGATAACACACAAGTTTTAAACAAGACTAAAATTCAAGACGATTCCTAGGAACGGACAACCATGAGTCCCAAACCTAGAACCAAATTTAGGAATCTCCAACCTTATCACTCAATAACATAAGTTCTATGAACCCAACACATACATTGCATTAAGCCTAATGTACATCTTCATGTAACTTTAAACTTGAACTTAGCATTTTCAATTCTAGCTATAACTAAAGTGTAGAACAAAAAACTCAATCAATAGAGCAATAGCTCTCAACAATTCCTCACGACATAAACCAGACCATCGAACAAACCTAAATTGGTCGAACGACATTTCTCAAACAACTCTCAGGCATAAACTAAACCAATGAACAGGACCTAACTCACCATGACAACCTTCTCCTCACAAAATCTATCATAAAGGAACAAAATGAGAACGGAATAAAAACCAACAGAGTTCTACCCTCAACAGTTTCTATCGGCAAGAAACAATTAGAGAACAAGTCAAATCAACAGCCAAAACCTATTTCAAAAATCAAAAAGAGGGCATTATCATCCTCAAGAAATTGACGTCAAATTGTGAGAGAAATAATCACAATAGAGACTGAAACTACCACACTCGGGTTTTAAAAAAAATGAGCATTTTACCCACTCACCCACGAAATCCATCGACAAAGCAGGAATTGAACACAACAACATTTTAGAGCAGAAACCCAAAAAGAGATCAACTAGAAAGGGAATTTAGGATGCATAAATGAAGGCAGCAAACAAAACATAAACAAATCTCAAAACATCGATCCATGTGTTGTAAGTGGTAACCGAAATGAAGAATAATCCTAAATTGACAGAATAAAATCTTTATCAGTGTCTATGACATGGTAGCTTGAAATGCATAACAAAAACTCAGTAGAGAAAGATTAAGAAATACACCACTGGAAAAAAAAACAGGGGCAACCACAGGGCAAATCGACCGAGAGAGAAAAATCATCACAACAACAGCAATTTATCAAGACTAAGAGCAATTTCGACAAAACAAAATTCAACAACAAAGTCCCAGACTAGCCATAAGACACCAAACAAGAATTGAATCGGAAACCAAAACGAAAGCAAAATGGCGAGCAATTTCTCAATCTCCATGGGACTTTCAAACTAAGACAGCAATTAAACCCAATTATCATTATGTAACTAATAGCAGAACAAAAATGAATTTGGGATGCATTGACAATGGTAGTAGACAGGGTAGACAATTTGGCCGAGAGACCAAGAATACTAATGCAATTTCTTACCTCAACTGAAGAAACGAAGGAATGCAGCTCAGAAGCATGTTCGCCGTTGCCCAAAGCATTGGAAAGTTTCAGATAGACCACAGAACCCCCTGCGGTCAACGACTCCTGAGCTTTGGCAGCTGTCGCCGACCAAGGGTTCACTCCTCTCACCTGCTCACCCTTTGTCGGCTCCTGCTCAATTGGACTGCATCTACTGCGAAGCTCCTCCCTCGCCCGAAGCCCCTTTCCCCCCTTCGGTTCTTCGCCCATGAAGAGAAACTTGAAGAAGACATAATATCTTTTCTCTTCTTCAAACCAAATTTTATTTTTAAAAAATAAGGAAAATGACAAATTAACCATCATCATTTGCAATCAATGACAAGTCAACCACTATCCTTTATTTTCTAACAAATTAACCACTAATGTATGGGAAAATGACAAAGCCAAAATCACTATCACGTTTGCCTTTAATAAGATAATGTAGAGCCGCTGCGGTTTGTAGACAAACTACCGGGTGTCATGAATTTCCAAGAAAAGAGGGTAAATTTGGCCTGAACTGTCGCAGTGTATTGGGACGCCGCCGCGATGTCTTGAGAAGCCGTCGTGGCGTCCCAAGACACTGTCACGGCGTCCCAAGACATCACGGCAGCGTCTTGGCCTCGGTTCGAATTGTATAGGTAGACAGTGAACTCCTCGCGATATTCTCAGGCATTTTGTCAGCGATTAGCGAACCCTTGAGAATTCTGAGAGCTAAAGAGAACGATATTTTTGCAAAGTTTAAGAATTTGAAAAGCAAATGGCATTTTTGAGTATTGAAGAATATGTTATTAACCGTCAAGTTGAAGTGGGGCCCACAACCACATTTTTGTCTAATGAGAATGAGGTACGTGGAATTGGAAATGAAACTGCAATTGTGTTGCATTCTGTCTGAGCAAATCTACACGAGGAGGACGATGAGAACCTCCATTTATTATACTAATACACTAGTGATAAAGACATTGACATGGCCGAAGTAGGCCCAGACGCCCACCACAAGGACAATACCTTCGTTGGTATGGGCATTGGCAAAAAAGTACAGTTCATTGAATAAAATTAGAGAAGAAATTGTTGATCATGCATTGAAGAATGGGTACAGGATAAAATTCACCCACAATTGTGCTCATCGGTTGAGGGCTACCTGCCAGAAAGGATGCACATGGCGACTACACGCCTAAAAAATGCTAGGTGAAATGATGTTTCAAATGAAGTTCTACAACGACGTTCACACTTACTCGAGAAAGATGGAAAGCCGTCATGCCACTACCAAATGGGTGGCAACGCATTACTTAGACAGATTTGAAACCGACTGGGACCTTTTTTCCATAATTGAGACAGTCAAGAAGGACTTCAACGTCAACATCACACCTAGCCTTGCTAGAAGGGCAAGAAATGCGACAAAAAAAATTAACGAAGGGGATGGTAATGAGCAATACAAGCTCATATAGTCCTATGACAAGGAGATTCGAAGATCTAATCTTGGAAGCTTGGTGCACGTTAACTTAGACGTGAGTGCATTTAAAAGGATGTACATGTGTTTGGCTACATGCAAGATGGTCGTGCAGAACTGTGGTAGACCGGTTATTTGTTTGGACAGTTGCAACTTGAAGGGAATGACTACAGGCCAGCTGCTCACTCCTGTCACCATCAACGGGAATGATGGAATGTATCAGATTGTTGTAGCAGTGGTTGAAGCAGAAAATAGGGTTTCATGGAGCTAGTTTCTGGAATTGTTGCTTGACGATCTAAACACCGCATCTGGCAATGGATGGACAATCATTTCTAACCGACAAAAGTGGCGGTTGATTGCTTTTGCCTTCTGTGTTTATGTTATGCATTTTGTGCCAATGTCTAACTCATATTATGAATCTTGGCACGGGCTAGTGCCAGTTGTCAGAGAGGTGGCATGGCAAGCGGACCATCGGTTTTGCATCCGACACCTGTATGGCAATTTTCAAAAACAATTTAAAGGCAGGTTGTTAAAGGATGCAATGTGGGCTGCATCTAGAGCCACAACAGTCAGATAGTTTGAGAGAGAGATGGCGAAGTTCTTTTTGCTTGAACCGGCGGCCCACAACTATCTACGAGCAATAGATGTGACATGTTGGGCCAAATATACCTTCTGGTCCATCCCCAAATGCGACTTAAGCCTCAACAATCTCAGCGAGTGCATCAATACCTGCATCCTACCAGCCTGGGACAAACCTATTCTAAGTATGTTCAAGATAATTCGAAAGGGCATTATGGGTAGGATCGTGAAAAAAAATGAAAAGATGGCTCGCTCCATAGACCTTTTGTCCAATGATCAGCAATCGGCTCACCAAACTACAACTTGCCGGCTTAAATTAGAGACCCCAGTTTTCAAGAGCTGCCCAATTTGAGGTCAGCAACGATAACAAACAGTACTCTGTCGATTTGGACAGGCGTACTTGTACCTATTACCGATGGGAGTTGACCGGCATCTTGTGTGTCCATGCAGTCATGTGCATTCACTTCACGAGGAGATCTCTTGAGGAATTTGTGCATGCGTGCTATCACTAGGAAACATACATGGCGATGTACTCCCACTTTGTCCGCCCTGTCAATGGACAAATCGAGTGGCCTCCTGTGACGAATCTTGATCCAATTATCCCACCGCCATTTAAAAGGCTTCTAGGAAGGCCGCAAAAACATAGAATACGGGATGTGGACGAGGCCCCAAGCTGGACAGTGCTGCCCAGAAGACATATGAACATGACTTGTGGCCAGTGTAGGGGTGTGGGGCACAATTTTTGCACGTACGAAGGTAGAGGCTAGTCTAGTGCAAGGGTCGGCAAAGGCGACAGATGGAGAGGCAGAGGCAGAGGCTGCAGAGGCAGGTTGGAGGACACATTTATGGGTTTCAGAGTCCGTGAGACAGCCCACGAGACATTTTCTTCCATAGTCCCAGAGACAGTCCCCGAGAGAGTATCTGAGACAGTTCTTGACAGAGTTCCTGAGATGCAGGTGAGCTCATTATCATGTTTACATTTTCAAGTGTTATTTGAACTATGCTAATTTCATTTGCAATGTGTTATGCAAGACTATGATGTGCAAGGTCCTCAAACACAAACGTACACAAATGTGGACCTTAACCTTCAGTGATACATTGGTTTGATAGATTAGATTTGATATATATGTGATTGTATTGTACGCTATATTTGTGAATTTTGAATTGATAAAAATGAGTTAGTTTCATAAATTTGAATTTGTTTCGTTTCATCAATTTGAATTGATATATTGGTTCCATACATTTGGTTGTGGAGTATGCATGCAAATTGATTACAGATACCATGACAAGCCGCTGCGGTTTGTGCAAAGCTGCTGCAGTTTGTACAGCACCGCTGCGGCTTGATCACAAACCGCGGTGGCTTACTCAACAAACCGCCGCAGCCTGTCCACAATTATGTACTTGATTTAGGTCATGCAAGATGTACTTTTCACTTATCCTCACCCCAATTTATAAAAATTTTGTCAAAGTCTCCCTTGTTTCTTTACTCCACCAAAGCTAATCTTATACATCCTGCACAAAATTCCAAACAGTTCCAGTATCATCCAAACATATAATTCATCCATTATTAGTGCACTTTCACAAAGTAAATGTAAACTAAACATAACTTACAACGTAAATATAAACAAATTCAACTAAACATAAATTACAATGTATTCTTGCAAACAAATTACAACAAAATCTACATAAACATAAATTCCTAAGCCACCCCCTTCTTTCAGGCCAATTTTGGTCACAAATCCTTGACTTCAAAAGATAATTGCTGGTCAAGGAACAAGTTCATTGTTGTGCTGTACAACGGACCCTCATAGGTTTGCTCGTCGTGCTCGTGGAATTGTTCCTTATTCTTGCACTCTCGGAATCACCCTCATCCCCTCACTCGTACACTGCAAGATGTCGTACGGGCTGCAATGCAAAGGGAACAATTGCCGGTAAAATACGTGGAAAACAATATTATGAATTTACACAAAGGAAAATACATACCGCCCTTTGTCAGTGGGAGCTACGATTATGGAGATTGCTTCTGGCATCAATTGCTAGTAAGCGAATTGAGTGTGGAGGTCAACGGATGACATAAACAACCCCTAATTTGGGTGTATCTAAAATGTAAACCCCCAAGAACCGCGCACGTCTCCTTGTTCTTTTAAGTATTTGGCGTAACATACTTCTTGAAGGTGTCCATTAAATCCTGAGCCTGAAACAAAAATGACAAAGGCCGTCAGACTAACAAAGCATGAACATGAACGAACACACATATATAACCAAATGAAAGACGTACCACGCACATAGTTCTAAAGGGTAGAGGCTCAAACTGTCTGGCCCCTTGCACCTCGGCAGGCATGGCTGGAGGAGCAGGTTGGCTGCTTACGGCAAGGTGCTGCAAATCAACAACACGTCCTTACGTCAAACACAAATAAAGTACAGACTGGACTTTGCGTACAAAGTAAATAACTTACAAGTGGTATGTGGCTTCTATTGCTTTAGAGGACGATGGAGAGGCTACTGTACGGGCTGATTGGCTCTCACGTCTCTGAAGTGCTGCCATCAGCTCATGGTGCCTCTCATATGCTCGCATATGCCTCTCTTTTGCTCGCCGATACCTTTCTTCTTATTGCTCCTCCTCTCTTTGTATTTGGATCTGCTGCGTTTGAAGGTCCTCCTCCATCATTTCCATTCTCGTAAGCGTCATATTATGGAGCTCCTCCATCCTACTCATCCAAGAGGACGTCTCCCCAGGCATCGAAGTAAAGTGAGATGTCTAAGGAGGGGGTTGTTCTGCTGAGGGGGCAGAATGCTGAGGCTCTGAGGGGGGTGGAGGTGCTAGCTGCTTCTTGTTCTTGCGGACCCATTCCCCTCCAACTTGAATGATCCCCATTCAGTCCACTTTTATTTTGTTGTACACATCAACGACCAACTCTTCAATTCTCAACTCTTTCTCCGAAATGGGTACCCTATAGTGCTCAACGATGCTCTGGATGAGCCAGTTGTACAGCAGGTTCTTGGCTAGGTTGTTGAGCACCTCGTGCATGTGGCTCAGTATGACGTATCTGATGTCCACCTTTTTCCTGGTGAACACATTCTCTAGCAAATAGAGATCCATGCAGCTAACATGGTCTTGATACCCATCCCGAGGCAAAATCATGTATGTCGTGATCAGGTGGATCAATCGGGCTATGGCATTCAACTCCTTGCCCATTGGCTTGTTGTACTCGGCAACCTCGGGATCCCGGTGCAACAATCTAAGCACCACTAGCCCTTCTCCTTGGTTAATGAATGGTGGATCCCGAGACAAGTGATAATAGTGTTCGTTTGTCTCGTCCAGTACACATCAAAGCATTACATTTACATCGTTTTGAGTCTACTTCAACTCCCGTCCAAAAATGTATGTCCACACCTCTAATGGCTGGGTGGACAGTTCCAACTTTGCGTAAAAAATTCTAATAATTCTCTCGCAGTAACTACTCCTCATCCAGCACAACCTGCCTAATCCAGCATCTTCAACCAATTATTTAATTCCCATTCCTGCCAACGAGTTCAAGTCCACTATTTTTGAAACAATAATTGCATGGTGTTGTATATCATCTTCATATCGTGTTTTGGCATATGCTGTCCTGAATAGTTTGGAGTGGAAACCCACGGTAACAGGTTGGAACCAGACCAATGAGTCTCCAACTTCTCGTTGTTCAGGTTGCCATTGCAAGTGTGCAACGGTTTCTCCATCCTCAGCAGTTTCTTAGTGTTGCACTGCCGCGGGTTGCACATCTTCCACTGCCACAGCTTGCATAGCTTCCATCGTTGCCTTCCCACGCTTGAACTCCAATTTCTTTGCTCGGGAATACATTCTGATCGAAAATAGCTAAAAGTATTTCGTTGTTTGTTTGCGGTGATAATGGCTCGCCCAGAGGTTTCGATATTTGTTCGCGGTGAAAATGGCTTGCTGAGAGGATTTCTACTTTGTTCAAGTGAAAATGGCCGAGCCCTAGCATTTTGCGGTTATGTATACCGCTGAGTGAAAAGATCAAGGCCAGCACACCACGGTAGTTCAGGCCAAATTTTCCCTCTTTTCTTGGAAAACCACGACACCCTAGCGGTTTGTCTACGAACCGCTGCAGCTCCATATCAGCTTGTTAATGGCAAACGTGATAGTGATATTGGCTTTGTCATTTTCCCATACGTCAGTGGTTAATTTGTTAGAAAATAAATGATAGCTGTTGACTTGTCATTGATCGTAAACAATGATGGTTAATTTGTCATTTTCCCAAAAAAATAATAAAAATAAAATTGTATAAATTTAAATAATATATAATATAAAATCTATATATACTATATAAATCCAACTCAAATACCGTGTTAAAATCCTATTCGTTGAACATGTCGACCCAAAATAATCTATCAAAACATTTTCGAAAATAAATTCCTGCTCGGGAAAAACCAAATTTGTCTATCTGACAAAAAACGCACACGTCGCCGCTACGTGACAAAACAGGTCAACTTTCCACCTTTGACCAAAAATTCGCAAAAAATTTAAACGTGGCATTTAAAAATCTCAAAATTTACATCTTAACCCCCTTAAAATAATTTTCTCTCGAAATTTAAAACAAACCCAAAACGCAAAATCTAGAAAACTCTCTACTTAGTGTCATATCTAGATCACACAAACTAAGAGAATCTTCCTGGAAGAACGCGTTTGCCTACTTCTAGGACTTCCCTCAAGTCTATAGCAGGACTAAAATCCAAGAGCGTGTTTGGAACTAGCACCGAAGGAAACCATTGTGAAATGAGCAGAGTTCACGATGAGCTGTCAAACCAACAAACGCAAGGGAGGGTAACCCGGACACAAACAAAGGGACGACCCGATCAATAGATCAACAGACGAAGCGATCTCCAACGAAAGGACTCACACGTCCCAACACAAAACAAATAAGGTTGTTTAATCGGCCACAGCGGCTCACATAACAATGAACTGATGTGGAGACCTCATAGCACTCGATTGTTTACTTAGTCAAGCATATGGTGTAGTTATTTTTCACTGTTTCTTTCCTCTAATAAAATTTTGGGTGGGTTTTCTTATATTACTTTATTTTTTCCAATTTCAATTTTTCCTTACTCTTTCCAAAGTAAAATCTAAGTAGTTATAGTATTGTTTATCAACACTTTTAATCCAATGGAAGAAGTATATTTATCCAAACATAATACTATCACTTTTCTCCAAAACCCGCTTAATCTCATAAGATGTAGGATAGTTTGTTCTTACCTTACTCTATGAATTTTTTAGGAAAAATTATTTAGATTTTGCTTTTGTAAGTTTAGTGTGCGAGGTATTAGGAAATTTATTTTCAACTTAGTGTTGTTCCTTATTTATATTTTTTTAACTAATTGAACAAATTTCATTTAATGTTAGCAGGGTAATTTAAAACAACACAATTTAACAAGTAATACTAACACAATAAAATTTTACTTACAATAGGAAGAGCATCCCATGATGAGTCTTGTTAATCAACAGTCTACAGAATTGAGTTTGACTTAGTTATGCTCTGATACCATTTGTAACGACCCGCGTTATAAGTCTCTTTTTCTTTATTTAAATTTTAGCCATAAATTAAAAGTTTTCATTTGCCCGTTCAGAATATATATTGAGTAACAAATCAGAGTAAATCAGCGGGATAATTTTAAATAATTTATTGAAATAAAACTATAATTTAAAACAATCAATTTTAATTGGGCCATAACTCATCAAGGCTATTCTTTTGATAACCCAAGATCTCCTCTAGCAATGTCTCCTCCTCCGTATTGATTTCTTTATCATCTGCATCACGGGCAAAAAAATGAGCCTAACGCTCAGCAAGAAATAGAATAATATATTTATGCTATGCAATGCTTATGCAGTCATTTTAGAGAAGAACCTATCTTCTCATCTTTTCATTTTAGTTTCACTTAACATTCCAAATGTATGAGATTTATCAGTCTAGGAAGATAGGATGCAACATACAGTCTTGTGGCTTAACTGTCACTCCGACGAGGAGTTATATCCATTAGGAGTGTCACCACCATTAATAGTCACTTATTCATCCTAATCTTATACACCTATTTAGGTTTATTGGTTCATTTATTAATATGTTATGTATATGTCAACAGTTTCATAAACCCTATCGTGATGCATGTATGCCAATTCATATATATTTCATAACAGTCCTCGAAATATACAATTTGCTATTTCATTACAGTCTAAAATGAAAGTAGTCCACTATCAATAGGCAGATATCAACCGAAGCAGAATTTAACTAACAAGCCCGTGATGCAGGGTCTCCACTGACCACCGAATCCTATTTTTTACACTTTAAGACCTTTCAACCGCAGTCCTTAGCACGTTTAGATCTTTATCTTTTTCCCCGTTAATACCTTCAAAATAATTTTATTTATTTATTAATATATTTATCAATTATAAATCCCAACTTTGATACCTTTATTTCTCGTTTATTATAATCTCTTTTATTAAACGTGGATAGTGCTGATCATGAACATTTCCAAGAAAAAATGCCCTTAGCAAACTCTTTACATAGAATATCCTTTCCAAGTAAGTTCCCAGGAAAGATTAGAGGGTTACAACGATCCACTTAAATATTAGTCTCCTAGAAAAAACTTACTTACACAGTACAATTATATCCTTAACAAAAATATTATTTCTAAACTAATAAAAATAATAATAGATACTAATATTTATCAACTAATTCTATCAATATATTTTAGAATGGAAACATTACCAATAAGATCCAAGAGGCATCCTCGTAATTTTCTCCCCTCGTAGATCCCACTTATTTTCTCCTTATTCTCACTCTTTTATTTCCCTTAATTCATTCCCCCAATATCCACCTCTCACTCTCCAACCACTCGTCTCTCCCTCCCTCTCTTTGTTTTCACTCTTCAGAATGAATCTGCCTTTTATAGGCAGAGTCTCACCTCTCAGCTACTGAAGACACTCCTTCGTAAAACTTTGAATCCAAAACACAGAGCAGACACAACGACATATTTTTTGGAAAAGCAATTTTGCCTGATTTTGACGTGGGAGCGGTCGCATTCACAGCGACCAGACCTGCTATGTCGACCAGTTACAAGGGAGAGGGGTTAGCAATAGGAGCCAGTTGGCTTCAAATCTCAAAATTTTACATGGTACCGATCGATACCCCATATTGATGGGAGCCGAGATATCGATCGCACCAACTACATTCAGCATGTGACAGAAGTACCTGTATTATCGCTTTTCACGTGAGTCCAGTCAATACCCCTTATCAGTCGGAACCAAATTATCGATCTAACATATAGAAAATCACCAGCGACCGAACTAACATAAAATCCATTTCTGCATGTTTTCTTGGTCGAGCAATGAGACCACATCCTAGACATGACCGAAAACTCAATTTTGACTCTGTAAAGTTTTTCAGATGAGATGCTCGACCGCAGTATCCATAAATTTCCAATCCTTATTCAATTTTACACCCCATTAATCCAAGAATCTCCTTTTAACAAATTCTAATTTTCGTCAATTTAAATCATTTTACTCCTAAATAATTTCCCATTTTGCTTACTTATTTCTGTTCTGGAAAATTAGGGTATAACATCCTATGAGAAAATGATTCCTAAATCTTCTAAATTCAAACATAATATATATATCAAATCTCGATAAAATTCTGGGATATTAAAATTTCTCAATCTCCACGGTAGCTTCTAATGAAGAAAGCAATTAATGTAATATCCTAAATTTTTGTTGAGTGAAAGGCATAGTTTAAGTGATGACTTTGGAAATGATAGGAGCTGAGTTGGACAAGTAAAGATGTTGGTCAAGAGAAACGTAATTGGTATAAGTGAGTTATGATACCCCATTAGGTTCATAGTTTGTTTATGAGAAGGATTGAAGTTTATTGGAGAATTGTACAATGATACTTGAATTTATATTGGACGATATCAATTGGATTGATAGTCAGTGGAGGTAGTAATAGGAAATATATTTGGACGTATTTTGATAATGTAAAGAATGAGAGCTAGTTAATAATAAGGTTAAAGAAATAGAATTTATTGGAATTAATTAGGGTAATTTAAGACATTAGTCAAGTGAAACATATTTGGAAATCTAAGTTTGAATAATTTGGATGAGTGGCTTATTAAGGATATAGATATATATATATAAAGATTAATGAGGATATATGTATATATATATATATATATATATATATATATATATATTGTTTGGAATATGTATATTTGGAGAAGAATATGGCGGATGATTGTTTGAAGGGGTGGTTGATCATTGTGTTTGAAGGGGTGGTTGATCATTGTGGTTGATCATTGTTTGAAGGGGAGGTTGATCATTGTGGTTGTTAATGTATTAATGACATATTAAATTTGGAAAATTAATACATATGTATGTCATATAGTGTTGAGTAATGATACGTGTTAAACTATATTTGGAAAGTATAGGGTTAGTGTTGAAAATCCACTTGAAGTGTAAAAGTTGAGAAGGAAGCGTAATTATGAGTTTTCATACGCCTTTGACTCATCCAAAAATGGGCGTGGACGGCATGGTCGTTGTTGATTTGAATCTATACAAATTCTATGCATTTTCGGACGCCTCTGTATCGTCCGAAAATGGGCGCGGACGTTGTTAAAACGAATATGTATTCAATTTTATGTGTTTTCGGACGCATGGAACTCGTCCGAAAACTGGCGCGGATGCCTTATAACGTCTGAAAAGTCTAAAATCTGCGAAAATCTATTTAAGTTTTCTTTCTCTTTCTTCCGATTTCGTGTCTTACACAACGAAATCCTCCTCCTCTGGCCTCCTTCTACAATGACTAGGCCTTCCCCATAGTTGGAGAAGCTTTCCA
Organism: Begonia loranthoides; assembly: GCA_022433065.1. Lineage (NCBI taxonomy): Eukaryota > Viridiplantae > Streptophyta > Magnoliopsida > Cucurbitales > Begoniaceae > Begonia > Begonia loranthoides. Next base: position 13,758,341 of record CM039470.1, on the reverse strand, counting down.
CATGGCGTTTCTTCATTGGGCCATCCTCCATTGGTGTGTGTGATTATCCTCTGGATGATTGCCTCCTCAGTGCAGAGCAGCAGCATCCAGGTGGGTTCTCTCCCTCTCTCTTCTCTCCATCTATAAGTGTGGGTTTCCTGTACTCTTTCAGTACTCTTACCCTGGCAACTGGAAGTGTGTGGGTGTGTGTGAGATTGGTGAGTGTGTGGGAAAGAATTGTGAATAAGTGAAGGGTGTTGGATGATTGGTATGAGCTTGTGGAGTTGCTGTGAAGTTGTCCATTCGTGAAGTGAAGAAAAGGTAAGGATTGAATTTGGGAATTATTGATCTGGATTATGCAACTCCTGTTTAAGTCAATTTTGAATGATTGGAGATTAATTAACCGTTCATGTCGTTTTGATTTGAAATAGAAACTCCCTGTGGCTGTTGCTCTAGTTGCGATTGGCTGAGGTTTTGCTACTGGATACTGGAATTGGATATTGAGGTAAGAATTTGAATTTTAGTTGGCCAAGGGAGGCCCTACATTACGGGTTTTGTATGATAAACTGTTGTTTTGATAAAAAGCATTAGTAGTATAACTTATTGTTGAACTATTGGACGTTTGGACTACAAACTGTTGTTTTGGTAATAAGCATGAGTAGTATAACCTGTTGTTGAATTGTTGGACTTTTGGATTTCAGACTGTCGATTTGGTAAAATGCATGAAAAGCATGAGTAGTATCATTTGTTGTTAAACTGTTGGACACTTGGATTATAAACTGTTAACATTGGGTTATATGGATTCCGGTTTTGTTGTACATTAGGAGGAATAATCCTGTTTAGTATAGATATCACAATTAGTACAATTGGTTCATGCTTAGAAAATGTAAGATGAGATTTAACCGTGATTTTGAGCCTGCTTAGTAAAACACTTGTTTGAAATAAGTCTGGAAAAGTTTGCATAGGATAGTTGAAGTAGAGAAGAGCTTGAACCCTATTCTTGAATTAGCCTGAACATGTGTTTCTTGCTCGTAATGATTAATGAACAACGTGAAAACTTGCATTGCATAAATTGGATCTCTTTTCTCAGCCTGAATAATTTGATATGTCAATGTAGTACTTTTAAGTTAAACTTCTAATTGCAGATGTAATTAAATTGATTGTGCTTCCATTGTTATTATGTGATTTAACTGGGACATCCATGCATCATCCTATGGCTTATGAATTGTTTACATGTTGTTTGTCATCCTAATATACGTAAATAGGCATGTGGGGGTTCAGGTGAATGGTGACTTTCCATACGGTAGATTCCTCCCACGTAGGGACTGGTAGGTTTAGAAGTTAGCTACATGGATTCTAGGGACGTTTGGATTACAAACTGTTGTTTTGGTAATAAGCATGCGTAGTATAACCTATTGTTGAATTGTTGGACTTTTGGATTTCAGACTGTCGATTTGGTAAAAAGCATGAAAAGCATGAGTAGTATCATTTGTTGTTAAACTGTTGGACACTTGGATTATAAACTGTTAACATTGGGTTATATGGATTCCGGTTTTGTTGTACATTAGGAAGAATAATCCTGTTTAGTATAGATATCACAATTAGTACAATTGGTTCATGCTTAGAAAATGTAAGATGAGATTTAACCGTGATTTTGAGCCTGCTTAGTAAAACACTTGTTTGAAATAAGTCTGGAAAAGTTTGCATAGGATAGTTGAAGTAGAGAAGAGCTTGAACCCTATTCTTGAATTAGCCTGAACATGTGTTTCTTGCTCGTAATGATTAATGAACAACGTGAAAACTTGCATTGCATAAATTGGATCTCTTTTCTAAGCCTGAATAATTTGATATGTCAATGTAGTACCTTTAAGTTAAACTTCTAATTGCAGATGTAATTAAATTGATTGTGATTCCATTGTTATTATGTGATTTAACTGGGACATCCATGCATCATCCTAGGGCTTATGAATTGTTTACATGTTGTTTGTCATCCTAATATACGTAAATAGGCATGTGGGGGTTCAGGTGAATGGTGACTTTCCATACGGTAGATTCCTCCCACGTAGGGACTGGTAGGTTTAGAAGTTAGCTACATGGATTCTAGGGTTCACCATTACCCCGTTCTGAAACCCCCAACGTCTCAACAAAAGTGAGGATACCTGCTTGTGGTGACACCCCCGATGGATATATCTCCTCGTCGGAGTGATTGGTTAGGCCACATGACTCTAGGGAGTATTCAACCTTAACCTCCAGAAGAGAAACGGTTCTCTTCTGTAATGCATTGTATGTTCATGCATCATTTGCATTGCATTAATTCTGATTCTTGCTGGGCATTAGGCTCATTGTTTTCCCCGTAGTGTAGGTGATGATTTTAATGAAGGATATGTACAGGTTGAGGAAGAGGCATTCCAAGATGATCCCTCGTGTTATCAGCCAATTTGACCTATTGGGTGTGGCTCTTATGGGATGAGCGGTGTTGGTATTTTGTTGGTATTTTGAGTGAGGGGTATTTTGGTCATTATTACTATCAGTGTTTTGAATATTTTAAAAACATTGTAATAGGGACTTTGGTAATTTTTGCTAGGAACGCTTGAAAACTATGTTTTAAATTCCTAGTATTATTCTGCAAAGCTTACTCTGATTTCGGTTTCTTTTTAAAATGAGTTTCAAATGTTAAATAAATTAAGCGAAAAATTTTATGACATATTTCTAAAAAAGAGAAAAATATTTTTAAATTAACGGGGCATTACAAATGATGATTAGTTGGTTAGTTATTCTAGTCAAGAAGTTCAGATCAAGGATTACATCACCTATTATTCTTCTGTTTAGGATATTGCATTATATACGTGAATTAACTGCTTTACTTAGGTTATTGTCTGAGGAAGTTTTCTTAGATAAATAGATTTTGATAACAGCGTATAATTTATAAGAGAAGGTATTAATGGGTTAAAGTTATATGATGTTGGTTTTACCGAATGGTAGGATTGGAAATTATATTCTGGATATTAGGAATTATAGAAATTATTAGTTGAGTTTCTAATTGATTATCATGAGAATTAAGTTGTTGAGTTGAGAATTTGGGATTATTGGAAAATAAGGTTCTTCAATATTATGGACATATTAGAAGGCACGTTAGTTGAAGCTAGAGGATTTTATTATTGAAAATTAATTATTAATAGCTATATGTGTTAATAATGGATAGGTTTTGTGAAGGAAATTTAAAGTGTTAAACCATTAAAGCTAAGGACTTTAGGTATGTGGTACTACATGTGTTTTGTCCGAAAGGGCCTACACCATGGGAATTAGGGGGTGTTTAATATTTTTGTTATTGATTGTTATGAATTGCATGTTTATATATTAAGTTTAGTTCCTTAGTTATGATGGATCACGTTTTAAGGATACGATTAAGGAACACGTTAGATAGGATTATATGTGCACGACAACGTTAAGACTTGGAATCCTTAAATACATGAAAAAGGAATATACATAAATAGTTGTGGTTCGGTTTGTTACGCTTGGCACAGAAACCAAAGAATAAGGAAACAAATGTGGACTGGTTTGTTATGTCCGACATAGTAATCAAGACAAGCAAACAGTTGTGGACCGGTTCATTACGCCTGGCACAGAAATCAAGTGAGTGACAAGGATCTGGTTAGTTATGCCCGGCACATAAACCAACTATGGTCCGGTTTGTTACGCCTGGCACAGATGTTTGTCTGGTCCAATTTGATACGCCAGACATATGAACAGTAAAAGACAGAAACAGTAAACAGATGTTTGTGTGGACCGATTTTATACGCCCGACACATAAGTAGATGGACTAACAGTAAAAGAAAGAAACAGTAAATAGATGTTTGTGTGGACCGGTTGGATACGCCCAATACATAAACAGATGAAATAACGTTAAAAGACAAGAACAATAACAGAGAAACGAAACAAAAAACCATATGCGATGATATAAAAATTATAAGTGAATTTCATCTTTTATGTTTATATCACGTACTGAGCGTTAGGCTCATAGTTAGGTCCCGTTGATGTGGGTAAGAAGCTGATGATTGGATAAAACTGTAAATGGATGTAGCTGATGGAGTATTGTTGTGTGGGCGTTTGTACTATTGGCGACATTGACCTGTGGTTATGGCTCACGAAATGAAATAAATGTTTTAAAGACTTTTAAGTGTTTTATGACTTCAAATAAATGTTTTAAGTTAATGTGTTTATTTAAGTGCTTATTTAAACAATGGTTTTGTGGTATTAAATTGTAAAAGACTTTCGCTGTATGTTTTATACGATTAAGACTTCCATTGCTTATTACTCTAGTGTTCTATTATGCAATGGTTTTACAATGGTTTTAAAGAAAAAAATTATACATAAAAGGTTACGGGATGTTACAATTAAACCCATGTATCATTCTTTAACTTATGGCTGAACAGAAACGAATTCGGGATGCATTGGCGATGCCAGTAAACAGGGCAAACAAATTGGCCGAGAGACCAATAATACCAACGAAATTTCTTACCTCAACTGAGGACACAAAGGAATGCAACTCTGTGGCCTGTTTGCCATCACTCAAAGCATTGGAAAACCTCGAACGGACCACATAACCCCTTGCGGTTGACGACTCCCAAGTGAACCTAACTGTCACCTACCAAGGGTTCTCTCCTCTCACTTGCTTGCCCTTCGTCGGCTCCTGCTCAATCAGACCACATCTCTCGCGAAGCTTCTCCCTCTTCCAAAGACCCTTTCTGCCCTTCGGTTCTTCGCCCGCAAAGAGAAACTTAAAGAAGACATATGATCTTCTGTCTTCTTCAAACCAAATTTTCATAAAAATAAAATAAACTAAAATTGTATATATTTATAAAATCTATATATATTATATAAATCCAACTCAAGTCCCGTGGTACAATCCTATTCGTTGAAAATGTCAACCCAAAATAATCTATCAAAACATTTTCAAAAATAAATTTCCACTCAAGAAAAACCAAATTTGACCATTTGACATAAAACACACATGTCGCCACTACGCAACAAAACAGGTCAACTTTCTACCTTTGACCAAAAATTCACGAAAAATTTACACATGACATTTAAAAATTATTTAACAAATCTTGAATTTTACAACTCAGGTGAACCAGAGTTTATCTCCGAGCTTGCTTGTACCTAATATGAATAACAGCGAAACAACAGTGAGTTCACAGCAAATAAAACGTGCTAACATGCTAAATTGTTGACAAGACATAACAGCATATAACAGCAAAGTTGTAGCGAAATAAAACGTGTTGTCATGCTTTAGAATCTAACAGGAAATGACAGCGTGTAATCAGCAAATTAGCAACTAATTTCTAGCAATTAGAACATGCTATTATATCTTGAAATTCACAGAAAATAAATACGTAACAGTAGTGAATTCAACAACAAGTAAACCATGCTAATATACTTTGGAAATTGACGGAGAATAACAATGAAGTAATCAGCAAACTAATAATGAACAAAACTTGTTAACATGCTTCGAAATATGAATGGAGCAACATCAAAATAACAGTGACTTAACAACTATATATATAATCGAATTGATAAGCATGCTGAACTATAGTTTAACGACATGAAATGAACATAAATGTAATGAAAAATCACAATAAATTGTCAACAACGGGAGATAACAGGGCAGTGTATAATAAGACATTATATATTCACAGAGAATCAAACAATGACACTAATAATATATAAACTCAAACTGAAAATCCAATCGCTAACACAGATCAATAATAAAAGGAAATCAAAAAGTGAGATATAACATCTACTCATCCACAATTTCCTACGTTATTAGAGTCATTAGAATGTTATGATAGAACATTAGCAATTAGATACTATGGATAGTGATCTAGAGGAACAAGTCAACTAAGATTTCATGGAATAGTATATAAAAATCGTGCAAAGCTTAAATCTGTAAAAATGAACTCTTAACAAGGTAATCCAATACAACGGCAATCAAGCGGTATATGTTGGGGGTTGGAATTTAGGAAAAATGAATTTTAGATGATTAAAGATAATCATATATATATATATACATATATATACATATATGTATATATATAGATATATAGATATGTATACATATATGTATATATATAGATATATAGATATGTATACATATATGTATATATATAGATATATAGATATGTATACACATATGTATACATATATATATATATATCTATATATATACACACATATATATGTATACATATTGAATACATATGTGCATATGTGTATATGTATACATAAATAGGTGTCACGCTAGAAGTAATCTAGAGAAATTATTGAAAATCAAATGTTGGAGACAGCAGTTGATCGGAGCGGTAAATCGGTGAGGTACGATCGATCGGCGTCAATCGACTGACGTACAGATAGACAAATTCTGAATGATTGTTGCGATCGATCACCTGGAGAGGAGAATGTCCACCTCGATCATCCGCCATTTATTGAACATCGCCTAAATATGTTAAACTATAGCTAGAACTGGAAGGTCTTTGACTTTAATGCTTCACTTATGCATGGAACGTTACTATATTCACCTCTTCATCTCCAGAAGAATGCTGGAGGGGTGCTGGTGAGTGACCATTTATGTGAGTCATATGGAGAGAGGATAACCGACGTGAAGATGAAGGGAGGCGTCAACTGAAAAGTCTAAAACAGGCTTGACATTGATGATTGTAAACTTTGGCATTCTGTCTTCAATAAATTAATGAAGGAGCGTTTGAAGGAGCCTATAAATAAAGATAGGTGAGATGAGAGTTGGGAGGAGAAGAAAGAGTGTGGTTACTCTGTTAAACTGAAGTTGGAGTTGTGAGGTTTGTGAGAGTCTGTGAGTGTGTGTATGTTTTAGAAGAATGTGACAGAGTGTGAATAACGGCTGTGAAGGAGAAAGGATAAGCGAAGCTAGAAGTTTTGGAAAAAGGTCTTAGTTGTTATTCAGGTAATTCTACCTTCACTCAAGTTTTAATTAAGGACTATTATATGTGGTAGTTGTTGTCTGTCATTACTGCTAAGTTGGATTTTGATTATGATGACAGCATGGTATTAATAGATTGTTATTGGAGAAAATATTAATGGATTAAGGGGTTATTCATGAGGTTGATTATTAGCATGAGGTATTAGTTGTTGAGATAAGTTGTAGGATAAGGTAGGAATTATTACTGGTCATAGCATGCAAATGAATGTTAAAGAAGTTGAAATACATTGTTATATTGGAAATATACATATTTTGGATATTATTGAATAAATATTTTGGATAATAGGAATTATTGGAAGTATTAGTGGAATTAAATAGTTAAGATTAGATATGAAAATAATGACTTTATCATGTGGAATTTTAGAGAAGGTAATTATTGGATTAAGGGTTGTCATTATTGGATAAAGTGATTGTTGGAAAATAAGGTATTTAATAGTTTGGATATAATAGAAAGTTATCCATTCTTGAAAGTATGAGCATGTTAGTTGAAGCTAAGGGAATTTATTATTGAAAAGTAATTATTAATAGCTATATGTGTTAATCATGATTAGGTTTCTTGGTGAAGAATCTTAAAGTACTAAACCATTAAAGCTAAGGACTTTAGGTACGTGGTACTGCATGTGTTTTGTCCAAAAGAGCCTACATTACAAGAATTAGAGGGTGTTTACTCTTTGTGTTATTGATTGTTATGAATTGTATGTTTATAGATTAAGTTTATTTCCTTAGTTAAGACGGATCACATTTTTAAGGATACGATTAAGGAACACGTTAAATAGGATTGTATGTGCACGACAACATTAAGACTTGAAATACTAAAGTACACAAAAATGGAATATACGTAAATAGTTGTGGTCCGATTTGTTACGCCAGCACAGAAATCAAGATAAATAAATAACTGTGGACTGGTTGGATACACCCGACACAAATGTCTATGTGATCCAGTTTGATACGCCCGGCACATAAACAGTAAAAGACTAAAACAGTATCAGACAATAGAATTAAATGGTAAGATATATAAATATTTTTTTTGTGGACTGGTTCGTTACGCACGGCATAGAAATATAAGTAAACGATTGTGGTCCATTTAGTTACGCCTGACACAGAAATCAATTGTGGTCCGGTTGGATACGACCGGCACAGATGTTTGTATAGTCCGGTTTGATACGCCCGACATATAAATAGTAAACAGAGGTTTGTATGGTCTGGTTTGATACGTCCGGGATATAATCAAATGAAATAACGATAAAAGACATGAATAGTAAAAGAGAAAAGAAACAGAAAACTTTATGTGATGCTATAGAAATTGTATGTGAATTTAATGTTTTACGTTTATATCACGTGTTGAGCGTTAGGCTCATAGTTAGGTCTCATTGATGTAGGTATGGAGCCGATACATGGATAAAACTGTTGATTGACGTAGCTGATGGAGTATTGTTGTGTGGGCGTTTGTACTGTTGGTGACATTGACCTGTGGTTATGGCTCACGGAAATGAAATAAATGTTTTAAAGGTTTTTAAGTATTTTATGATTTTAAATAAATGTTTTAAGTTCATGTGTTTATTTAAACAATGGGTTTGTAGTATTAAATTGCAAAAAGACTTTTACTGTATGTTTATGATTCTGGTTTTCAATTATGCAAATGATTTAAAGAAAAGAAAATTTTTATACTGAAAAAGGTTACGGGATGTTACAAAACCACTCGTCTCGGGAAAGCACACTCGATCCCCACAGAGAAGTGATAGGCTCTAACAAATGACGAAGTAAAACCTTAAAAGATAACACCATCTGTCACAACACAGGAGTGTCAACGGAAATGAGCAAAATAAATCGCAAACCACTAGGTCACCGAAACGCAAAAAACCCTCGCAAGAAACAAGTCCCATAGCTAGGATCTAAGATTTCCCAAATATAACACAGTCCTTCCGTACAACACGGACAAGGTCAAAGCAGAGGTCAAAAGTAAGCCACAAGAAAAACTAAATTACCTAGTTGAGGGACACGCCAACTAGTCCATTGGGAAGTGCAACCCACATTCCCAGTCCACCGATAACATGGAACCTAGCCCACCGGTAATGCCCACTCAACCAACGAACAAAAATTGCCACTTGCTTTCAACTATAATGACCCCCCACACAACTCCCAATAGGGAAGCAATTGACATGATGTGGAACCCAGGAGAAAGAAAACGACATTCCACTTTCCAATAAAGCACGAGACCTTACCAAATGAGGGCCAACAACAACATTCATTCCACGAGAGATTTTGGAAGGATTTACAACACATCGTCCTACCGAAGGAATGACTTTGAGTACAGAATATTGACGTTGACTGGAACGACTTGAGACCCACAAACACTAAAAGGATCTCAACAATGGTGTCGAGTATCAACAGGTTTCCACAGCCCACTAATGCACCCAACACAAGGAAATAACAACGGAGACAAAAAACATGGTCTACCCAAACCTAACAGTCTTCAAACACATCAGCAAGAAGTGAGATTGAACCACAATGATCCCCAACATACTAAGATGGAGAAATCCTAAGATATAACAAAGGAGCCAAAGAAAACATTTTCAAGACAAACAATTTAGAATACGTCTGACCAGTAACACCACCGTCCCATCTGTCAGACTTCTTGTACAAGACAAGCATGATACTCACAAAGACAAGCCCGTGACCCATGTGATTGCACCATCCATATAAAAGGGGATTTGAAACACACAGATCTAGCATCGGAATGGTTCAGAACACGAAAAACTAACATTGATAGAAACAAGTCGAAACTTATAGCATCGAAAGGCTTTTTACATGGGAATGACAATGCCAAGTATCCTTAGGGTTCTCACAAAGCACTGATAGAACCGATACCATAAACAAAACAATGAAAATGGCATAAGGTAATCATTGAAATTGATTAAAACACTAAGATCCTCCAAAATATCCAAGGCGTAAGAACCTTATGTGATGTGCCCCAAAATGCAAGAATATTAATTCCCCAAAGAGCATACTCAGTTGATCTCAAAAACTAAGCAGAGACTTTGAACGAGTATAACTATTAGTGCAAAAAGCCAAATGCCACGAAATTTACAGGGCTCCAAGTAGCATCCAAGATATCTTCCCAGTTCAAAATTCTTTTTTAAAAGAATTAGGGAGCTTAAGTTATGCATGAAAAATGGATCTGCCCAAAAACAGACTCCTCCCAAGATAGGCTAGCAACTTCCAATAACACGTATACAAAATTACGAATTTAAATCCAAACGATGTCAAAGTTGTACCAAAATCTTTGTATTCTAGAAGGGATCACTCCATTAAATATTCAGATTCAAATTCGTAATATCCACGACTTATGATTGAAACAACAAGCCATTCAAAAATTATCGGCTAGCCCTAAAATTTGAGCATTGAAATTAGTCTGATTAGAACTTACGATGCATACTACCTTTTCTTCTCAAATTTATAGGATCACTTGTAAGCAACTAATACAAAGTCACCTCCAAAATGCACATTTAAATTCGTTCCACATGCAAACTTATAAGCTGGAGAAAAACCTACTTGGATTCACTAATCAACAAATAGTTTGCGGTAATTCAAGGAAAACAAGCACAACTTCAATATTTCAATTCCCAAATCACCAAATAATAATAAAAACTTCATAAAAACAAAGAAGCAAGTAATCTTAGGTCAAACATAGTAAGAACCTTCAATAAAATTGGGAAGAAAAGAGGAGCACCAAGCTGGTCTGCAAGCCCTCACTAGGTCGTGGGTTGCGACTGGTTCGGGTGATTCGATGAACACCTCTCCACCTTGGGTTTTGCCACAATCTTCTAACTCCAAGCACCAAGGACAACTCCACAAGAAGCTGCTGGAAGAGCTAGCAATGATCTTCCTCTCCAAGATCGCGCAAGGAGCATGAGAGGAAGACTTTGGTGTAAGGAAGGCCTTGAAGCGATCCGGGCACACCGAGTGTGTTAGAGAGAATTCTCCAAACAAAGTTGCAGTTGTAAAATAGGGTTTCAAATCTGATTTAGGGTTTCATTAGAGAGGGCAAAATACCTCCCTAATGAAACAAAAGGAAAAAGTTATAGAAATGCCCCTTGGTTCACAAAAATGGGCATGAGGGCTAGGCTAACATGCTAGCGGAACACCCCAATTCTAAACAACTTCAAATGAACTAAAACTAACAAAAATATGAATCAACCAGTAGTTATCCATCAACCTAAGTCTAATCCAACATAAAAAATAGAAATTAAATATAACTTCCTCCAATTGGCTTAATTGGTCACGAGAGTTAGACATGCATCAAAATCGTGGGAGGAAGGTTTTAGTTGATTGGAAGTTGTTGGAATCCGAGGGAGAACAAGTTGAGGTGTTTCTTCATCATCATGTGATAGTTCATCTTCAAGGTTCCTTAGCTTGGTACTACTTGCAAAATAGTAGTTCATTAAATAAGAAATGATTGGTTGACGAGTCCTTGGGGCGCATCATCCTCCCCGGGTGATTGAGGATTTGACATCAAATCTAACGCTTGACCACCTCTTCTTCGACTCATGCCTTTTACCTGGATCCAATGGAAAAATTTTGTTGACACCACACATGATGATCTCCATTTTAGGTTGTCCATATAAAACAATATCAAGAAAGTACTCAATATGTATTGTATCAAGATAGCCTATCCCACAATCCAAGTTAGCATATATATCGTAACATCGTTCATCATAGGTAAAGAAATTAACACCAGCCACCTTGTCGATAATTCTCATCCCTTTGTGTTGAATAGACTCATTATTCATAAAACTTTTGATCCATCCTATTTTAAAAAGCCAAGTAATCAAATTGTTTAGTGGTGCATACCTTGAGCACCTAGTTTTGGCTAGTTTGCTTGTTTCTCCGCTATCGTAGACTAGCAAATAAAGACTCGATTGTGGTAATGCACCTAAGCCCCAATCTTCATCCATATGGATGTAAGCAAAGTTGATAGATCTCCTTTCATTTGTGAATAATGAATATACTTTGTCCATGTTCCAACAATGGTCATAACTACTTTACTCCCCCTTGATTTTTCTCTTCTTGGCTTTCAATAGTGAGAGGTCTTCCTCTTGTTAAGAAACAAATTTCCTCTTTACCAAGATTTAACTTCTTAAAATCATTTTATCCTTCAAAGTTTTCTCAAAAGAACTCAACTCCATGCTCCACTATGCATGTTTCTTTCATTTTACATAAAACATTTCAGTTATCTAAAGTGGAGGGCTTTCCATTCTCCATGAGGTGTGTTTCTTCTAAGGCCAAGATTGTATCGCTTTGAGGTGGAGTTCGTTCCTCATCCACCTTTAACTTTGGTCGCTTTCCATCAATAGGACATCCTTCAAGGCAAGATGAAGCAAATAGAGAATCATTAGAAATACTCGGATACAGCAAATCTTGATAACCGATTTTAACATCTTCCAACTCGGTTTCATGTCTAACAACTTCTTCAATAATTTCTTCCACTTCTAACTTCTTTAATAATTTCTACCACTTCTCTTTTAGTTGCTGCCAATGAGTCATCATCACTCCTTTCTTCAATCTTTTCATGTTCTTCAACTTCTTCCCGTGGAATTGTTGGTTGAAAAGTTTAATATACTGGTCTTGCACCTCTTGTAGTTTTTGGGCTATATGTTGCAAAGAGCCCTTGATGTCCAACACTTGGGCTTGCTGCCTTTTCAAAACTTTCTTCTTGAATCGGATTGGTTGTGGAGAAGATGAGACTACTTTCATAAGCTTCAAAGCATATTTGTTTCTCAAAATTCTCTTCATCAATTTCCACAAATTTATGGGGGTCTTTGCCAAAATCCTTTCTCTCAGAATTTATTCTTCTCCACCAAAGGCTTGCTTTTCCTTTAAGTCTCAAAGAAGCAATTTAACTTTTCTCCAATCTGAAAATTCATGAGTTAAAAAAAATTCCTCCAACTCTTCTTCCCAATCCGTGTAAACTTCAAGCCAATCTAACCCACTGAAAGTAGTAATTGAAACTAGAAACTCAATCTCTTCTTTTTCATAGGTCATATCATATCTATAGCCTCTCGCCATCAAACTAGACGTTTAAGTTCAAAAACTTCAAAGTATAAAATATGAGCAAGGCTCTGATACCAAATGATGTGCCTCAAAATGCAAGAATATTAATTCCCCAAAGAGCTCACTTGGCTGATCTAAAAAACAAAGCAGTGACTTTAAACGAGTATAAATTTTAGTGCAAAAAGCCAAATGCCAAGAAATTTACAGGGCTCCAAGTAGCATCCAAGATATCTCCTCAGTTCAAAAATCTCTTTTAAAAACAATAGGGAGCCTAAGTTATGCATGAAAAATGGATCTGCCCAAAAACAGGCTCCTCCCAAGACAGGCTGGCAACTTCCAATAAAACATATATAAAATTATGAATTTAAATACAAACGACGTCAAAATTGTACCAAAATCTTTCTATTCCATAAAGGATCACTCTATTAAATATTCAGAATCAAATTCACAATATCCACAGACTTATGATCGAAACAACAAGCTGTTCAAAAATTATCGACTAGCCCTAAAATTTGAGCACTGAAATTAGTCTGATTAGAACTCACGATGCATTGAGTCTATTCGTCTCAAATTGATAGGATCACTAGCAAAAACTAATACAAAGTCACCTCTAAAATGCACATTTAAATTCGTTCCATACGCGAACTTATAAGCTGGAGAAAAATCTGCTCGAATTCATTAGTCAACAAAGAGTTTGCGGCAATTCAAGGAAAAGAAGCACAACTCCAATATTTCGATTCCCAAATCACCAAATAATAATTAGAACTTCATTAAAATAGAGGAGCAAGTAATCTTTGGTCAAACACAGCAAGAACCTTCAATAAAATTGGAAAGAAAAGAGGAGCACCAAGCTGGTCCGAAAGCCCTCACTCGGCCGAGGGTTGCGACTGGTTCGGGTGATTCGATGAACACCTCTTTACCTTGGGTTTTGCCAAGATCTTCTAACTCCATGCACCAAGGACAACTCCACAAGAAGCTACTAGAAGAGCTAGCAATGATCTTCGTCTCCAAGATCGTGCAAGAAGCATGAGAGGAAGACTTTGGTGTAAGAAGGCCTTGAAACAATCCGGGCACACCGAGTGTGTTAGAGAGAATTCTCCAAACAAAGTTGCAGCTACAAAATAGGGTTTCAAATCTGATTTAGGGTGTCATTAGAGAGGGCTAAATACCTCTGTAATGACCTGGAGTTTCTTAATTCCTTGAAAATGCATAAAATTTAAAGTTTCTTTCTTTTTAAAACCAAAACATATCAGAGTGCGTCAAATCGGATCGCTACTGACTCTTTCTTTAAACTCGTTATGAAAACCAATTGATAAAATGTACGGAAGCATTATAAAATAAATCATCATAAAATATGGCGGAAGCTTATTTAAATCGTTTAAAAGAAATCTAAAAAATGGAGTATAATAAAATAATTTAATATGATTACAATCGTTTACTCATTCTTTTCTTTTGTCTGGCCAGCCCCGAGTTTCGCGCGTGCGAAATCATTCATCTCTGCTTCATTATGTGTTTATCATCTACTTATTATATGTTTGTCGTTTGTACCTACACCACAAGTAATACGTGAGCCTAATGGCTCAGTAAGGACAAGGGATTTAATGCAATTATGCTTATGACTCTCTTTAGTTCATTTGGAATAGGGGCCACCTATACTAATCCTTTCATTACGTTTCATTCTTTCATTTGTTCTTTGCTCGTACTTCGAGCTGGAGATTGAAAGACCCCTATAGGATGGTATAGTTGGTCAGACCTAATCTCCTATGGGTGACTAGCTCGCATTCCCGATAAGGTAGGGGCATTGCCTAATTGCCAGACTAGGGCCGCTACCCATCTGCCACCCAACTCCCTTATTCTTTTCTTTGTGTCTGTGCCAGGCTAAGCTACCAGACCACAGAAGCCTTTATTATCTTACTATTTTACTCATCTTCATTATTTATCCCCACTCATGTATGTGTGCGTACAACCCTGTAGCACTCCCTATTAGTTTCTATCAACATGATGCATGATTATACACTCTCAACCTATCATGATGCATGATGTTTCACAATATAACATTCATAAAAATTGAAGTGCACATATAAATGGAAGTAACTGAAATTGTAACTGCGTATATAATAAAGTAAACAACTGTAATTAAATAACAGGAATTGAAGATGCACATGGAAGATGATATTGAACGGAACACAATGAAGCACATAAGGAAATCACGAGACGGACATTAATAAACTTACATAGTGAATCATAAGGAAATATAGAAACGTCGGAACAATAT
This sequence comes from Begonia loranthoides, assembly GCA_022433065.1. NCBI lineage: Eukaryota > Viridiplantae > Streptophyta > Magnoliopsida > Cucurbitales > Begoniaceae > Begonia > Begonia loranthoides. Next base: position 13,743,024 of record CM039470.1, on the reverse strand, counting down.
GCAATGAATTAAAACAAGAGAAACATGCTCAAATATTGGCTATTCTAATCAATTATTTTAATTAAGTAAATTAACATGCTCTTACAACATTCTAATTAATCATATACTCGAGTTAATTAAACATGCCAGTTAAGTACTTATTAAACATGCTAATAAATAAATGGCAATTCAAACGGTTTACAGGCTTGGACTACTAAATGGGTTACATGCTCAAATGATTATTATTTAACATGCTCCACTAGTTGTTAACATACTTGAACATAGATGAATTAACATAATCATGTGACATTATTAATTAACGTTAAAAACATGCTAGACCTAGCTAAGATTGATTTAACACACTTAGCTAATTGATCTACTTAAATAATTGTTATCGTGCTTGAAGGAAGATTACAGTTTAGTAATTTAATAACTATTAGTTGATTTACATACTCAGCTGATTTACATGCTCGGAGGATATAAATGCAGATGATGTGGTTTACATACTGTGATTGAAACAATTATAACATGCTTAAGAAGTGATTAACAATTATTAAGTAAGTAACCTAATGTCTAATTAACGTGCTTAGTTTAATAGTCTGATTAACATGCTCCATTGATTAACAAATTAAACATGCTAGACCAAGGAGTACTGGCAATAGGACATCAATGAAGGAATAACAGCATTACATGTAATAACTACTAGTAAATAAACATTAAGTAACAAAATAAAACCATTAGCTTATTCCTTTGTCTTATTTCCAGACTTCACACATCCGTTTGTCCTTTACACTTTCAACCTTTATCACAATCATTCACTATCAACTGCAGGAATTTAACAATAAGAGAAACAATGCTAGTAAAGGGAATAACAGTAAAGAAATCTGCAACAACAACAAGGGAATAACAACAGCAATTCATTCAAGGAACTGTTGTCTAAAACCAACTAACAGTTGCATTTTAGGGAGTTAAATACTAAACTCACACACTCATTATCAATTATTATACTAGTTACTTGTCCTAGTTGATCAATTACATGCTTGATGAATAACAGCAAGTGAGAGGACAAGCAGTTGTGCATAAGAAAATAATACAGCGGAATTGAACTACAAGAATTTAGGCAGTGAGCATTCCTTACTTTACTCATTATTTACTCATCCATTCTTATCATTCATCATTTCTTTAGGAAAAAGCTCAACCAAGATCTATAGAATATCAATCACAAGTTAAAACGAAAGAACAACCAAAGTAGCCAACGATAGGAAATCATTAATGGAAACTATCAGCTAACAGCAAGTAGCATTAATATCACTACAGGGAGACTAACATAAACTCACGCACACCTACTTGTGGGTAGGACCTCCAAATGGCCAAGACTCACCCATTTTTCTTACCTAAATCGATAAACTCACTCACGGTTAGCACTCCACAGTGGCGATTCTAGCAGCTCTTAGATAGCAAAGAGTAGCACACAGCAGTTCCTCCACTCCGTTTCACCTCACACAAAACAACTAACTCTCAACCTCTCACTCTCAGAGCTTTCCCTCTTGGTCACACTCTCAGAAACACTCTACTCACAGGGAGGGAGTTCCCTCTCTTTCTTGGACTCCTCACTCACCAGGAGGAATGAACTGTAGAGGAAGGAGGTGGTAGGTGAAAGGTTTAAACCAGGGGGAGGGGACAACCGTACCTAGAAGGGCAGGGGGGAGGCAGCTCCAGCAGGGGATGGTCGGCCATGCGTGGTCTGGGAGGAGATTTGGTGTCGGGGTCATATTTTCCATTGGCTAGGGGTCATTTTCTTTCTGATTTTAAATCTCTGTCGCCGTAGTTCTTTGATGATTCGAACGAGTGCGGACGTACTAGAATCAGCCGCATTTGTCCGCAAGACCAAATCCCACAGGCTAAAAGGGTCTTCGGATGAGAAATGTCATCCCCTACCCTTGTCTGTACCGTCTGCAGGCGACTTGCAGACGCGATATGGCGTCCGCACGTGTCGTCCGCCGTCGTCCGAAAGTGTCCATAAAATGGATAGATTGAAAATGGATGATACCCTCTTTCATCCGCCAGCGTCCGCTAACGTCCAAAAGTCTCCAGACTTGGATAGATTCGATGCGGACGCAACATTCGTCGTCCGCATCATCCGAAGCTTCATCCGAAAGTCCCCAGAATTGGGAAAGAAGTGATACGCCTCGTCTGCACTTGTCCGAAGTCGTCTGAAACTCCACAACACAGTGCATTTGGGATGCAAAATCACATCCTAAGTCATCCCCAGACCAAGGGTGATGTGTAATTGCTCTTGCGGACGACAAAATGCGTCTGTTATGTCGTCCTCAGGCTTTCGAAAGCGCATGTGACAACCTTTCTTCCATTTTTCACACTTAACTCCCATTCCATAATATTTTCCCCATAATTACACGTCATAAAATGACACGTATAAATGCAAAATGTAATAACCCCACAATTCCGATACTCTGATTACATCGCGTATATGGAAAATATTAACAAAATTACCCTTAGACTTAACGATCTAGAATGTCCTTGGTAATACCCTGCTAATTTATCAACTTAAAATATCGGGGTCTTACAATCTCCCTAATGAAACAAAAGAAAAAAATTACAGAAATGCACCTTGGTTCACAAAAATGGGCATGAGGGCTCGGCTAACATGCTAGCTGAGCACCACAATTCTAAACAACTTCAAATGAACTAAAACTAACAAAAATATGAATCAACCAGTAGTAATCCATCAAGCCAAGTCTAATACAACATCAAAATAAAAATTAAACATAACTTCCTCCAATTGGCTTAAGTGATCACAAGAGGAGGGTTCTAGCCGATTGGAAGTTGTTGGAATCCGAGGGAGACAAGTTGAGGTGTTTCTTTATCATCATGTGATGGTTCATCTTCAAGGTCCATTAGCTTAGTACTACCTACAAAATAGTAGTTCATTAAATAAGCAACGAGCCTCTAGGCTCGGGATCGGGTGACGGGACCTTGGGGAGCATCACTAAGGCAAGATGAAAACTAAGAAAATGATTCCAATGTGGACATTCAGATTCCAACTAACTACAAGCATTGTTGTCTTATCAATCAGACTCCATCTTTCAAAACGGATGTAACGATCATAGAAAATGAGAACGTGATCATCACGACAATACGACTTATTCTTAAGAGGGTACAAGACAAGCATCGATGAAGGAATCCTCCGCTGCAGTCGCCCTCTGGAAAACCCCATCAAACGACTTTGTTCCCAAACTTAGAATTTCAAACAACCTATGTAGAGGTCTACACTAATGCTAGCGCACAAGAATAGGTCTCATTCAGAGACTTTAACTCAAAACCTCTGAACCAAGAGAACAAATACTACATGTAACCCATTCAGAGTCTATGAACAAAAGTCTCAACTAAGGATAACGACTCCAGGCCTTCTAAGAAGAAGAGGGACTTGAACTATCTTCCAGGATAAAGGACTTGAGTTTCAAACCATACGGACCCACACACAAGAAAGAACTCAGACAAGTTCACAACTTGTAATCCAAAACAATTTCTCTCAACGATCAACAAATCATACCCAACACTCACGTGGATTGGAAAAGGCAGGATCATCATCCAGCAGATGACCCCAAGATGGCTTCCTAGCAGCATCTTGTGTAATACCCTGACTTTTATATCAGAATTTAAAAAGGATAAATTGGAAAGTAATTGAGAATATTCCAGTTAGTCGAATAATTATCGGGGTATTACCAAGGAAGTAATTATTAGATTATAAATTATGGGAATTTATTGGATGGTAATTAGGACTAAATTCAGAGAAGTATGGGATGTTTCGAACACACACGGACGAATGACACGGACGCCTCTAAAGAGTGGAATTAAACTGAGGGAGAAATATGGACTGAACCGGTTTTGGTTCGACTCGGTCCAGAATAATTAGGTGACTCGGTTTTCATTAAAAATAAAGAAAATAAATAAAGTGGGATTAAAATGTAGGAGAGTAATTAATTAAAGATTTAATTAATATTATTTGAAGATTATAGAAGGGATGAAATTAAAGGAAATGGTTTAAATTAAATGAAAAGTAAAATTAATGAAATAGATGGGGAGTAAACCGGTTCCTCCTGAACTGGTTTGACTTAAGTCAAAATGGCTTTCGGCCATTTCAGAGAGAGAGAGAGGCCGATGAAGAAGAGAGAAATCAGGACCGAGAGGGAGGAACGACGCGAATCAATGGGAGAAGGAGACATAGAGGGATGAATGGAGAAATGGGCGTCAGAGCTCGGGCAACAATGGCTTGGGATGGTGTCAGTGCGGCCTTCTCCGCGGAATGGGTGCAAAGTTAGGGATCGGGATTGGAACTCCAGGCATGACTACAAATCGTCGATGAAGGTAAACTGTCAGTTGATTCTTATGCTCTGTGTTTTGGTGTTCTCCGGATCGGGACTTCAGTGGTAGTAATCTCCGTCGTCGGGCTAGACTGCTAGCGGGCTTCGCCTATATTGACCGGTTCTGTTAAGGTGAACCCGGCTCCCTCCTGCTCCTCCTCTAGCAGACTCTCCACGTAGATGCTGGTAAGTGGACCACTCTTTCTTGATATCTACAATTATCTGCCAGCTTTGGAAGTCATCTCCTCAGCTATAAATGATTGCAGTGAAGTGTTCTGTGTGCCCTGTTTCCTCTTGGGTGTTTTAGTGAAGGTTGGTTGTGCCTTGGGTGTTCTGTTCCTCCATTCAGTGTTGCAGTGGAAGCTATGAAGGTGATGAATTCTTCTATTGCTCGTACCTTGCCTGTTATACTTTCTGTGTTGTAATGGTTGGTTGTAATGGTTGAATATGGGGATTAAAAGGTGATAGTGTGATGGCAGTGAGAAAGTAGAAGAAAAAGAAGAAGAAGACAGATTCTCTCGGGTCCTAAAAATCAGGAAGTGAACTACTGTTTTGTGGTTTGTGTTTCTGGTTGAAGTTAGAACCTCGGGTGTTGGCTGGTGAGTGATGTTCTTCACTCTAGATTTGAGTTTTATGAATTTTATAGTACTTTATACTCTATTAAGACTTGAATAGAATCTGTTGATGGTATTTTGCATTCTTTGGCTGCTCTTTGGTTATCATTTCTAAGCTAAAGAAATAAAGGATTAAATGGTTATACAAAACAAGTGTGTACTTTTTTGGATAGAATCCTGTTATTTTGTGTTGGACCTGGATTGGATTAGATTGTATAGGATTGGATTAGATTGAATTGGATTGGATTGGATGAATATTTGTTTTGTCAATTGTAGTTTCAACCTTTGGTTATGATCTGCTCTCTGTGAATTGTGCTTTAGTTTGATTATTGCCAAGTCTATTGTTCAACTTCTGCCACTAAGTTAAGATTTGGAAATCTGTTAATTGTTGTTATTTTGGATAACGTTTGTTATTGCTATATGTGGCTGTGAAATGTTAACTGTTTATGCAAAGATAAAGGATTTATGGGTATTGTTACATTGAGAAAAGTGAGTAATGTATGGTACGTCATTGTTGGCTATAAGTCTTGAATGATTAAGGAAATATGAAGATGACTTGTATTCACTTAGTATATATATATATATATATATATATATAATTCGTTACATTATATAAATAGGGAAAATTATCGGAGTATTACAACATGTGGCCACCCAGACCATTTTCTACTGCAGAACGAGACACATTTCTCACCACAGAAAGACATTCATTCTGCAAACACATCACGCTGTGGAATGAGACACGTTTCGATATGGACCATAGGTTCATTCCACTCACGGGATCAACATTCATTCCGCTCCGCGTAAAACGTTCATCCTGCCATGGTTCGAACCCTAACATGATACCTAATTCCATCAGGCACTCCCTCAAGCATCCACTGCGATTTCTTAACTCAACATCAAGACTACACTGCGAGAAAGAAGGAAATTCCTCCTCAACTGGGCTTTGGCCTCCACAGCTTTAACCTTAAACCAAATATTTTTGGATTATCAACCAACACAACTCACAATCCGAATACATACCTTAAAAGGGTTTTGCTAGCAAAATTCCTTCACAGAAGTTGTAGACCGAGACCACGACAACACAGATCAGGTAAAGAAATGACGAGGTTTTCTCACAGGTTCTCCTCCCCTCTCCTTCGTTTCTCTCCCCGTGCGAACATCATTCATTTTTTCCAGGAGATGTTTTTCCTCTTTTTGAGAAGAAAACCCAGATAAAATAAATGATACTAATTTATTTAATGATTACAATATCAGTTAATATATTATAAATATTAAATAAAATTCATAAATTCTAACTCGACAAAACTCAACAAAATACAAAACTCAATCTAAGGCAGGGAGAACTTACCGAGCAAAATCTGTAGCTTTAGGCTACAGGGGAACACAGAACGTACGATTGACCATTGACTAGAGCCCTCACACGTGGCAAGAACCTTGTCAACATAAGAAAACGTGACTCGTTCAAAGCAAAAAATCTACATGTGGAAATATAAAATTATGAAAAATCACAGATTTTACAATATAAGTTTTTTATTTCTTTAGTCAAATGGCATTGTTTTAAATTCAATTCAATGGGCACATCTACTAGCACCCCTCCTCCTGAACAACCATCCTCGTTGTAGAACATTCGTATCTTCATCCAGTGACCACCATGGACGTTCCTTGGACGTCCCTCAGCTATACGATGGTCTCAAGGCTAGTCCTTGGACGCCCTTCCTAGTGGAAGGATGTCCAAGGTTGATCAGACGTCTCTTGGACATCTATGCGATTTCCTTGGATGTCTTTAAGTGGAAAACGTGGCAGTAACTTTTGCCTCAACATTTTCTGACCAGAAACATGATTGCGAGGTTTGCCTTTTTCATTTCTCATAGTTTGATATTTTAGTTATTGGCAAAATTACTTTAAATTTTGGTTTGTCCTTGATCCTATAGTTTATAGTTTGTTTTTTTAATTTTCCAAATTTTAAATATATAGTAATATATTAGTAGATGAAAGGACACTCAAGTCCAACTATAATAATACTCAATTAGGCACATATTAAATTAAATTGGATTAACAATTAACGTACCAATTCATGTAAATATACAAATATTTTTTCATAACTATTGATTCAAATCATGACCCAAAGTCTAAAATGATGTATAATATTTTTATTAGATCATCTAGAATTATTTTGAGAACAATCAGTTTCATTTTCTAAATATATGTTGATTGTTTTATAATTCATTAAATACATTTTATACATGAATTCCATAATTAATTATGAACAATATTTTTGTAATATTTAAATGGAAAATTAACAAAACAAAAATTATAGTTTGGGGTGAGCAACGAATGCACCACGAGATGCAAACCTTGAAATCCCCTTTGTTGTTGGCGATTATCAAGGCTAGAAAACAAAACCCAAAATATCTGAATGTGCAACTCATTCATTTGACATCTAATTGACTTGAAAATTGGACTAGACTAAATTCAATGAGGGATCAAAATACAGTCCAAAATTCAAAAGAAAATACTTTACGGAGAACAAGTTTTATAGACAAACTTGAGCCTGCCCAAAAAGACACCAATGTTAGTTTTTAGACCCGAAATGGTTAACTACTCAACTTAAGCAATACTTGTCAAAAATGCATGAAATTTGGACCACGTACCTCTCTAGAAGTGAACAAGAGAACCTCTAAAAATCAAAGCTAGAATCACTCGAGAAAAATAGTTGTGCACGGAAGGATGCAAGCTGGTCTGAATGGGTCCCAAACCTAGACCTATAGACTTCAATGGACTCTAACAAGGAAAACTCTCCAACTTGGTTCTTAGCATGCCTTCCAAACCTTCACTAGGGATGTCAACCTCTGGTGGGGAAGTGGAGGAAGGAATAGTATAAGAGAAATCACCAAGGAACAAAAGTGATTCAATGCTTGAGAGTCACTTTCTTAGATTGTCACCAAAGAAAATGGGGGCAAATTTTGGAAGAAAGCTCCTATCCTTTCAAATGTTTTTTTTAGGTGATCAAAGATTGTTTCAGACAAGCCTTAAGAGGGGTGTAAATAGCTCCTCAAATTAGGGCTGCCCTAATGTGAAAATTACAAAACTAACCTCCAAAATAAAAACAAGCAAAACCTTCGGCTATTTTAAGCTAAAACCAAGAGCAATCCCAAAACAAGCATTATCCTTACATCCAAAAATTTTAAAATAATTCACAAATGGATTCCATGTTACCTTCTTGGATTGCTATAGTAACTTGAAGCATTTCCTTCTATTGTTGTCATTAAGCATTCCCAAAAGTGGCAAGAGAAGTGTTTGATGAGTTGGATGTCTCGGGTGGAAGGCTAGTCTTGGGTGTTTTGTTACATGCCCATTTGAGCACATGTTTGGGTTACTCGTTATCTCCATGAGATGGTGCTCCATTCAACCCTTCAAATAAAGCTACTACTGCAAAATAAGAAAGCATAAAAATCTTAATGAGTTTCTTATCCTGAGCTCTAGTGATCAGTCCTTGAGTTGCATTAGCAACACAGCAAACCACAAAGAAAATTCATGGACAACTAAAATCCTAAACTATGGAAAAAGAATGACGCAAACCTCGCCGTCACATTTCTTGTCAAAAGACTTTGACGTTAAAACTGTAGTTTTGTTAACATCAAGGATCATTGAATGGAGACATCCAAGGCAACAACAACGGACATCTCGCAAATGATGAGGGACATCTAAGGCTAATCCAATGGGCAGACAAAGGACATAATAATAAAGGGATGTTCATCCCGCTTGTTGGATTGAGGAATAGAGGTCCCCCAACAAGGATGGATGGCTAGGATGGAGTTAGACCATATTCCAAAGCCGCTCACCGACAATGGTTCATGGTTGTTGGATCGAGGAATGGACATCCCTCGATGAGAATGGATAGCAAGGATGGAGTTAGGCTATCCTCCAAAGGTTCTTGCAGACAATGGTTTTTGGTTCCTAGATGCTAATAACTTGAAGGGGTCGTACTCAGGTCAGTTGCTCACAGCCGTCAGCATTAACGACAATGGTGGAATTTATCTAGTTGTTGTACCAATTGTTGAATCATAATGCAGAGATTCTTGGTCCTGATTTTTTAGTTGCTTCCTTTAGATGTAGATAGTGATATAGGTAGGGGATGAACATTTATTTCCATTGACAGAAGTGGTTGGTGTCTGCTATCGAACAATATGCACCAGTAGGTAAACATCATTTCTGCCTCAGACACTTGTATGTCAATTTTAAAAAACAATTTTAAAGTAATGTGTAGAAGGATGTCATGTCGAAGGCAGCTAGGGCCACAACATCATCACAATTTGATAAAGAGATGAATAAACTATTTGTGGTTGACCAAACAACAAACACATATTTGCAAAACATCAACCCAAGGTTTTGGTCAAAACATGCTTTTAGTTCCTTTCCAAAGTGCGACACAAGCCTCAATAATTTGAGTGAGTCTTACAATGTCTGCCTCTTACCAGTTTGGGACAAACCAATCTTCACTATGTTTGAGATGATTAAAATGAGCATCATGTATAGGATCGTTAAGAAACATGACAAGATGACTGAGTCGACATACCTATTATGTCCTCATATAAAAAAGAAGATTGCCAAGCTACAACATGCAACTTGAAATTGGCGTTAAATATTTGCAGGAGGTAATCAGTTTGTGGTCAGTTAAAGTAAAAAATAGTACGTAGTCGATTTGGACACATGCACCTGTAACTTTTTCCAGTGAGAGCTAACTGAAAGTCAATTGTGCATGTCATCCCATGTATGCATTTTATGAGGACTTCAGTTGAGGATTATGTTAATGTATCGTATCATATTGGGAAACATACATGAGTATGTAGTCCCACTTTGCCTGATCTCTTAGAAGCCAACACATGTGGCCAAAAATGAACCAAGATCCAATTTTCCACCACTAGTAAAGAGACTCCTAGGGTGGCCTTGAAAACAAATAGTGAAGGATGCAGACGAGCCCCATAGTTGCATGATCATAAGCAGGAGAAATGTCCTCATGATATGTAGTCGGTGTCAGGGTGTGGGCCCCAATTTCTACTCTTGTCAAGGTGGAGGCTCAGTCACTGGTGAGAAAAGTGACAGTGGTAAAGTTAGAGGCCGAAGTGGAAGATGAGGATTAGGACACTGACTAGACACATTTATAGGTTTTACTTCTACTGTCAAGATATAAGTGAGTAAATTGTTATGCTTTTAAACATTGTTCTAACTATGTGCGCTTTGTATGACATAATATTGCGTTTGTGTTTACAAGAGTTTGCAACCCCACACTCGTATTCTTAACCATGTGGATTCTACTTGTGCTTTTTTTTATTTATTTGTTAGTAACTTAATTGTACATAACAGTACTCAATAATATTGTCAGCTTATTTGTATCATCAAGAAGACAAACACAAGTTGATTCCTGTAACTTTATGAGTCCTTGCCTATCCGTTGTATGGACATCAAAGGATTGCCCATGGGCATTCGGGGGAGTTCCTTGGTAATCCATACAACAAACATGTGAGGACTTATAAAGTTACGGGAATAGATCACCATATTTCTAGTTAGCCAATTTGGGCATGTCTTGATGCAACTGATCTTAAGACAAATGACTGGCATTATGTAAATGAATGGATGTAAATAAACTTGTTTGTCTTATGGATTGATGTAAATGAACTTGTTTGGTAGTGAATGAATGTAAATAAACTTGTTTGTTGACTGATAGATGTAAATAAACTTGTTTGGTAATGAATGGATATAAATAAACATGTTTATTAATGGATGGATGTAAATGAACTACTTTGTTGATGAATGGATGTAAATAATCTTATTTGCTGATGGATGAATGTAAATGAACTTGTTTACTGATGAATGAATGTAAATGAACTTGTTAACTGATGAATGAATATAAATAAACATATGAATTGAAATCGTAAGTCCCTCGTCGTAAAACAGACTTCCCTCATCGTAAAACGGACGTCGCTCATCCCAAACAGACGTCACTCAGCACAAAACGCACATCCCTTGCTGTAAAATGGATGTCCCTTGGCTTTAACAGACATCGTTCAGCCCAAAATAGACGTTCCTCAACCCCAAAATAGACGTCCCTTAGCCCCAAACACATGAAATACAAATAACAACTAGAATACAAATAAAAATATCAACCAGAACAAAAACAACAACAACAACCAGAATAGCAAAAACAATAGCAACCAGAATACCAACAACAACCAGAATACCAACCAAAATACCAATAACAACAACAACCAGAATACCAACAACAACAACCAAAATACAAACAACAACCAGAATATCATAACACAAATAAAGAAACGTACAATAACTCAATTGAAAAATGTACAATAACTAACATGTACAATTATACTTTTAAATGTTTGAGACATAGATTGACGACCTTGAACTGCAACTCGGGGTTGATTTCAACATGAGAAGAGTGCTAAAAAAAGGTTCTCTAGAGGGACATTGTCATGAAGATGAAATCTTTTCTGTTGACACTTGCCAATCACCAACTCCCCTATAAGGTGTGAGATTTGAAATTTGCAGTATGGGCTGAAATTAGGAGGGAAGATTAGTTGGTAACTTCAAAGCATGATGAAATAGCGTAGGGTGAGAAAATATACCATTTTTATTTGTAGGGGCCATGACAATTGCAATTGCTTCAGGTAATATCCTCTAGTAGCTGTAATGGGTGTGCAGGTCAATAGAGGACGTGACACAAGTTTGCTTTGGGTGTGTCTAAAACTAAAAACATATATTATAAGTTGCTCGACAGAAGGAAAAAATATTGCATGAAGGAATAAAAGTGTCTTACATGGATCTAACCAATGCTTACAAGCGAGTCCCTTAGTTGTACTTCAAGTAACTCCTCCTCATTCAAAGTATCACACTACATATAAAGAACATACTCAAGAGGTTTATTTTTTGTATCATCGTCCTAAAAATTGATTACACATTCTTAAGAAGTTATCCTCATTGAATCCACTATTCTTTTTTGCTTTGGAATGATGTGGGTTGTTATTGTGAGGACATCGTCATTCTGAAAAAAGTCAACATGTCGCATGATATCTTAAGCATACAAGCAAAACTGAGAATAATTTTGAAATGATATAGTTTCTTACCCTAGTGACGACAAAAATACCATATGTCTCCATGTTTTTCTTCATATTTGCATGGGCCTATCTCATGAACTCCTCCATTATGTTCACAGGATGCAATGATCAGTTTAAGCACGACCCTTAGACTACTAAGTCTAAATTCGACACATTGCACCAAAGCAAATTAAAGACATACTAGGTGCAATTTATCTGTGAAGTAGGCCTTGGAACTGCTTCCATCGATGGAGGACCTGTTGTCAATATCTTCTGAACTTTGGCAAGGGTTGGAGGAGAGGATGATTGCCTGATGCTAAGAGATTTGCACGGTTGTAACAAACTGTTATATACACTTTAGAGAGTTCAAACCACAGTATTAATGCATATATAGAAAGTTCATCTAAGCTAAAAGACTTACTAACATCCATTTGACGGAGGAGCTGGTGGCTGGGCTGGTGGATGATCTGTTGGGCTATTGGAAGAGCTGATACAGAAGCTACTGGCTGGGCTGATGGATGTGCTGCTGGCAGGGCTGCTAGAGGAGTTGCAAGCCTTCTCAACTCATCTTTTATCTATTGTAGAGTGGCTTGAATATTGTCCATTTTCCTCTCCTATCTATCAAACTTGCATACAAGTCAGTTCCACTTCTCCTCATTGATTGGTACTGTAACATTCCACGTTCCATTTTAACCGTATAAAAAAAACTCTTTAAAAACCTATGAGGGAAAATAGGACTTTCATAAAATAACACCATACAATTCAACAGTTCAAAATAGTTTAAGTCAAACAAACATTAATACTTAAAAACTACTTAAAACATTTGTTCCAACTAAAATAAAAATCACTTAAAGTTTTTAAAGTACTTAGCACACTTAAAACCATTTATGAGCCATAACCCACCAAGGTCAATCCGCCAACAACACAAAGGCCCAACACTGCAATACTCCATCAGTTGCATCCTAAACGAGCTTTATCCAATCATAGGCTCCTTACCTATATCACAAGACTTAAACCATGAGCCTAAAGCTCAATAAGTGATATAAATAATAAGATACTCATGCTATGCTCTTTATAAAAAAAACACATGCAATTTCTGTTTTAAGTTTACTTTACCTTGACCTTTAAAGACGTTGGAGATGTCAACTTGACAAGAGATAGTGGCACCTCATGACCCATACGGACATCCAACTCAAGAACCTACATCTCACAACTTCTACTTATATTTATTCACGTGTATTTCATTTTAATTTAGTTCCAATTACTCATCTAAGTGTTAGAGATATCAACTTGACAAGGTGGAGTAGCACCTAATGACCCACATGGGGCAGCTACTCAAGAACCCACATCTCCTCACAACTATTTACGTTTATTCACTTTGTTCCATTTTACATTATAAAAACAATGTATAAAAACCATTTCATGCAGTTTATAAAAACATGAGGAATGAATGCATGCATACAAGTCTATCATACATGTCTATTTAGCATATCCTCAATTCTTAACTTAAATAACCTAAGTCTAGTAAATCACAGCATCAAACAACATGTAACAATACACCATCAAATGATAAAAATATCAACAACCTAAGCATCTGGTAAACACAGTCAACATACAAATCCTAAATTTCTTGAGATATAGCCCCGAAAGGAAAACACATGCAATATCACTTACCTAGTATCTTTAAACTGTTACCACTTAAATTTTCCTTCTCAAAACATATTCATCAATAACAACAATTTATAAAACTCATTGATACCCAATAATTATTTCATAATTGTCTATATGTGTAACATCCTATTTTCGTTCATGCATTTTTCGTAAAATTTTGAACATTTTAAAACCCATTTAAAATACACTTAATTAAAAAATATCAGAGTACCTTACGCAGAATAAAAATATTTAACTGTCTTATAGAAATAACACAATTAAAATACTTAAAATCTATAATAAAGTCTTTATGTCATTTAAATAACTTTTATTCATTAGAGCCATAACCCCCGAGGTCGTTCGGCGCATGGTAACACAAGCTTGCATTGCATCACACTTCTTCCACATTTAGCTCATTTGGATCACAATCATTACCTATATCACAGGAGGAATAATGAGTTTATTGCCTAGTAAGGAATATAATTGAAATGTGAATGCAACCTCTATGACAACTCTACATGCATAAGTCTAATATATCCATAAGCTGGGTGAGAACAACCTCTTCCGTTTCTGTACTCACCACTTGGATTTGTTTTTACGTGAGAGCAACCTCTTTAGTTTTCGAACTCACTAAAAAGAAGTCCACTTACATTTACATTCATTTACCATTTAGGTGAGAGGAACTCTTCAGTTTCTGAACTCACCACCCGTTGAGTAAGAGCAACCTCTTCAGTTTCCAAACTTACCCAAATGAGCTATTTTCTATGTATGAGCAACCTCTTCAGTTTCTAAACCCACATAGAAAACACCATTTATTATCTTTGTTATTAATCCATGCAATGCATGACGTGCAACCACACAGCAATTCATATATCGCAATCAATATTACAAACAACTAACAGAAAATCAATACAAATTCATGCTTCAACTATAATTTAACACTAAACATATTATTTAACAATAAAAGAAATACTAACCTAGAGCAACAATCAACTTAAATTGCACTTATCACACTTACAGTAAGAGTTATATGATTATTATTTATAGATTATAACTAACAATTTAGTTACAACATCTATTTTAATTCCTACAATTACAAGACTTACAATTGTGGGGAAAACCTATATTGTCAAAAGAAGAACACATGGTAGACTTTTTTTACAAATATATTTTAGTATCCATGCTCTTCATTTATACTTTATGGCTATTAATCAGATCATTAACCGACATATATCAATTTACTGAACTACCCTAAACCTAATAGAAGCATTAAGGGAGTGTTTAATTCCAAGCAACAACGGTAGAATATTATTATCATATTAGCAGTTCCACTCATAAGAATATAGGCTTATTAGCAAAAAGGAATTAATCAGAAATGTGCAATATAGTGAAATAATAGTCATTATTCTATCAACAGGGAATAAAAACATGCAACCTATTTTTCTTTCACCATTGACCATCGATAGATTCAATTATTCTCAACATGCTATTAATAAACTAATAACAAGGAACTATATAAACATGAAACACCGTGAGTAAGGGGACTATTAACGAAACAAAACATCACAGAGAAAGAAATCCAAGAATTCCTACAGTACTAACACTACCACTAAACCATTCTTTCACAATACTTTGCATGCAACGGATAAGAAGATAGCAGAGAGAACACACAAGTCCTACTCTAGTGATGTAGGTCCTTATGGAAAAATCACACACAATATTCCTTATCGTTACAAATTGAGTTTCAATGGTCTACACGTCAGTTATTTGTTTCCAGACAACATTGAGTTTGGTGGTTGATCAGCCGGTCACTTGATGGCCATGGCGATCGTCCGCCGAGATTGATAGCCAGTAAATTTTCAAACAACCATTACAAATTCACGGAAAATATCACACTCCCATAATAGATCACTAACACTTAACTGAGCTCCTTAGTTGATCCATGTTACTTTATCCATAAATATTTGAATCTCCTCATCCTAAAATCACACTTATTCCAGTAGTATCTATCTAGAGATAAAACCAGGTTTATCCAAGATTCCACAATGGTTCATAATGTCTTTTAATTTTCCAATCCTACAATATAGTATATCATAGTGGATCATATCACCATTGATTCATTTAAACAACAGAATTCTCCATATGCACAAGGTTAACCTTTCCCCCAAGTACCATCAAATACTCATATACATATTGCTATTAATAACCAAAGTATTGTATTTGGATATCCAACATCATTTTATAATTTCCAAAATCCTCAATCATTATTACAAAGATTTCAACGCATGATATCCTGAGAGATTTGGGATATTATATACTCCCCTCCTTAATAAATTTTGTCCTCAAACTTTCAGCTTAGCCTAAGATCTTTAGGTTTCTTTACTCTTATAACTTTGTCCTTTGTCCAACACTTATCTCAGGCAGCCCTAAATTAAGCAGGACCTGTTTTTCCAACTTATACTACCAAATTTCCTAAAAATTTAGGCAGAGTTTCCCTTATTTTCCTCACTCCCCAAAGCTATTTTCCATACATCTTGCATTCAAAAGCCAAACAATTCTAGAAATTTCTATTTTCTATCACATGCATGCTTAGTCTAAATCAAGAGAAATAACTCTTTAAATCCAAATATAGCAATTTAAACCCTATATATACGTTTATACATCTCAATAAATTAAATTCAAATAGCATAAGTAGTCTTCATTCATCCGGGGGTGGCACAGTAACAGGTGAGAGGGGTTCATTGTTATCCTCATCAACATCAGTAGGAGGGGGATCCCATGGCCTTTGTTGTTGGACACCACTTTGATTTTTAGCTGCACCTATACCAGTACAGGTTTGTCCTTCAATCCTTTTTCCCATATAATGAATCTCCTTCCTCATCAAATCACTAGATTCACTAATTCTAGCAATTTTGTTCTGCATACCACTTATTTCTACTTGTAACTCAAGCATCCTGGTATTCACATCAGCCATACCAGCCAACAAGGATCGGTAATCCTCCACAGGCATTAAGATATGCTAGCCAGATGAGTGATCCAAAGGAGGTCGAGACAGTATAGACTGATCTGTGTTTATATGATCATTCTTCATTGGGACTGAAGGTTCAGTATAGTTTGGAGGGGTAGGATCTTCTTCAAGAATTGTCGCATCTCTAATAGCATGAATTTTATGTTTGAACAGCCAAAGCCCATCCCACTTTGGAATTCCCATTCAAGCCAATGTATTCTCATTACAAATATCAGTCCCCTAGTCCTTTTGTTCCTCTTCACCATCCGAAATCTATCTTCCGAAGTGCCAAAGGATGGTAGTAATCAAAGTGTTGTAAGGAAGGCTCTTAGCAATGTTCGAGTGTACTTCGCTCATATGATTTAATATGATGTGCCCCGGATCAAAGTATTGATGACTCATCAGCTTCTCCATAATATACATGTCCATGTAACTTACGTGTTTGTGGTGACCATCCCTCAGTAATATGGTGTAGGTCAAAATATGGTGAAGTAACCTTCCTCGTTTGTTAAGGTCGTTTGCTTTTGGTTTGTAATATCCAACAACGTCAAGATCCTTATGAATCAACTTCAAAAACTCTATCCCTCTGTCTGTCTAAATAAATGTTGGCTCGGAAAAGATATGGTAATGACATTCAACATTGGCAGTAACATTGAATCCGATTATTCCATTTATTATTTCTGCAGTGAACTCGATTTCCTTTCCTAAGACAAGTATTAATGGTCAGTCATTCATATGACGTACCTTCAAGTGAGCACAGTCCCAACAATCCCACGTACTCAAAAAGCTCCCCCAACATAAAAGATTAGAAGCTATGGAACAACACCCACTGTGAGTGTATTACGGATCTCTCTTAAAAACCATTATCAAGTAAGTCCTATCACTCATGCGTCTGAATTCATTAGAGAAATAAGAAATTTCCAGTTGTGATGAACCGCTTGACCCATATATTTCCTTCCCCTTCTTTTTGCTTCTTATGGTTCTGGAAGCCATTATATTCTTGTAAGCAGGGTTTAAACAATAATTTTCACATAGCTACAATAATTCAATTTTTCAGTCTTAATACAATGCTGAATTCCAAGACAATAATGATTTCCAATAAGGTTTCTCAATTATTTAAAACAAAACAGTGGTCCTACACCCAATCTTTTGCTTAACCTCCCAAAAAATTAACACTCGTCAAACACATCAATGTGCTACCCCCACTATGAATACGAGATATCAACAATAAGCCATACAGAATTTATTAGAACATGCTTCTCTAACATTATTCTGCGACTTTATCTTCTCTGAATAATTCTCACTTCTACGAGGGTTTCCAAATCAATGCTTAATATCCAACCTTCTGCTTCCAAAGTTTAATCCTTTTTCTTTTAGAAACGAAGCATAGGAATAAAGCTCACCTACAATTTCAGAGGTTGCAGCTTCGAAATCAATGTCGTAGGTGGAATCGACTTCTTCCCTATGTCACTGTGTAGTCTCTCTTGTTCATTTTTCCCTTTTACCAGCAGATGCCCAAATTTTTCATCTGCTCCCATTTTTAAGTTTGATTAATTAGTGATCAATCAACCCGGTTTACCGATCGATCAGCTTAAACATTTAACTCGACTGTCGTTCCAATTTTGCAGTCAATATTTGGTTCCTATATAATTTTTCTTTTATTCTCATTTTATCATAGTTTTGTTGGAATATAATTTCGCAATCTCATAATTATTTTAAAATTTCCAACTTTATTACAATATGATCATAGTTTTTATTCCTAACTTCACTATCCTTCTCAATACTAATATCACTAAAAAAAAGATCACACAATAAGCATCTTTCCTTTCTTACACACTACCTGACAAAATCTAATAATGTGTCCCCCTTTTCCACACATCTCACATGAAAAATTCACACGGGTCATCTTTTCCTTCTTCCGTTCCTCTTCTTCCATCAACGTTCTCTTTATCCCACTAAAGCTTCCTTCTCCAACCATGAATTTAATCTGAGTACAGTTGTTCATTCCCTTCTTATTTTCAACTAACCCATTATCCTCAGCACATTTCTTTAAAGATTTTATACTTTGGAATTGTTGCTCGACAATAATAAATAGCCAAAAGAATCTTATTCCTTTCGTGGATATGCTTCTTCAAGTTCTTTTCCATAGGGGTTTCCTGACAAGGAGTAACTATAGTGAACTAATTTGGCAATAATAACTCCAAATGGTTTTTAATCCTTATAAACTTGTTCGCCTCTTTAAATTTCTCCCACCATTATATTGCCCCATACAAGTCTTCATGTATATTGTTTGGTATTACTTGTTTTCAAAATGCTAACGAATTATCATAGGGAATGTGTATTAGGAAGCATTTAGGTTTATTAGGCAAAAAGGGGTATTTATTTTTATTTATTTATTTAATACACAAAATTTTATATCACGAATTCTAGTAAAACTAATCACTTAAAATGCAAGTAATTTACACTAGCATCCCAATTTTACACTAACAAAAAAATCTCATCATTTGGATCACAATCAATACCTACATCACAGGAGGAATAATGAGTTTATTGCCTAGTAAGGAATATAAATGAAATGTGAATGCAACCTCTATGACAACTCTACATGCATAAGTCTGATATATCCATAAGCTAGGTGAGAGCAACCTCTTCCGTTTCTAAACTCACCACTTGGATTTGTTTTTACGTGAGAGCAACCTCTTTAATTTTTGAACTCACTAAAAATAAGTCCACTTACATTTACATTCATTTACCATTTAGGTGAGAGCAATCTCTTCAGTTTCCAAACTTACCCAAACGAGCTATTTTCTATGTGTGAGCAACCTCTTTAGTTTTTGAATCCACATAGGAAGCACCACTTATTATCTTCGTTATTAATCCATGCAATGCATTACGTGCAACCTACTAACATGTCCATTTGAATGTCACACAACAATTCCTATATCACAAGCAATATTATAAAAAACTAACAGACAATCAATACAAATTCATGCTTCAACTATAATTTAACACTAAACATATTATTTAACAATAACAGAAATACTAACCTAGAGCAACAATCACCTTAACTTGCACTTATCACACTGACAGTAAAAGTTATATGATTATTATTCATAGATTATAACTAACAATTTAGTTACAATATCTATTTTAATTCCTACAATTATAGGACTTACAATTGTGGGGAAAACCTATATTTTCAAAAGAAGAACACATGATAGACTTTATTTACAAATATATTTTAGTATCCATACTCTTCATTTATCATATATGGCTATTAATCATATCATTAACTGACATACATCAATTTACTAAACTACCCTAAACCTAATAGAAGCATTGAGGGAGTGTTTAATTCCAAGCAACAACGACAAAATTTTATTATCATATCGACAGTTCCACTCATAAGAATACATGCTCATTTGCAAAAAAGAATTAATCAGAAACGTGCAATATAGTGAAATAACAGTCCTTTTCTATCAACAGGGAATAAGAACATGCAACCCATTTTTCTTTCACCACTAACCCTCGACAAATTCAATTACTCTCAACAAGCTGTTAATAAACTAACAACAGGGAACTTTATAAACATGGAACACCGTGAGTAAGGGAACTATTAACGAAACAAAACATCACAGAAAAAGAAATCCAAGAATTCATGTTGTACTAACACTACCACTAAACCATTCTTTCACAATACTTTGCATGCAATGGACAAGAAGATAGCAGAGAAAACACACAAGTCCTACTCCAGTGATGTAGGTCCTTATGGACACATCACACACAATATTCCTTACCTCGCGTTGTGGTTTCCATTTTTGCATCAAGTCAGTGTTGCTCCAATCATTCATCAAAGTTTCACAGAAGATCATCTCTTCAATGGTTTCCTCCATGCTTTTCTAAAACTTTCAAACACTAAACAGAGAAGGCAGAAAGTGTCTTCCCTCTATCATTCTCTCATCCCCATTTAACCTCCTCCAAATACATTTCCAATTGTTTTGCAGTCCACGGGGAGGTGCAACGCAACGTCTTCCAGCGACGCTTCAATGGTCTGCATGTCAGTTATCTGTTTCCAGACAACATTAAGTTGGGCAGTTGATCAGTCGGTCACTTGATGGCCATGGTGATCGTCCGCTGAGATCGACCGCTAGTAAATTTTGAACATAACCATTACAAATTCATGGAAACAATTACACTCCCATAATAGATCACTAACACTTAACCAAGCTCCTTAGTT
Source organism: Begonia loranthoides (assembly GCA_022433065.1). NCBI lineage: Eukaryota > Viridiplantae > Streptophyta > Magnoliopsida > Cucurbitales > Begoniaceae > Begonia > Begonia loranthoides. Next base: position 13,722,043 of record CM039470.1, on the reverse strand, counting down.
GATCCATGTTACTTTATCCATAAATAATTCAATCTCCTCATCCTAAAATCACACTTATTCCAATACTATCTATCCAGGGATAAAACCAGGTTTTTCCAAGATTCCACGACGGTCCATAATGTCTTTTAATTTTCCAATCATACAATATGGTATCTCATAGTGGATCATATCCCCAGTGATTCATTTAAACAATAGAATTCTCCATATTTGCAAGGTTGACCTTTTCCCCAAGTACCATCCAATACTCATATACATATTGCTATTAATACCTAGAGTATTGTGTTTTGATATCCAAAATCATTTTATAATTTCAAAAATCCTAAATCATTATTACAAAGATTTTAATACATGATATCCTGAGAGATTCGGGATATTACAACATGTCTAGGATGCAACAACTAAAACTTTCTGTGATTTCTAAATCACCAATTTATCCAATTGTGAAGATTTCACCACAGTCAAGAAGTAACAGAGTATAACCTTAACCAATCTAACAGTTTCCAAATAACCAATGAATAATTATAATATAAAATCCAGGCATATAGCAGTAACCTAATCTCATACTTCATAAACATCTACTTTCATCAACACGCAAATTCTAGTAACAACATACAGTGAACATCATTGATTTCCAACTTCAAACTAATCATAGAGAGCACATATCAAAAACAGTCTTCAACAAAACCCAATAGTCAAGCGTATGCATAACATTTTTCCCAACAGTCTAACAATAATCAACCCTCTAACAGTAATCAACTGGAAGAATTTGGCTCACCTAAAGCACTAGGGAAACAAAAGATGACTTGCTTCTGAGAACTCCTCCCTCACAGTTCTCCTCAGTTTCTCTCTTCCTATCCCTTTCTTTTTCTCCCTCATGGTCTCTTTCTTCTTTTTCTCTCTCAAATTCCTAGCAACTCTCTCTCTCTCTCAGTCTCTTCGGTAAAACTTTCTCTCAAGTTTCTCGTAGCTCTCAAGTTTCTCACAGAATTCCTCTAGAAGTTCTCTCTCGTCCTGTTTCTATTCTTCAATCTATCTCCTATTTATACACCACAAATTTCACCTTTTTAGTGTCCAGTTGAAGGTTAAAGCTCAAAGGAGGGATGCTTCAGCATTCCATGAAACAAAAGACGACTTGCTTCTGAGAACTCCTCCCTCACAGTTCTCCCCAGTTTCTCTCTTCCTATCCCTTTCTTTTTCTCCCTCATGGTCTCTTTCTCATTCTTCTCTCTCGAATTCCTAGCAACTCTCTCTCCCTCTCGGTCTCTTCTGTCAAACTTTCTCTCAAGTTTCTCGTAGCTCTCAAGTTTCTCAAAGAATTCCTCTAGAAGTTCTCTCTCGTACTGATTCTGTTCTTCAATCCAACTCCTATTTATACACCACAAATTTCACCTTTTTAGTGTCCATTTGAAGGTGAAAGGTCAAAGGAGGGATGCTTGAACATTCCATAAAGTGTCAAAGACGTTCCCTTCATTTTCCAAGTGATGGTTTAATATTTTCTGGCACTTTTCAGTTTGCTGGTTAATCGCCTTCTTCACATGATCAACTAAAATTCCTTACAGTCACAGCCACAATCGACCACCATTCACTTATGATTAGCCTCTTCTTCATCTTCTCCAAATTATTGGTTGATCATCGCCTTATTGGACGATTGACCGTAAATCAATATTTTCAAGTTCGCTTTAGACCGAGTCGATCAACCCCTTTAGGTAATCGACCGCCCCAAATATCGCTGCTCTCTAGACTAAATTCCTTTTAGAACAAGTTGGTCAACCTCCCATGGACAATCAAGCGATTCAATTTTGGCTTGCTGCTGGAATATTTTGCACAATTGATGATCGACCATTCCTTCCTTAATGATCGACCACCAACAACAAACTCTTCCTCCTTCACTTCCAAAATTAATCCATTCTTTATAACCCTAAAATCATTCAATTTAATCTTTCTCCTAAGCTTAATATGAACATAATCCGGGGTATCATAATTCACTATATCTAATTACATTTCATTTGACCAACACCTTAATTGTCCAATTTAGCTCCTAACACTCTAAAATCATCACTTAGGTCTATACTTAGCATTATGAAAATCCGGGATACCATAGGTACATAGGGCAAAGACTGAGGAGGGGGATGAAAATTATCATCCTCCACCTCAACATAGTCTGAATCCAATGCAGTCGACATCCAAGGAAGTAGTGCAATCGACGTCAAAGGAGGTTGTGCAGCCGACTTCGATGGAGGTTGTGCAACCGGCATGGATGGAATGTAGCACCCTTGTATACCCACTCCCCTCCTACTTTTTTTATCCCCATTCATGCCAATGTCACTTGATTGTAGACGTCAAGTGCCTTTTCATTGGTTCTTTAGTACTTGGGAGGATCGCTAGCCCACTGCTGTCAACAAACTTTTGATTGATCTAGTTATAGGGGAGGTTCTTCATTAGAATCTTCATAATTTTCTTCATTAGATTAATAATCATGTATGCAACGTTGAATCTCTTCCAGTTGTAGACCTTCTCTATCACATAAAGATCCATGTAGCTGACATGGTTTGTATGTCCATCACACAGAAGAATTGTGTGGGTTATCATGTGATGGATGACTCTGGCTTTGGCATTTAGGTCCTTGGATTTGGGCCTGTAGAAAGATTCAATGTCAGGATTGCAATACAACTACTTCAGCAAAGCCAGACCTTCTCTTTATTTTACAAAGTCTGGATCTTTGGATACTAAAAAATACTCCTCAACAGCTCCTCTGTGGAGCATCTAATCAACTCATTTAACTCCTTCAGTGTTAGCCTAATCTGCTGCCCAAACAGATAAGTCCTCAACTCATTTGGTCGGCTGCCACCCAACTCCAAATTAGTATAAAATAATTTCACCACTATAATACCCTGACTTTTTATATCAGAATTTAATAAGAATAATTGGAAAGAAATTGGAGATTTTTGAATTTATTAGATAATTATTGGGGTATTACCAAGGATGTATTCATTAGATTATAATTTACGGGAATTTATCGAATTCTAATTAAGAAATAATTTGGAAGAAGAATAAAATGATATTTATTGGATTAGTTGGGATTAAATGTTAGAGAGGATTAATTGAAGATTAAATGAAGATTAATTGAGGAATTGGAAATTAAGAAAATTAATTTCCAATTGGAGATAAGTATATATTAAGTGAATAATTGGATTAAAGGAATTGAATTAATTGGGATTGGAAAGGAATTGAATTAATTTGAATTGGAGGTGAGAACCGATTCAGTAGCATAACTGGTTCAGTGTGTGTGGTGTGGCTTGGTTCAGTTTAAAATTTAAAAGGAAGATTTTGAATTGGCCTTCGACCATTCGCCAAAACGCAGGAGAAAGAGTGAGAACCGAGAAGAGAGGGTGAGATCGTGCGATGGAGGCGAAGAGCAGGAGACGATAAATGGCGAAGGTGACGGCGACGGCGACGACGGGTCCAGCGAACAGCTGGGTGGCTTGTGGGCTCGCTGCTGGCTGCGTCGTGAGTTGCGGATAGGGCTCGGGAGGTGAGGCTTTGCGACGAATCGGAGCTTATTATAACTAATAAGTTCATTCTTCTCCTCGTACTCTGTAATTGAAATGGCATGGCTGTGATTTCTGGGGCCTGGGGAGCTGCTCCGATCGGGTGCTCTAACCCGTGTGTGACCAGGTCCAGCTTGACCGGTTTGGGGAATTGTTGTCTGCTATGCAGATAACCCCACATTCTTTATAGCCTAGAATCGCACTCTGTAGTGCAGCATGAGGAACACTCTATAAAGTTGGGCAATGGTTGGTTGGGCATGCCTCAGGAGAATGCAAGGATAGAGAAATTAAGAGTCAGAGATGGGGGGACCTTCTCTATAATCCGAGAACGAGTGTGTGAGGAGAGAAAGTGCTCTTGGGTGATTTCTTTTGGAGGCCGAACAAAGGAGGACAAAGAGAACAAAAGAAAGAAAGAAGAGGAGCTCTCAAGTATTCATCAACCATGGGTGCTCTCTAGAGCTGGAGCAGAGCCTATTGCCTGTGTGAAATTCTGGGAGCTGAGGGCTGTGAATGTTGAGGAGGAGAAATCTCCAGGTAATGGGCCTGTCTGTTCTTTGATTTAGTCTTTGTTGTAGTGAAAATCATTGGATGTATGTTCGGGGAAGTCACTGTTCTGTTGATAAGTGTTTAGCTATTGCCTCTGTTGGATTCATGTTTCTGGATTTTGTGAATTTGATATTACTCTGTTAAATTAAGTTGTTGATTGTGGTTTGGTTTCTGGCGATAGTCATGGTGAGAAGATGTTGGGTTTTTTTTTTAATGATGTTGGATTGTTAACTCCTAAGTGTTATGTTGTTGGATGATTATTCTTTGGTGAATACGTTGGATGAATTAGCTACTGCCTTGTTGATCTGTGAAGTATGAATTTATAGATAATAAGTGTATGTTATGTTAAAAGTTGGTAATCTGTGTTAACTATTGCCTCTATTAGAGTTCTGTGTCTTTATTTTGTGGATGGAATGGGTAATCTGATGGGCAGTGATGAGTATAGAAGTGTCATTTTGGTTATGGAATGGTACTCCGTAATTTGGGAATGAAGGAGGAATCATGTAATCTGTTTTTTAATGTTGGAAATGTTATGTTACTTGGATATAAACCTGTTAAATTACAGCTTTGTCAATAATTGGACGAAGGCATGATGATGATTGGAAATAAATATTGGGACTAATTAGTAAGCTAAGTAGTAATTAAGACAACGGTTCTAATTAAGGGAATTTTAGTAAGTAACGAGAAATTAGGATAGAAAGACATTAAGATTTAATAGGTAGATTAAACAACTCTATTAATGAATAAATGTTTTTAAATGTGAAGGTACTAAAAAGAAGAAAGATAGCAATTAAGTGAGAACGCAATGCATCAAGGTAAGTGATATGCATGTGTCTTGGTCTTTGGACCATACATCGCAATAATAGGAGAATCATGTTTCGTTGCTTACCGCTTTCCTAGCATATCTATAGTTTTAATAGCATGTTTCGTTGCTTACTGTTTTAAACAGCATGCTTCGATGTTTACCGTTTTAAAGCATGTCTACAGTTATTAATCGCATGTTTCGTTGCTTACCGCTTTCCAAGCATGTCTACCGATTTTAATAGCATGTTTCATTGTTTACTGCTTTTACAGCACATTTCGTTGTTTACTTTTACAGCACGTTTCGTTGTTTATTTATACTTTCAGAAACTGTATGCATTAACGAGCATCATGCATCACGATTTTCAAAAGCATATGAAAATGAGTTTGAAGCACGATTTTAGAAACAGATAATGAACAAATAATAAGGAATAAAAAGTAAAGAAAATAAATTAATAAATAACAAAAAGTAAAGTAAAGAAAAGAAAAAGGCAATGATATGATGTGATGTCGTTTAAGCCTTTGTGGCACGGTCGCTAGCGGCTTTCAGATTATGTCATTGTCGCAAGCAAGTTTTTGGATTATGCCATTGTTGCTCGTATTTGTTGCAATGTCCCTGTATTATGCCGGAACCTAATGGCTAATGATTAGCAGTCTTTCGGATTATGCCATTGCTGCTATATCAAAGGTAAACTATGAAAAGAACGGCCAATGGTTAGCAGGCTTTCGGATTATGTCATCGCTGCTATATCAGAGGTCATAACCGAAATGAAAGATAATAATTAAGACGTAAAAAGACAAAAGATAAGAAAAAAAGATGAGAACTTAAACTGCATACAATGTTTTTAAAAGAGCACAACATGAGCATATAGTATGATAGTATGATAGGTATTATCACTTACTGAGCATTAGGCTCATAGCTTATGACTTGCGATATAGGAAAATGACAAACAGATTTAGGAGCTGCTGATAAAGAATTTGCACGGGCAAGACTTGCAGCTAATCAGGCTAATTAATGTAAAGAGGAACAAGTTTGTAAAAAATAAAGTAACATTTTAATTAATTGTCGTTAAATGAACTAATTACGCTTCCACTACATTTTTAAAGAAAAAGTAATTTACGCTTCCACTATATTTTGAGAAAAGATTTTATAAATATCGTTTTCTACTATTATAATGATTTTCGTAACAAGTCAAAGAAAAAGAGTTTTAATGGTCCGGTTATAAGAAGAGCACTCTGATTTCCAATTAAAAATGTTTTAATAAAGATTTACAGTCGTTTTACAAAGTTTTAAATTTAACGCATTTTTAAAAGCAAACGAATAACTGGGTCGTTACAACCACCCTCTCACAATAATACCCCCAACTTGCACAACCCAGCCAGTCTAATGTGCTCGAACATTTCTTCTATTCCAAACTTTACAAACACATTGAACTCTATTCCTAGATATAATTACATAATGGTGTATGATGTCATCGTCATACCTTTTCTTGGACAACATTGTGCTGAACACTGGTGGAGATTGTTCCTCTACGATAGGAGAGGACAAGTTAAATCACCTCGTGATCGACCTTCAGCGTCGGAGGGAGCTGCTTTACGCTTCGTTGTGACTTGTTCAACCTTTGATGCCATTTTCTGGTTCTAGAAATGTGAAGAGAGATTTCAGCAAGTAGAAATGCTCGAAGGAAGTTGAAATGTCGCTTGGCAATAGCTAGGGCTTAGTGGATGTCCTTCCCAATTATATAGGCAGAGTTGAAGTTCACTCAACGTATGAGGGATGTCCTTCGAGATGAGGGACGTCATTCACTAGGAATGGATGTTCAAGATGGGATGATGGGTGTCCAAGGCCGCTGTCGGCTGTAGGATATTAATATTTAGCATTCAGAGACATCCAACAATGCCCTCAACATAAAATGGATGTCCCTCAACTAAAGATGGATGCCCCGTCAACTTCAACGGATGTCCCTAATCTGATAACGAACGTCCATTGTGGGCTAAACATCATAATCTTAAGTCAAGGGACATTCATTATTGGCTGACAAACTCCTGTTGTGGGTTGAAGGACGTAGTTTTAAGTTGAGAGATGTCCATTGTGAGACGAGAGACCTCCGTTATAAGTTGAGGGATGTTATCTTAAGTGGAAGGAGTCTGCACCATTTAAAATAATATGTGCCTTGCATGTGATCCCTTCAACATAACGCCATTGGAGTTCATTCTGATCTCTCTTCCTCGCTGAGAGACGTTTGTCCCTCAATCTAACGACCATGAACCATCGTTCATGAGCCCCTATGGAGGATGACCTAACTTCATCCTACCCGTCCATTCTCGTTGAGGGATGTTCGTACCTCGATCCAACAGCCATGAACCATCGTCTGCAAGCGCCTGTGGAAAATGGCCTAATCTATCCTAGTCGTCCATCCTCATTTTCGTCCCTCGATTCGCCTAATTATTACATCTCTTCGTCCGCCTGTTGGATCAACCTTGGACGCCCTTTGTCATTGCGGGAGGTCCGTTGTTACTGCCTTGGACTTTTTGTTCGATGGTCATTGACATTAACAAAACTGCGATGTTTGCATCGATGTCTTTTGACGAAAAATATGACTGAAGTTTGCGTCGTTCATTTTCAATAGTTCAAGATTTTAGTTGTCTGTAATTTTTTTTCAAGGTTTGTCATATAACTGATTCCAAACTATAGAGTTTGTTTTGTTAATTTTCTAATTTAAATATAAGTTTTCGAAAGATGTCATTAGTTATAACTTTAAGATGCATATTGAACAAAAACAGTGGCATTATAATGAGTATCACGTGTAATGATATGCAAATACTATATATGACATCGTTTTTTATTGTGTTAAAAACTTAATTAAAGCTATTAAAATCTTTATATACATAATTGTTACAAAATATTATAATCTCCATCAATATCATATTTAAATCTTTATTATTTCGAATAACTTATTACGATGATGTTAGGTTTTATAAGAGTATATTATATCAATGTGTCACACTCTCCTATTATTACTTATTGCTGGTAAACTAAGTAGGATAAGTGGAAACTAACCATTTGCACAAAATTACCATATTGTCTCTTTTTTTGGAATGCTTTGAACTTATTTTGACTCCTACTTAAAACACAAATAGCATACACAATGTTTCGTGCTAGTTCTTTTGGAGTAATTTTGAGTTGACTATTCCAATTAAGTCAATCGAACCCACATTAACTAGTACGCATTTATTACGAAAAAATTGTTAATATGGATGCTTTTTGGTCAATTCTTATACTCAAAAAATCATTAATTACTTTAAAAATATTATTTCTTTACATAGTTGGGAAGTTAATATTTACAGTTAACCTCGACCGCACGGCTATGTTTTATTATGGTTTAAATTAAAAAAACAAATTCTAAACTTTAAAAATTCGTTCAATTTGAACTCTGAATATTTTTATTAGAATAAAATAAAACTCAAACTTTTTGCTATGAATAAATTAGACCTTCTTTTATTTTGCCACCAAACCAAACTAATATTATAGTATTTAGGGAAAATGACAAACCAATCATCATTATTTATTGTTAGTGACAAACCAACCATCATCTATTTTTTGTTAACAAATTTACCACTGAATTATGAAAAAATGACGCCGCTAACATCCTTGTCATGTTTGTCGTTAAACGAGATAGAGTCGAGCCACGGCAAATCATCTACAAACTGTCGTAGCTCCATAGTTTAAAAAAAATAACACTTTAATTTTGATGACTTGCCGCAGTTCATATATTAAACCGCAGTGGTGAGACGATAAACT
>CM039470.1:13503606-13712964 GCA_022433065.1 Begonia loranthoides | reverse complement strand
GGGAAGGTTAAGGTCCACATTTGTGTATATTTGTGTTGGTGGACCTTGCGCATCATACTCATGCAGAACACATTACAAATGAAATTAGCATAGTTCAAATAACACTCAAAAATGTAAATGTGATAATAGACTTACCTACATCTCAGGAACTATGTGGGGAACTGTTCAGCAACTCTCTCATGGACTATCTCGAGGACTATGTCAAGAACTGTCTCAGGCGCTGTCTCGAGGAATCTGAAACTCATAAATGTGCCCTACGAGCTTCCTCTGCCACCTTTGCCTCTACCTCTGCCTCTGCCTCTGCCTCTATCGCCTCTGTCGCCACATGCACAAGACTCTAGGCCTCCGCCTTTACACGTGTGGGAATTGAGCCCCATACCTCCACACCAGCCACAGGTCATGTTCATATGTCTTATCGATAACACTGTCCTACTTGGGGCCTCGTCCACATCCTGTAATCTATGTTTTCGCAGCCTTCTTGGAAGCCTTTTAAATGGGGTTGGGATAATTGGATCAAGATACGTCATAAGGGGTCACATGATTTGTCCACTGATGTGGCAGACAAAGTGGGAGTACATTGCCATGTATATTTCCCGGTGATAGCACTCATGCACAAAGTCCTCAGGAGATCTCCTCATGAAGTGAATGCATGAAACTGCATGGACACACGGGATACTGGTCAACTCCCATTGATAACAATTATAAGTACGCCTGTCAAAATCGACAGAGTACTGTTCGTTACCATTGCTGACCTCAAACTAGGCAGCTCCTAAAAACTGGGGGCTCCAATTTCGACTTGCAAGTTGTAGTTTGACTAGTCGGTTGTTGATCTGTGGACACAAAATGTCCGTAGATCGAGCCACCTTTTCATTTTTTTTCACAATCCTACCCATGATGCCCTTTTGTATGATCTCGAACATACTTAGAATCAATTTGTCCTGGGCTGGTAAGATGCTGGCGTTGAAGAACTTGCTGAGGTTGTTGAGGCTTATGTCGAACTTGGGGATGGAGTAGAAGGCATGTTTTGCCCAGAATCTCGCAACTATTCCTCGTAGATAGTTGTGAGCTGCTGGGTCAAGCAAAAATAGTTTCACCATCTCTCTCTCATAGTGCGTCTTTGTTGTAGCTTTAGAAGCGGCCCACATTGTATCATTGAACAATCTGCCTTTAAATTATTTTTTAAAATTGGCATACAGGTGTCGGATGCAAAATCGATGGTCCGCTTGCCCTGCTACCTTTCTGACTACTGGCACTAGCCCATACAAAGAGTCATAGTATAAGTCAAACAACGCATAACATAAACATAGAAGGCCAAAGTAATCAACCGCACCTTTTGTCAGTCAGAAATAATTGTCCACCCATTGCTGGTTGGAGTGTTTAGATCGTTGAGCAACAATTCCATAAATCAGCTCCAAGAAGCCCTAGTTTTTGCTTCAACCACTACTATAGCTGTAACATCCCGTAACTTTTTCCATATAAAAAATTTTATTTTCTTTAAAACCATTGCGTGATAGAACATCATAATAATAAGCAGTGGAAGTCTTAATCGTATAAAACATAGAGTAAACATACAGTGGAAGTCTTTTACAATTTAATACCATAAACCAACAGTTTTAAAAATTATTTCAACAAGTAACGTTAAAACATTTATTTAAATTTCATTTAAAGCTGATAGCACTTAAAACACTCAAAACAATTTAAACATATTTATTCTATATCTGTGAACCATAACCACAAGGTCAATGTCGCCAACAGTACAAATACTCACACAGCAATACTTCATCAGTTACGTCCTTTAATAGCTTTATCCAATCATAGGCTCCTTACCTACATCAACGGGACCTAACTATGAGCATGAAGCTCAGTACATGGTATAAACATAAAACACATACAATTTCTATAACATCATATACAATTTTCTGTTTTGTTTCTCTGTTACTGTTCGTGTCTTTTGCTATTAGTTATTATATTTATGTGCTAGGCGTATCTTACCAGACCGTATAAACATTTGTTTACTATTCCTGTCTTTTACTATTTATGTGTCAGGCGAATCCAACCGGACCACACAAACATCTGTGAAGGGTGTGTCCAACTAGACCATAGTTATTTACTTATCTTTGGTTTCTGTGCCGAGCATAACTAACTGGTCCACAACTATTTACTTATCCTTGGTTTCTGTGTCAAGCGTAACTAATCGGTCCACCAAAACAACTATTTACGTTTGTTTTAATTTTGTATACTTTGATTTCTGTGTCGGGCGTAACTAACCTGACCACAGTTGTTTACGTATATTCCATTTTCGTGTACTTTAGGATCAAGTTTTAACGTTTTCATGCACATACAATCCTATCAACGTGTTCCTCAATCGTATTCTTAAAACGTGATCCGTCCAAACTAAGGAATTGAACTTTAATCTAATAAACATACAATTCATATAAATCAATTAACTAACAATAAACATGTGATGACCTAGTTTTTATTACCTTTTAAAAATACGTAAAATTTAAAAATTTTTATTTCCTTTATTTATAAAATTCATTTTTCTCATTTTATAACGGAAGCATAAATTCTTCGTTTTAAAAGACAATAAATAAACTTATAGTTTTACATTTACAGATCCTTATCTCTTTTACTCTCCTTAGCCTCGCCAGCCACAAGTCCGCCCATCCATCATTAACTGTTTCTTCACTTGTTCATCATTTCCTCGTATGTGTACATACACCACAAGTAAACTGTAAGCCCAAAGACTTAGTAAGGAGTGGGATATACAGTATGATCATGCCTCTCTTTAATTCTTCTGGAATGGGTCCGCCCCAAATCAATCTTTTCATTACATTTCGTACTTTCATTCATACCTCGTACGTCGAGCGAGAGATTAGAGGAACCCATGTGTGATGGTATAGTCTTGGTCGGCTTCTAACCTCCTGTGTGTTGCTAGTCCCGTTCCCGATAAAGGAGGGGTGTACTCTAGCTACCAGACTAGATCCAAACTACCCATCGGCCCCAACTCCCCATCATCTTTTTCTTTCATTCATTTCATTTATCATTTTTCCTCACGTAATGCATATGAGTACTCGCCCCAGAGGTGCCACTTCCTACTTGTTTTTATTATCATGATGCAGGTCGATACAGTATAAAAATAACGATAATTGAACAGTGAATATCAATGAATAGTAGTAATTAAAAGCAAATTAAATAACGAATATAGCAACGAATTAAAACAGCGAATGTCATGCTTGAATATATAGAACGTAACAATAAAGGAAACGGCAGATTGAGCATGCTATTAAACTGAGATTAAACAGTAAATGGCAACGAGCTACTCAAACTAAGTAGGCATGCTTAACAATATTAATGAAACGTAAAATCGACAGTTAACTAGAAACATGCTTAGTAAATTGATACAAACTGGAAAAGTGCTTAATAAATTGATACGAGCTAAGGACATGAATTGATTATAATTACATGGACTAATGATAGCGTACATTCGAAAGTAAAGCATGATTTAAATCTTTTTAGCTAGAGTTAACAATCCACTTTAAGGTTACCGAATATTAACACAAGTCATAATAGGGATTTATTATGCACAGTCGTATTAAAGAAAGTTACAACTCCTAGTCAGTACCAAGAATAATGACATTATCGACTAAGGCTACTATATTATCAAGCAATATGAGATACAACATTTCTATCATAATAGAACTACTATCCATGAATTAGTTAATTGCTTATTCATACATATCATTTCATTTGGATATCTTTAGTTCATCACTTTTGCTCATCGATTCGTATCATGACAGTGGCATTATTCATTCTTCTATCATACAAAACATTGAATTGTAGTAAAGGAAAATACAGAAAATGAACGCATAATACAAACAGACACTACTAGTGGGTAGGGCCTCCATTGGCCAACGGCTCTACCCAATCATTACCTCGAAGCGCTAACGCGTATTCGCCCTCAATCACTATCCTTTTCCTCCTTTTTAATACCTTCATCATTCAATTGCTCCTTAATAACTAGTCAACTATAAAAAAAAAACATATTCTTCCTCCTACTTATACAACACGAATTAGGACTTAACACTTCAAGCCATCGACTAAACCTTATCCTCCATGCTTTTCTTTAACTAATATGCATAATATAATTTCCCATATTTAATCTTCAAAGTAATGGAATGATTATCCCACAAAACCCTATTTCAATAATTTATTAATCTTAACATCTTCACCATTGCCATTCTTCAAAGTCCAACCAACAGAGTGCACAAATCCATACATCAATCTTCATAGAATATTAACCCAAGCATATTTCACAAAAATCAAGGAGTAGCACATCGGCATACCCAGCCCTTAACCAACCTAAAGAATGAACCAAACACTGTAGTAATACTTCAACATCTCAATGACTCAGTACTGAATAGACAACACCAAGAATTCAAATCTCATAACAATAGCATGATTTTATCTTCTATCTCAACAGCATAACATAAATCAATAAAGCTCCAAAATAGAGTGAACGAAACCACTCTCTAGAGGGCACCCGAGAGCAGCCTCCCAACTTCTCCCTGTATCACCAATTCTCTCACAGCTCCACACTCGAGAGCACAAAGCTTTTCCTCCACCTACACATCTTAGTCCTTCGCAGTCTCAATTTTCTCTCCCGAGAAGCATACCCGAGAGCTTCATTTTGCCTGCCCCCTCCCCATTTCATCTACATTTCAACCTCACCATGCCCTGCCATGAGCCATGCTCTTCGCATGTTCCACTATCGGTTTCATCCTTAGCAGAACAGAAGGAAGAGGTTGATTCAGACCGAACCGCAAGCTAGACCACAGGCCTTTGCCCAATCCAGCAGGAATCGCAAGCTCCCTGCCTCCTGAAGCCTCAGCGTTTCCTCTATCTTTGCCATTTTGACATCGCCAATCCACTGCATCGCCATTCCGTCGATGCCGAGCCACGCTGGACCCCTAAAAATGGAGAACATCACCACAAGTAAACTGTAAGCCCAAAGACTTAGTAAGGAGTTAGGTATATAGTATGATCATGTCTCTCTTTAATTCTTTTGGAATGGGTCTACCCCAAACCAATCTTTTCATTACGTTTCATTCTTTCACTCATAACTCGTACGTCGAGCGGGAGATTAGAGGAACCCATGTGTCATGGTATAGTTTTGGTCAGCTTCTAACCTCCTGTGTGTTGCTAGTCCCGTTCCCGACAAGGGAGAGGTGTAGTTTAGCTACTAGACTAGATCTGAACTACCCATCCACCCCCAACTCCCCATCATCTTTTTCTTTCATTCATTTCATTTATCATTTTTCCTCATGTAATGCATATGAGTACTCACCCCAGAGGTGGCACTTCCTACTTGTTTCTATTATCATGATGTATGTTGATACAGTATAAAAATAACGATAATTGAACAGTGAACATCAATGAATAGCAGTATTTAAAAGCAAATGAAATAACAAATACAGCTACGAATTAAAACAGTGACTGTCATGCTTGAATATATAGAACGTAACAATAAAGGAAACGGCAGATTGAGCATGCTATTAAACTGAGATTAAACGGTAAATGGCAACGAGATACTCAAACTAAGTAGGCATGCTTAACAATATTAATGAAACGTAAAATCGACAGTTAACTAGAAACATGCTTAGTAAATTGATACAAACTGGAAAAGTGCTTAATAAATTGATACGAGCTAAGGACATGAATTGTTTATAATTACGTGGACTAATGATAGCGTACATTCGAAAGTAAAGCATGATTTAAATCTTTTTAGCTAGAGTTAACAATCCACTTTAAGGTTACCGAATATTAACACAAGTCATAATAGGGATTTATTATGCATAGTCGTATTAAAGAAAATTACAACTCCTAGCCAGTACCAAGAATAATGACATTATCGACTAAGGCTACTATATTATCAAGCAATATGAGATACAACATTTCTATCATAACAGAACTACTATCCATGAATTAGTTAACTGCTTATTCATACATATCATTTCATTTGGATATTTTTAGTTCATCACTTTGGTTCATCGATTCGTATCATGACAATGGCATTATTCATTCTTCTATCATACAAAACATTGAATTGTAGTAAAGGAAAATACAGAAAATTAACGTATAATACAAACAGACACTACTAGTGGGTAGGGCCTCCATTGACCAACGGCTCTACCCAATCATTACCTCGAAGCGTTAACGCGTATTCGCCCTCAATCACTAGTCAACTATAAAACATATTCTTCCTCTTACTTATAAGACACGAATTAGGACCTAACACTTCAAACCATCGACTAAACCTTATCCTTGATGCTTTTCTTTAACTAATATAAATAATATAATTTCCCATCTTTACTCTTCAAAGTAATGGAATGATTATCCCACAAAACCCTATTTCAATAATCTATTAATCTTAACATCTTCACCATTGCTATTCTTCAAAGTCCAACCAACAGAGTGCACAAATCCATACATCAATCTTCATAGAATATTAACCCAAGCATATTTCACAAAAATCAAGGAGTAGCACATCGGCATACCCAGCCTTTAACCAACCTAAAGAATGAACCAAACACTGCAGTAATACTTCAACATCTCAATGACTTAGTATTGAACAGACAACACCAAGAATTCAAATCTCAAAACAATAGCATGATTTTATCTTCTATCTCAACAGCATAACATAAATCCATAAAGCTCTAGAATATATTGAAAGAAACCACTCACCAGAGGGCACCCGAGAGTAGCCTCCCAACTTCTCCCTGTATCACCAATTCTCTCACAGCTTCGCACCCGAGAGTACAAAGCTCTTCCTCCACCCACACATCTTAGTCCTTCACAGTCTCAATTTTCTCTCCCGAGAAGCACACGCGAGAGCTTCATTCTGCCTGCCCCCTCCCCATTTCATCTGCATTTCAACCTCACCGCCAAGCATGCCCCACCATGCCTTGCCACGAACCATGCTCTTTGCATGTCCCACTGTCGGTTTCGTCCATAGCAGAACAGAAGGAAAAGGCCAGTTCAAACCGAACCGCAAGCTGGACCACAGGCCTTCGCCCATTCCAGCAGGAATCGTAGGCTCCCTACCTTCTGACGCCTCAGTCGTTCCTCTGTCTTCGCCATTCCAACGTCGCCATTCCATCGCCATCGCCATTCCATCGATGCCGAGCCACACCGGACCCCTAAAAACGGCAGAGCATCACTGCTCAACACGACTTGACGCCAATCTGTTGCTCCAACCCGCGAACCCTGATGCCTTGCGGAGCCCTATCCGTTCACCATCCATCGGGACATCGCCACTGAGCTTGATTCCGAGCCGAGCATGAGCTCGCCATCGCCCGAACGCTCGCGACTCCCCTTCCTCTTCGCCATCACTCTTCCTTCTCCCTCTCTCTCTCATTCTTCTCTAGCTTTCTCACTCTCCAGAACAAATGGCTACGGCCCATTTGTTTTCACCCAAACCGATTCACAGCGTAAACCAGTTTACTTCACTCCCCCTAATTTTCTTTCCTCCAATAATTTAATTCATTTTATCCTCGTTATATTAATTCTTCACTTAATTTCAATTCTTCACTTAACACCCATTTTAACCTCTTTTAATTTAATCTTTTGCTTAATTTTCAATGAATCATCCCCTTTTGTTATTCTCACATTTTAATTCCAAATAATTCAATTTATCTCATTTCTTCTTTTTATTTTACCCCTTTTAAATTCTAATTCCATTTACTCTAATTTCATTTCATTTATTTTAATTTTTTTAATAAATCTATAATTATTAAATATACTTATGATATATTAATTGACCCAATTTTCAATTCTCGATAAATTCTTAATCATCTGTCCAATTTAATTTTCCAATGATTTTTACTTAATTTTATTACGAGAAATTGAGGTATTACATAACACCCCCTAATCCCATGATGTAGGCCATTTCAGATAAACCACATGCAGTACCACTTACCTGGAGTCCTTAGCTTTAATGGTTTAACACTTTAAGATTATTCACAAAAACATAGTTATTAACAACATAAGATAATCAATAAAGATTCCTCAATAACAACCCTAACTACTAGCAGTTCATTATCTAATATATCTCCTTAATTCAACTTAACCATCTACTCCAACAAGGTATAGCTTAACAATATGTCCAACAATGACAATCCTTACTCTAATAATTACCTTCTCAAAAATCCCACAATCACAATTCTAATTTAACAGTGTAATCCAACTTCATTAGCATAAATGCATGTATATGTGGTACACTCATTTGCATGCAATGACCAATAATAATTTCAACCATATCTTACAACTCATCTCAACAACTAATACCATATGATAATAGCCAACTTCATGAATAATACCTTAATCCATTAATACTTTCTCCAACAATAATCTACCAATAACATGTTGTCATCATAATCAAAATCCATCTTACAATAATGAAAGACAAAAACCACCATATAAAATAATCCTTAACAAAATGTGAGTGAAGGTAGAATTACCTGAATAATTTGATACTTGAAAACCTAAACTCTCTTTACAGTCTGCATCTCATCTCACTTTTCTTCACAAACCTTCAAAACTTCAGCCACCTCCTTATTTCCTCATTCCTCCAGAACAAAAATCAACCTACATCAAACCATTATTCTCTCATGCTCAATCTCTTCTCTTAGACTCTCTCAGATATCACAACTCTTTCTCACAATTCGCTCAACAATTTGGTAGAGTACCCCAAGGTTCAACTCTCTGAAACAACGCTGCCTTCCCCCCTCAATTTATAGGCCATTTTCCAACACTTCAATAATGACCACGTGAAGACAGAAAGCCAAGGGTTGGAAACCCATCAATGTCCAAACGCATAAAACGACAATCCTTTCAACTTCAGATGCGTTTAACGATGTCTCCTACGATTCCAGGCATTGGTTAAACCTTCCAAATGATGTTCAATAAATGGCAAATGATCATGTCGGCCATTCTCCCCATGCCAAACGACTGCTACAAACAGCCGCTACGTTTTCCTTTAGAAAACTCCAAATATTACGCCGGTCGATCGACCGCTCTGATCGACCGCCGATTCCAAATTCTTGAAATCATTTAATTCTTCAGATTACTTCGTGACACACATATGTATATGTATATACCATATATATATATATATATATATATATACACACATATATATATTACTCTTAATAAACCATATTCCACTTCCAAATTTCTAACCTCAACATGTACCATATGTTTCATTGTTCCTTCCTTCACATTATCCCTTATGAAATCCAATATGTCCTAAAATATTATAAATCCTATATCTTTAACCTCATTATTAACTAGCTCTCAATCCTTACAATATCCAAATAATTCTAAATATTTTCTCTTACTATTTCCACTAACTACCAATCCAAGTGATATCATCCAATATAACTTCAAGTATCATCATACAATTCTCCAATTAACTTCAATCCTTCTCATAATCTAACTATGAATCTAACGAGGTATCATAATTCACTTCTTCCAATTATGTTTCTCTTGACCAATACCTTAATTGTCCAACTCAGTTCTTATCATCTCCAAAATCATCACTTAAGTTATGCCTTCAGCTCAACAAAAATTCAGGATATTACAACAGCAATTGGATACATTCCATTGTTCCCATCGATGATGACAGTAGTGAGCAGATGGACTAAAGTTGATCTTTTCATGTGACAACCATCCAAACAAATAACCGGTCTACCACAGTTCAGCAGGCTCATCTTGCATGCATCCAAACACATGTACATCCTTTTAAATGCACTCATCACTAGGTCAACAAGCAACGAGCTTCTGGAATTCGACCACCAAATCACCTCGCATGGGACCATATTAGCTTGTATTGCTCATTGTCATCCCATTCGTTAATTTGTTTTGTCGTATTTCTTACCCTTCTAGCAAGGCTGGATGTGATGTTGACATTCAAGTCATTCATGACTGTCTCAATAATGTAAGAAATGTCTCAATCAGCCTGACTTTTAAATATGTCAAAGTAATGCGCTGCCAACCATTTGGCAGAGGCATGGCAGCTTTCCATCTTTCTCGAGCAAGTGTGAACGTCATTGTGGCACTTTATTTGAAACATCATTTCACCTTGCATTTTTTAGGCGTGCATCCTTCCTACCAGACAGCCCTCAACTGATGTATGTCACTATGGGTGAATTTTATCCCGTACTCATTCTTCAACGCATGATGAACAATTTCATCTCTAATTTTATTCAGTGAACTATAATTTTTGCCAAGACCCATACCAACGAAAGTGCATTCTGCTTGTGGTGGGTGTCTAGGTCTACTCTTGGCCATATTCGTGTCTTTGCCACTACTGGATTTGTATAATGACTAGAGCTCCTCCTCGTCTAGCGTTGTTGAAACGGAATGCACCACTATAGAAGCTTCTTCTCCAATTCTACGTACCTCATTGGCCAAAAAAGTGGTCGTGGGCCCCACTTCAACTTGACAGTTAATAATAGATTCCTCAATACTCCGAGACGCCATTTAGTGTTCAACAAATTCTTCAATTTTGCCAAAATGCGGTTCACTTAAGCTCTCAGAAATCTCTAGGGTTCGCTAATCGTAGACAAAATGTCTGAGAAAATCGTGATGAGTGTACTGTGTATTTGTACAAGGCAAAGGAGTCACATTGAACTACAACGATTTCACATTAAACCGCAGCGGTGTAACGATAAACTACAGCGGTTTCATATGAAGCCGTCGTGGTTTATTGCTCCACCGCTGCAGTTTAATATATCAACCGTGGCAGGCCATCAAAATTGAAGTGTTATTTTTTTTAAACTATGGATCCACGACGTTTTGTAGATGAGCTACCACAACTCGACACAATCACATTTAATGGCAAACGTAACACCGATGTTAGCGGCGTCATTTTTTCATAGTTTAGTGGTTAATTTGTTAACAAAAAAATGATGATGATTGATTTTTCAGTAATAGTAAAGGATGATGTTTTGTTTGTCATTTTTCCTAATATGTATATATCTTTTTTAATTATAATTTTAAAAATTACAACAAAAAAATAATCAAACTAAACACACAAAAATTGGATCAAATCAAGCCTAAACCAACACAAAAATGAGTCCACATTGCCGAATCAGAATCAAACCAAATAAACTGAAAAAATCGGTTCGAGGTTCATCTTGTTTATAGTGCAAAGTTCAAGATTTATTTTGTACAAAATGTTTTTAAGGATTAAGTTGAACAGATCTCAAAATTTTAAATTCATTTTGTTTATTCCAAGTGTAAGTTGAACGATCTTTCAAAATTCATCCTTTAATTTATACTTTACATTATTGTTGGGTTCTTTCAATTAGAGGGGGTGGGACTAGTTCAATAGAAATCGGTTGAATTCAACTAAACTCATTTTTTTTGTTTGGTTTAGATCTTTCAACTATGGGTGTGACTAGTTCAATTAAATGGGGCCAGATTGAAGAAAATTGGATTTTCAAACGGTCGTGTTAAGTTTCAACCATAACAGAACTAAATTGAGTAGTTTTGTAAAATTAAACCAATCTTGTAGGAGTTTTTAAGTTTTTTATAAATTTAAAAAATTATTGTCCAAAACCAAGATAAACTGGTCAAATTGGAGCAAAATTGAACTTAAACTAAAATTTAAGCTGAACAAAAAAGTTAGATTCAATTTAAAATCTACTCGGGTTCAATTTCAATTTTTAAGAATTGAAACATAACTAATCTAGTTAGGTTCCAATTTGGACCAAACCCACCAACCCATACTTTAAACATTAAAAGGTAAGTGGACTGAAACAATCAATTTTGTTAGTGAAAGTCTTCACATATATATATATATAAACAATCAATTTTGGTAGTGAAAGTCTTCAGACACACACACATATATATATATTTGTTATAGTTGAAGTTGGTGACTATGATTTTCATTGATAATTCATTATTTAATAGAGAAAATGACAAATCAACCATCATACTTTGTTATAAATGACAAGTCAATCTCTAAACTATTTTTGCTAACAAATTAATCATTGAACTATAGAAAAAAGTCGCCACTAACATCGCTGTCATGTTTGCCATGAAAATTTTGATTAGCCGTGGGTTGACAATAATCCACCCCAGATCAAACGTTTTTAAATAATGTTATTATATTAATGATGCGCGGCAGATTGAGACACGTCCGCAATGGATGGTCGTGCCCCGTTATGCATTCTTGTGTTCTAGTATAGAAGAATCGCATGTGAGGTCTGACGATTTCACCACGAAATCCTCGGTGACGTTGGGTACAATGTTGGAGTAGAACTCAATGGCGATGTTCTGCAAGTTAAGTACTACAGTTTTCCTGCTGAGCAAGACGAAGTTTTCGTGTAAAGAGTTGGAGACTAGGTTTTAGCCATTGTCGGTGCAGTTACAGAACTACAAGTGTTCTGAGGCGATCGCATACAACGGAGCACCTAAGAGTACTCAGGAGTCTTGTAACTGTACCAACAATAGCCGAAACCTAGCTTCCAACTCTGTCACTTGTTTACAGCTCCCAAAACATCAAAAACTTTATCTTGCTCTACAAGAAAATCGTAGTATTTAACCCTAAGAACATCACCATTGAGCTCTACTCCAATATTGTTTCCAGCGTCGCCGAGGACTTCATGGTTTGCAGAACACGCCGGAGCATCAGTTGAGGGCTGCCTGCTAAGAAAGGAAGGATGCAAGGCTAAAAAATGCAAGGTGAAATGACGTTTCAAATAAAGTACTATAACAATGTTCACACTTGCTCGAGAAAGATGGAAAGCCGCAAGCGGAGCAATCACAACAAGTCCATCAAATATAGAACATCTGATAATGGAATACAACAGTTTATTTGAGGTAGACAATTGGATGTTCCTCAGAAAATCATACAAATGCTTGATATGGTTTGCGTCTTAGTGCACATGCATATTATATGTTTGTAACGGAATTGGTAAATTGGTTTGCGCCTGTAATGCACATATGCACGATATGGTTGTAATTGAATTTATAAATTAGTTTGCGTTTATAATGCATATGTACATGATATGGTTGTAATGGAATTGATAATTTGTTTTTGATGATGAATGGAAATTGATTGGTATGAAACTGTAAAATTAACATTATTTCCCCAAGCCAGTCGATCGAAATCATGAATCTGTACCTAGAATCTGTACATCACTTTTCGATCGACTGCATTTCAATTTCCTTAAATTTTTGAAGGTTAGTTATGCATATACTGCTTAAATTGTTGAATCTGGGAACACAGAACCAGACACGATGATCTGTGACGGATTATTATCAATCTGTCACGGATCATGATCAATCCATGGCGGATCAATAGTAATCCGCCGCAAATTATTGTCAACCCTAGGGCGGGTCGCATATGATCCGCAGTTGGCCATCAATATTATCAAGTTATTTTTAAACATATCGATCTGCGGCAGGTCATATATGATCTGTGGTGAGCCATCAATATTGTCAAGTTATTTTTAAGCATATCAATCTAGGCAGGTCATATATGATCTGCGGCAGGCCATCAATATTATCATGTTATTTTTAAATATATCGATCCACGGTGGATTACTACACGATCCGTCGCGGATCGAAATCAAAGCGTTTAACGGCAAACATGATATTGATATTAGCGGCGATGATTTCTTATAGTTCAATGGTTAATTTGTTAACAAAAATAGCTTAGTAATTGACTTTTTATTGATAGCAAATTACGATGGTTGATTTATCATTTTCCCTATTTGATATTATAGTGATTCTAAATTTATTATTTTTTGTGTTGAATTGGTATGAATTCAACTACCATAGACTTTTGTAAGGTAATGCTATAATTACATTCTACCTATTTATAATTTAATTTTACATGTAGAATTTTTTTAGTACATAAAATTTTTTAATCTAAGTATTTATAGTTTAATATAATTTGATTGAATAAATGGCATTCAATTCATTATACACATAGTTGCTCTTGTTGTAATGACTTGATTTTTTTTATTTTCGTACATGTAAAATGTATAGTTTGAAAGATATTTTCTATGATAAAATTAGTGAAAGACTTTTATTAGTAAAAAAAAATTGTCAAGAATACGATAAATAAAATTCATTTCGTTAAAACATTTACAAGTTAGAAAACATTTATTAGCTTTAAAACATTAATCCTATCACAAATTGAAAACTTTTTTCCTTTATCCTTTAGTTTAGCCCCAGCCACAAGGTATGCAACGTGCATTTCATCCATCAACTACTCATATCCTTGATATTGTGCATACCTACATCACAAAACTTAAACTATGAGCCTAACGCTCAGTAAGAGATAGAAAATATGCAATGTTCATGCTATGCAACTTTTATAAAGCATATGCCATTTTCGTTTTCAGAAAAGAACCTATCCTTTATATTATTCAGTTTACATTTCATTTATCAGTCTAAGAGTCGGGGATTTCTGGTTCAAAAGAAAAGATGTACCCTATAGTCCATGTTGGGCTTAACAATCACACAATCCCTACATGAAATGAGCTATATCCATCAGGGGTGTTACCACCTAGGACTGTCAACAATCTCCCGAACCCCCATACGCCCTTTTTACTTTTATTCTGTTTAAGTCGTTTACATTTAATGAAACAATGGATAACCATACAACCCAAATAAATATTGGCCGATTTGGGTGATCGGCCCTCACAGACTTGTTCTTAGGCTAGCGTCATATACCACTAGCCCAAAACACATTCATTTTGTATGGATGGACACCCATTTATCATTTTCAAAACAACGCATAAAATCATTTTCATAACGTTTTTAAAAACCATGATGCATGAGCATGAATGCACACAACTTAGCATATTATAACATGTCATCAATACAACATCAAGGCATGATCGTAATCCTATAACTTAAAGTCTATTAAACGTGAATATCAAACAATACATCAATCAACATATTAAATCAATACATCATCCAGCAAACCATGAACAACACTTAACATCTATTTAACACAATCATCAAGCATCAAACAATCCTCAAGTGAACAAACAATAATTCCTAGCTCTTTTGATATAGCCTATAAGGAAAAAGACATGCATCTATCACTTACCTTGTGGTCTTCAATGCAATTCAACACTTAGACTTATCTTCTTGAGTATTCACACCTCCAAACAAAACACCCCTACTCTTGAGCAGTCATGTCAACAAATTATCATTCATGTTCCTTAACTGTAAGTAAAATAGACATCAGAACTCAAACCATATATCATTTTTCTCAACCCTTTATGTAAATAGAGATTCTAACTTTCAAAACGTAAATTCTTCAACAAAGCAACCCTTCAGTAACAATTCAAACAGAAAACAAAATCCAAGTAACAGTATATCCTTACCTTTCTTGACAAAAATCCTCTCTTGCTAAAGCTTCTTTTTGCACCAACAGCATAGCAACACTCTCTAGAAGACCATGCTCTCCAAAAGACCAAGAAACGCAAGAGTTGCCTTAATAGAACACCAAAAGACTGCTCGTGTTTTCCTTCTACAAAATCTTCCATCTAATATGTTTATAAATGTTACAGGGAAAGGTGTAAGTTAATTTTCTAGGTGCCAGTTCATTTTCTAGATCACTCTCTTCGTGTGATCGATTGCAAATTTCAAAGTCATGACCACGATCGACCGCAATTTCTGGACAATCAACCGCAATTTTTTATTTTTCAGGAAAACTGGTCGATCACCCTCTAATGGACGATCGATCGCAAATCATCCTTTTACAATCTGTATAAATTCCGCTTTGGAACCGGTCGATCACCTTCTTCAGCTATTCGATGCTTCCAAAATGCTTGCAATCTGTAATAATTTGCAACGTTCATGACGACTGCAACTCCTGCATTGATCGACCACAAATCTCATTTCTTCACAAAACCACTTCAAACCCGATCGATCATTAACTCTCATACAACATCAGCCACTCAACAACCCATTTTGAATCTATAATATTTTGCCATGACCGTGATCAACCGCACCTCACCTAATGATCGACCACAACACCACCGAAACTTCAATTTCTTCTATATAAACACTCAATGGTCGTTCAATGTCTTCTCCTCGTTAACCACACACACCTACTTATTTTTTTAAAATATGGAAAATCTTTCATTTCCAAAACTACATATTATAACATAATTAACTAATATCATCAAATATTTTTATCCTCAATGACATCAAAACTGGGGAATTACTCTTGTATGCACCAATTGATGAAGTATGTTAAAGATAGAGCGAAGATTAAATGCTTTCTGTTTTTTTAATATATAAACTACACATATAATGTCTGATTAAAGTATACGACTATCAGCGCATAGGATGACGTCTATTTTACAAAATTGCTTGTGAAAAATCAAAAGGTTAATTTTGTCATTTGGAAAATGTCGTACACCTCCACGTATTTTCTCGCATTTCATTGGTTTCGTTGGTGACAAATCTGTCCTATAGTGGAACACGTGGCATCTGATAACTTGTTTGTTCGCTTCTTACCTTAAATGTTTGAGTATTTTATCATTCCCTTCTCTCCAATGCTTATCCACGTTTTTGGAGCCTCTCTTCCTCTCTCTCTCTCTCTCTCTCTCTCTCTCTCAAAATTGCAGTTTCAGAGTTTGTTGGGTGGAAGATGGAGTAGAACCTAGGCAATCTGCAATCCCCTCATTGCAAGCGAATTCTGGGTTTGGTTGAAAATTCGCAATCGCCATATTTGCTGAGTTCTTTTTTTATCATCATCCATGGATCTCTACGTCTGATCCGGCTCTCGTCTGATCATTCCGGTCTACGCTGTCTAGTTAACTAGTTGTTGCGCAAAAGGCGATGGTAAAATAGATGAGGAAATACAGTCGATCAACCTCTATTACTACGATGCGCTGCTGGCTTTGTTGTCTTTGAATTTCTAGGTTTTAATTGTTATTCTCTGAATGTTTTGGTTGATGAGGAGGTGCTTGGCTGATTAGAGTTTCAGGTTTTGAAATTGGCGCTATGTATATTGAGGAAATGAAGAGAGGGGTGGTGGAGAGTGGAGGAGAGGGAAATTCAAACGTTGGAGATTGTAAATTTGTGACCCAGAGCGTTGATGTTTCAGAGACGAAAAGAGTTTTGATTGGAGCTGGAGCTCGCGCTCTCTTCTACCCAACTCTACTTTACAATGTTCTTAGGAATAAACTTCAGAGTGAATTCCGGTGGTGGGATAGGGTTGATCAGGTATAATTTTCCTTTGTGTGATCTGTTACATCAGATTTATATTATATCATGATCTTCCTAGAGTGTTATGCAGCTATGTACAGTTATGTTTTTTTAAGGTTGGATTACATATTTTTCTCCACTAATGTGCTGGTAGAATATACATGGATCGACCATTTATAGAGTGGAACTATCAGACCAAATCTTTTATATGGTTTTAAGTAGTTATAGGTGTTGTTCTTCTAACTTATCACAGTTTGTTTTTGGGACAACAAGAACATTTTCGAATCTCAACATATTCGTTAAATTATATTATTATTCTTTTTCTCTACTAATAATTATCAATTATCTTAACACCCAGTTTTCAGTTTATACTGCTAGGTGCTGTTCCATTTCCCACTGACATACCCTGCTTGAAGGAGCAAGGTGTTGGGGGGGTCATCACACT
Source organism: Begonia loranthoides (assembly GCA_022433065.1). Classification (NCBI taxonomy): domain Eukaryota; kingdom Viridiplantae; phylum Streptophyta; class Magnoliopsida; order Cucurbitales; family Begoniaceae; genus Begonia; species Begonia loranthoides. The sequence continues at coordinate 13,695,272 of CM039470.1, read as the reverse complement.
AAATGAGCCGTATGAGACTTTGGTTCCAACAACCTTATATCAGGTAAATAACTATATTCTTAGGAGTTTTATGTTACATTGGAGGTTACATGTTCTGGAAAGTTAAAATGTGAATATGTGCTCTGCCCTATTGGTTTGCTTTACATGGGAGCTTTCCTGGAAGAGTTTATATTTTTCTCCCCAAGTGTATAGCTAATTCTAACTTCATTCATAATCTTGACTGATTTCTAATGAAAAATTTTGTAGGCTCATGGCATAGATCATCTGGTTATTCCTACCAGAGACTATTACTTTGCACCTTCATTAAGTAACATCATTCAGGCTGTGGATTTCATTCATGGTAATTATTTTTGCAAATTGATTGATATGATAGGGATATTGTCAACCTAGGAAACACAGATTCCCCTTTCTGGGTGGAGGAATATCCATGTCATGCGGATGTTCCTTCCACAGGCACGTCAGTTTACTTATTCATTATGACGCATGAAGTCTCTTAATGTTCCATGATTGAATTTCAAGGAAGAAGCAGCTAGCATCAGTGATTCGGCAAGATTCACAAATTATTCCGTAGTTTCTTTCAAAAAAATATTTTTTAAAATTGACAAAAATTGCAGAAAACTCAAAATGCAAAGTTCCTCTCTCTCTCTCTCTCTCCAGACAATCAAAATCCTCAAAAGCCAAGCTTTTTTTTTCTCTCCTGCATCTCTCCCTGGGCCCCTTTCTGTCACACTGACCAACACCATCTCACTTTTCTGACCACAATATTTTTTCTCTAACCAGTAGATCATGTCTTCATGCAGACGGGAATTTCTTTTTGCTGTAAATTTTTTTTTTATTGTTTGCCGCTTGATTTGATTTGTTGAAGTAAAATTATTTTTTTTATTGCCTGCTAATTTAATGTATACAGAAATGTGTTAAATGTAAATTTAGTGTTTGTATTCTGTTTTTTAGAAAATGTTGTATTTGCATGTCCATGCCATATCATATCTTATTATAGGTGAAAATGTCTGGCCACATTGTTTTTATTATAATCTGGTTTGTTAAAAAATCTACATTCTGTAAAACAGGATACATGCAGATACTACATTTTCAAATGCTTACCGTGCCTTTTTTATTTACATTTTTGTACATTTTCTGTTTCCTCCTTTTTCCCCACTGGCTAGTCATTTTTTCTACGAAGAATTTTTTAACAAGGTCCATTTTGTTATGTGATGCTGTTGAATAGAAAACTCATTGCGTGGTCGAAGTACCTATGTTCACTGTAAAGCGGGAAGAGGACGCAGCACTACTATAGTGATCTGCTACCTGGTCAGTTCCTCTTAATCACATTAACAATTTTCAACGCTAGAAAAAAAAATCCTTCTACCTATTGTGAGCTACTGTCTTGTGTAGGTGCACTATATGCAGATGACACCAAATGATGCGTATAGTTATGTCAGATCAATTAGGCCAAGAGTGCTTTTAGCAACTTCCCAGTGGCAGGTGATCACGACATGTATTTGAAGCTTTGATGCTTATATGTATATGCGTGGAAACTTATTTGATCTCGTTGGGAGTCTTTTGAAATCTGGATGTTTGATTTAGACTGTTATTTATGCAATGATTGGTTCTTTATGTTGTTTCTTTCTTTTATGATAAATTTCTTGTTTAGTTTTCAATTTTCAAATATTTATGCTGAACTTACTTATATTTAGATGAAGATTATGATATTTTTCTCTCTGAGCTATATGTTGCATGTATTCCAGGCTGTCCAGGAATTCTACTATCTTAATGTCAAGAGGACAGTCGTCTACAGTCATCTGACAAATCTCCTAACGAAAGTGCCAATGTCATTAGTGGCAAAAGATGTTGCATTTGATGATGGGTCTGTTGTTTTAGTAACAAAATCTGATCTCAATGGTTATGAGGAGAGTCTCGAGTCAAGGTCAGAGCAAAGTGAGATATGGGCAGATATAGGTGTTGTTTATCGGGTTCGAATTGTTGGTCAGGCTGCCATGGCCAGGATATCTTGTCTCTGGGTCCGATGCCGCACTCACCACCAGAAAAGCAAACTCATTGACGACAGTGGCTGCACAATCAGGGCTGCTCATCTCGAAGGCATAAGTATGGATATCCATGTTTACTGAACGATCTTATGTTTTCCATTCCATATCAGATGGTTATAAGTTTTCTATGCTTTTCGTTGTTTGTATAGAGTTACGACAAATAACGTTGGTTTCCCCCTCTCCTCTCTGTAAATTGAGATTTAATGTGTTTGGGTGAAAATGGAAGGAAGACGATTGCAGTGGCTGATTAAATTATTTCTCATTACTACCTCTATGGATGTCCATGATTGTCTGCCGTGGCAAAGATAGATTTCCGACAGGGTTGATGCAGATTGTAGCCGTGTTCTGTTCCGATCCATGCTCTGAAGCTGTTAAAAGCTACTGGAGTTTCTGTTTCTAGAGAACTTGGGTTCCGAAGGGAGGAAGGATATGCAGAGAAATCAAAGATTCATCAAGGGTTCCTTTCTATAGGTATAAACTCAAATAATGCATCGAACATTAGATGGAAGCTTTAACATTTGAAGCTGCAGGGCAAGAAGATGAGGCAATCCACACTCGTTGATCTCTACTATGTCTTGCATGCGTTCTTTGTGATAGTTTTCAAATAGACGTGTTAAAAAATGTATGAAATTGAGAAAGGATTTAACATTTATAAATCACGCACCATATGAAGAAGACAGGCATTATATAAAGTCTAAAATGACAGTCCAAACAACAACTGCAACGAGTTTCAGAACCAACAATCATTGGTTTGCTTTGCTTGGTTCCATCTTATCGTAGTCTATTTGATATTATTATTATATAAAGCAATGCCATGTTTATATTTTAATTTTGAACTTTAATCCATATGCTTACATGACATTCTTAATTTGTAGAATAATTGTAATACACTATAAACAGTTACAATAAAAAATTACATGCACCAATAGATGTGGGACACACCACCAGCTCCGTATCACTTTAAAATATTAGAGACCAAAATAAAGGGCGAACACATTACCACTATTACTATAATACTAAAGTCTAGTTGAGTGCTAGTTTTAGTGGGCCGTGCCTGAGTCTATTATTAGCTAGCCCAGTGACCAATCTAGGGACGGACTCGTAATCCAAAACCTTGTCCATTGTTTGGGCTCTGCCACACTCCATAGTGAACCATTAGTTTTATTTAAGAAAAATGACAAATCAATGACAAGTCAATCATTCAACTTTTTTTTAATAAATTAATTACTGAACTATAAAAAAATATTGTGCAAGTATCGTTGTCACGTTTGCCATGAAAAATCAGTCGATTGTAATGCCATGATCATATTAACGCCAATGACTGTCGAACGAAGATGTCCAAGGCTGCAACAATAGGGGACGTCTGTCAAAATCTGTCAACTGTAACGCTGCGGTCACATTAATCTCAAGGATCGTTGAACGGAGACGTCCAAGGTTGCAACAATAGATATCACGCAATGACGAGGGATGTCCAACGCTAATGTAACACACTAATGAAGGACATCAATTATCAGGGAACGTCCGTCCTGCCCGTTAGAACGACTGACTAACGTCCTTTGATCGGAATGAACGGCAAGGATGGAGTTTGTTATTTTCTAAAAACGATGGCGAACGATGGTTCATGGCCGTTGGATCGAAGACAGACGTCTCTCGATTTGAATGGACGACTAGGATAGAGTTTGTCATTTTCCAAAGCCGATGGCAAACGATGGTTTTTGGCTGTTGGATCGAGGACGGACATCTCTCAATGGGAATTGACAACTATGATGGATTTAGGCCATCATCCAAAGAATGGTCATATGCAAGTCACCCGCTTTTTTAAAAGGCAGACTATCTCAATTAAGACGGACGTTCCTCGATCCACAACGGACGTCTTGCTTCGCACATCGGACGTCCCTCGATCCATCAAGGAATTCCCTTTCTCTATATCGGACGTCCCTCGTACATAAACAGATGTCCCTTGACTTGAGACTACGTCATTCTGTCCATTACGGTTGTCCCTAGTCTCACAATAGACGTCCATCGACTTCAAACTACGTTGTTCAAGCTGAAATAGACATCCGTTTTTGGCCGAAGAACATCCGTTTTATGTTCGAGGGATTTCTTTTAACGTTAAATCTTTCTATATAATCGCGAAAGACATCACTCAAACATAAAATGAATGTCCTTATAATTCATTGAACTTAGTTCGCCGAGAGTTTTGTATTTCGCGTTACTAGCCAGAGCGCCCAGTCGATTCTTATATAGACAGAACGATGGAGGATGATCCGCGGCAGATCATCCTCATTTCGTGGCATAACGAAATCGATAGATTTTGATGGCAAACATGACAGCGATGTTTGCGGCAACGTTTTTTCATAGTTCAGTGGTTAATTTGTCACCAAAAAAAGTACAATGGTTGATTTGTCATTAATAATAAAGTACGATGATTGGTTTGTTATTTTCCCTCTTTGTTTTAATGTTTTATAATATTTGAACTTATTTATAATTTTTCCATAAATTAAATGGCCAAGTAGAAAAAGTGGCAGTGTTTTTTTTTGAAGAGAAATTTGGAATTTATATTTCAGGGAAGGAAATTGAGTGGTTTCCTGTTGGCGTCAAACCGACGTGCGTAGAGGAGTTCATCTCCTCTGTTGAAGTGTGAAGATCGACCTCACAAAACTTTTATCAAGATTTCCTTGATTGTGGGTTTTAGTTGGAAGCCTTGATTCTCCGATCCTTGGAGAATGTGGTGTAGATGGGATTTTACCACCGTCAATTATTCATCCTTTTATGTTCTCATTATTCTATTTAAATATTCATTGTTTGGAGACTTTGTTTTTTTTTTTATCTTGATTTTGGTTGTAAAATTGGAAGTGGGAAGTTGAATTTTTTGTTGTTGTGGTGGGTTTAATATGAATTTTGAGATGTTTTTCTTCGATTGGATTTGATTTGTTGGGTTAATCGTATTCTATCTGAGTTTTGTACTGGTTTTTGCTGAAGAGTTTTCCATTGGCATGGTGTCAACTTAATTCATTTCTGCTCGACCAAGTCCCTGAAAATATTAAAATCAAGAATCTCCGGTCAACAAAATCAGATGCTGATGGATGGAATTGCCTAGAAATTGATTTTTGTCAAGTCTGCTAAATCATAGATGGACCACTCCACTCCACTCCACTCCATAGGTCAACCAATCTCGTCTAAATTGTGATTCTACCCTTGTTTCGGTCGACTTTGTAGCATTGATATTTGCAATCTAAGGCCGGCGGATGGGCACTTAGGTCGACCGCATCCTGTTTCATTGCTTCTCTTGAAATGTCAATATTTTGTTTCATATTTTAAACGAGATGAAAAAAACCTCATTTAATGTCTTTCAATTCCTTAGTTGCCTTTCGTAATGGGATTTGACTCTATTGATTCATTTGAATGTCCTTTAAAACTGATCTGCATCAAAAATAATAAAAAAACTTAGAGATTTGTAACGGAATTAGTAAAAATTAGTATAGCATTTCATTTAGGAAAAGCATGGATTATTTAAATAATTATTCAAACCATGCAACTTTTGTATAAAATTATTAAAGAATGATAACTCTATTTCTAAAACTTGAGTCATTGTTCCTCTTTGAATAATGCAAAAATACTTTAATCATTGCATTCTCAAGATACGACTATTCCAAATTCTCAAGTTTCGCCTCCAATTCTCAACCATTGCATAACTCAATATTCATATCAAATATTTGAGTCAATATAATCTTAGATTACTCTCAAAAGGACTCTTTCTTTAGAGTGTGTGTGCGGACGTGATAAATTAAAAGACAATTAGTAATTTGAATCTTTTAACTTAGAGACAATGACACTTAATATCTTTAAAGTTAATAGTTTTTTAACTTGTTTAAATTGACGATGAATCATGGTTTAAAGTTTAAACTCTCAAAATTAAAATTTAAGATATAATGCATTGATACTCCTAAAATTACAGTTCAAATTGCTAATTACCTTGAATTAAAAATTCTCAAATTACTAAGTGTAATTAAATCATACACAATTTAATATTTTGTACACCAATTCTCTGAACTCTCTCCATTAACTTAACACAAGCAGATGCCTAAGATTCATTGACCTAATAATTATAATAATTTGAGGTTTATAATTTATTCTTTTTCTTCTGTTGTCTTTTATTTAAAGACACTATGTTTTTATGCGATTAACAACATTTGTGATAAAGACCTTTGCCTACTTAGCAGTATCACTATTAAGAGACGTTACAACATACTTATATATTGAATCACATTTAGAGGCAAAAGTATACATGGTTTAACACATTACTTTTGGTTACTAAACAATCAAAAGTAAAAGAGTATAGCCAACTAATGTTGCAATGAAGTTTCTCCTTTTACTGTGTAATTTTCAATAGTTGAGTATCCAAATAATTACTCAAAATTAAAAGTGAAATATAATTGTATTTTTATTTTTTTATAGCAATACCCCCAAAATTAGCATACTCTACACAATGTCTATTTCAATCGTTTGTGTTTGACTTCCCTTCATTTCGTTTTGAGAATACACATCCTCACGTGTAAAACTGTGAACCTAACATTAATCTAAAATTTGTTGAGCCCTTGAAGAAGATCTTAACTTATAGCAATATGGGTGGTAGGAAATTTTCACGCAAGGAATATTCTTAAACCACATATCTTAGTTCACTAAGTGTGCATAATAATCATCCTCCACCTCCTGTAGCACGTAAAATCTGTTGCTTGTGGCTAGCCTAAGCAGCACATTTATTTGCAACACTCTAAGCATCCATAGAGTTTCACTTGAAAATTTATGCTTTGTGTTCCGATTCCATGAGCAAATGACATGCCTTGCCGTATAACAATCTACGTAGTAAAGTGACTCAAGGTATTTTGTAGGCATTCCTATAAGCCCATAATGCTTCCTCCAATCTCCATGCCCAATCTTCTCTCCTGGGGTTGACAACCTTTTCCAAGATCCTTTTTATCTCTTTGCCCCCACCTTGACTTTTTTGTCTGTGAGTGATATGCTATAGAAATCTTATGACTAATCTCATACTCTGTTGAAAGACGCTCAAATAAATTGTTATAGGATTGCGTTCCCCCATTACTTAAAATTGTTCTCAGGGTTCCAAAACATGTGCAAATATTTTTGTGGAGAAACCTTCCAACTACCTTGGAATCATTTGTGAGTAATGTTGTAGCTCCGACCCATTTCGATATATAATCTATGACAACAAGGATGTATTGGTTTCCAAACCAAGATGGAAATGACCCACAAAATCTATCCCCCTTAAATAATTCTACATCCAAGCTATTATTCAAGGGTAGCTCATGGCTTTGTGAGATGCTCCTGACCCGTTGACACCTATCACATGCTTTAACAAACTTGTGTGCATCCTCAAAAATAGGGATCGACTCAAGCCTCGTTGTAGCACTTTTGCCGTTGTTCGTAAAATGTCTTCGGTAATATGATGAATGACAATATCAAAGTGCTTGTATCTCCTCCTTCAGGATGTATCTCTATATAATCTGATAGAAAAATTGTTTGAACATGTAAAGATCATCCCAAAAATAGAATTTGACATCTCTTAAGAACTTTTTTGGTTGGTGTTGAAGGTCAGGTGGTAGTACACCGCTCACTATATCATTAAGTGTATTTGTGAACCACGATGTAAAGTTGGCATTGACTTCCAAAAGCTACTCATCTTGGAATTTGTCCTTGATTGAGTCATCGATCTTTGGATGTCTTCATTTTCCAACTTTAAATAGTCCGCTGCCTAGTTCTCACTTCCCTTTCCATCAATGATTTCTGGATCAACTTGTTGAATGATTAAACCCATGTGATTAATCTTGGTTTCACATCTTTTTTTGTAATCAAGTAGTTTATTGTTGAGCGATAAGGAGATACTACAACCTCTATTTCCTCTAAATAGGACCTAACCTTTTCAAATACAAATACCACGACCTACAATTCTTTCTCTATTGTGGTGCAATTAAGTTGAACATATATTAGGAATTTTCCAGTGTAGTAGATGGAGTGGAATATGTTGAGAAAATAAAAAAAAAATTTAAACTTTATTTGTGGCATTTAATTTTTATTAATGTGTGCAACCAATTGTGGTTAATATGTATAACTGGTAGTGGCTTTTGAGTTAGAGGGAATTATGTGAGTTAATTTGGGAGTTTTCTTTGTTAGAAGTTATGGACATTTGGTGACATTTATGGTTTTTAATCATTAGTATTCTATGGTTGTTTTTGTAAGCCTATATAAAGGCATATTTAGTTAAATGATAAATTATCACTTCTTCTATATTCATCTTTCACGTGTTTTTTCTCTCTAACAAAGTGGTATCAGAGCATGAGAAAAAAAAAAAACTGAGAGAAAAATGACCAACGGTGGAGGAATGGGTCTGCTTCAACTATCGATGCTTACCAAACTCAACTACAAAAATTGGAGCATCAAAATGAAGGCGTTACTAGGAGCACAAGACATGTGGGAGATCATGGATAACGGTTTCCAAAAGGCGGAAGAGGGAGCCGATCGAGCACAAAGAAACACGTTAAAATCGACTAGAAAGAAGGACAAAAAGGCCCTCTATATCTTGTACCAATCGGTGGACGAAGACACGTTCGAGACCATCGCCAATACCGAGTCATCAAAGGCGGTGTGGGACAAGATCCAATTGACTCATAGAGGAGCCAATCGTGTGAAAAAGATACGGTTGCAAACTTTACGTGGTGAGTTTAAATCGTTACAGATGAAGGAAACGAAGGGGATAGCAGAATATCATATAAAAGTAATGACCGTTGTCAACCAATTAAGACGGAACGGTGAAGAAATCGTTGATGTTCGTGTCATGGAGAAGGTTCTACGAAGCCTAAACACTAAGTTTGAGATTATTGCCACAACAATCGAGGAGACAAAGGATCTCAAGAACATGACATTTGAACAATTTATAGGCTTATTGCAAGCCTATGAAGAGAAAAAAAGGAAGATGGAGCAAACGGAGATCGTTGAACAACTTCTCCAACTCAAACTCAAGGAGGAGAATGGTCGTGGACGTGGAAGAGGTTGCGGTGGTTGGCCGTGGTGGAAGAGGTGAAACCAACACCGAAATTTCTCAAAACTCGTGTGAATCTTCAAGAGGAAGAGGAGGCCGAGGTCGTGGAAGATGTGGTGGAAGGTCCGGGAGAGATAAATCTCAGATAAAATGTTATAATTGTAACAAATATGGACATTATGCGAATGAGTGTTACTCACCCCAAATAGAGCTAATCAACTGTAAGCATCAGGACCGGTCGACCGCCGGCACATCCAACACCCATCAAGGGAAATCCAATTATGCGGAGAAGAATGAGACCTTATTCATGGCTTCAAAGGGAGAAGAAGAGAGTCAAGATAGAATGTGGTATCTTGACACTAGAGCCTCAAATCATAAGTGTGGAAACCGCGAGATGTTTGCGGAGTTGAACAAAATGGCGAAATGTAACATTGCCTTTGTAGACAATTCTCTGGCTGACATAAAAGGAATAGGTAAAATTCTCATTCGGTTAAATAATGGAGAACATCAATATATCACAAGTGTTTATTACATTCCCAATATAAAAAATAATATATTGAGTGTAGGACAATTGTTAGAGATAGGATTTGAAGTTCAAATGAAAAACAATTGTTTGTATTTGAGAGATAGTCATGAGAGACTCGTTGCTAAAGTCTCCATGACTAAAAACTGAATGTTTCCTTTGAATGTTTGTAATGATGTTGCAAAGTGCTTGAAGATGTGTTATGAGGATCCCTCTTGGCTATGGTATCTACGGTTTGAACATCTCAATTTTGGGAGCTTAGAAAACTTGTCAAAGAAGGAGATGGTGCGGGGTTTACCGCACATTCATAAGCCGAACAAAGTGTATGAAGGGTGTCTACTCGGAAAACATCATCGAAGTAGTTTTCCGAAGGAGTCTGTGACAAGAGCCAAGAAGCCTCTAGAACTCATCCATGTCGATGTGCGTGGAGCAATCAAGCCAGAATCTCATGGTAAAAGCAAATACTTCCTTCTCCTCATTGATGATTTTTCAAGAAAAACGTGGGTGTACTTTTTGAAGAAAAAATCAGAAGTATTTGAAATCCTCAAGAAATTCAAGGCGCATGTGGAGAATGAAAGTGGCTTTACGATTAAGGCCATGAGAACCGACCGAGGTGGTGAATTCACATCAAATGAGTTCAACCAATTTTGTGATGAAAAAGGCGTCCGACGTCCGTTAATGGTGCCAATGACACCGCAACAAAATGGCATGGCAGAGAGAAAGAATTGGACAATCTTAAACATGGCAAGAAGTATGCTAAAAACAAAGAAGATACCGAGGGAATTTTGGGCAGAGGTCGTAGCTTGTGCGGTCTATTTGACAAATCGAGCACCAACCAAAAGTGTGCTTGACAAGACGCCTCAAGAAGCATGGAACAGAATAAAGCCCGAAATCGGCCACTTCAAGGTGTTTGGGAGTATTGCATATGCTCATGTGTCGGAAGAAAAAAGGACCAAGCTCGACGATCGAAGTGAGAAATTCATCTTCATCAGCTATGATGCAAGTTCAAAGGCTTATCGCCTCTACAATCCTTTGAATGGGAAAGTAATTATTAGTCGTGATGTTCTTTTTGATGAGAAAGACTCTTGGGATTGGAATATACAGGAGGAGGAGTATGATTTCCTTCCATACTTTGAAGAAGACGATGAAAATGAGCCAATCAGGGATGAAATGAGTGAAGTTTTGCCCATTCCAGCGTCACTCCAGTCAACCAATCTGTCATCATCTGAAGGCTCAGCGTCATGCAATGCATCGTCTAGTGGAACGGAGGCATTTTCTAGCTATTCGGAGAATGAAATTGGCCCAAGAGGGACCCGAAGTGTACGAGAACTTAATGAGGTAAATGAAAATCAAAATGACATAATTCTCTATTGTCTTTTTAGTGATTGTGAGCCCATTAGTTTCCAAGAAGCCATTGCAAACAACAAATGGAAGGATGCAATGGATGAAGAAATTTGAGTGATAGAGAAAAATGACACATGAGAGTTCACCAAACTTCCAAAAGGGCACAAACTGATCGGAGTAAAGTGGGTATACAAGACAAAGAGAGTGGCCAATGGCGATGTTGAGAGGCACAAGGCAAGACTAGTGGTGAAAGAGTATAGTCAACGACACGACATCGACTATGATGAGGTATTTGCCCCCATCGTTCGCCTTGAAACTATTCGTTTGATTATTGCTTTAGCAGCCCATAATCGTTGGAAGATACATCAAATGGATGTCAAATAGGCATTCTTGAAGAGGTGGTCTATGTTGAGCAACCGTTGGGTTATGAAGTCAAAGGTGAAGAGGACAAAGTGCTTTGATTGAAGAAAGCTCTTTACGGTTTAAAGCAAGCACCGAGAGCATGGAATTCAAAGATTAACAAATACTTTCAAGAAAAGAAGTATATGAAGTGTCCTTATGAGCATGCCCTCTACATAAAAATCCAAGGTGAAAGCATACTAATCATTTGTTTATACGTTGATGATTTAGTATTTACCGAAAATGATCCTAGCATGTTTGACGAATTCAAAAGGGAGATGACAAAGGAGTTTGAAATGATGGACATTGGTGTAACCACCTGATAATTTATTTTTTCTTATTTTAAAAATGCATCATATAAAATTTTTCGCTCAATTTATTCAACTTTTGAAATCCATTTTTAGCAAAAAATGAAATCAGAGTAAATGGAGAGGAATAATAATAGAGATTCAAAACATAGTTCAAACATTTTTAACGAAAGTCCCAAAATACAGATGTTCGCAATCCTCAAAATACTACTAATACCAAATTACCAAAATACCCTTTTCAAAATATTAAAGTACCACACCACATTAGCCACACCCAATAGGTCAAATCGGCAAATAACACGAGGGGTCATCCTCGAAAGCCTCCTCCTCCACTGGTACGATATCATCATTATAATAATCACCTACATTATGGGAAAAACAATGAGCCTAACGCCCAACAAGAATCAGAATTTAAAATGCAAATGCATATGATGCATGATCACACGATGCATTATAGAGGAGATCCGTATCTCATCTGTTAGTTGGGGTGATGGGTAAGTCAATTGATCACATCGCTTAACCTGTGTTTTCGACGAGGAACCACGCCAATAGGGGTGTCACCACGTGCCATACCCATTCGATTTTGTTGATGGCATTGAGAATTTCAGTACAAGAGAATTGAGAATCTTAAGATTTTCGTGGCTTAACCGTACATCACCACCCCCTAATTGGGAGTAGACACTCCAATAGGGGTGTCACCACGAGAACCATTCCCAATTTTTCCGAACCCCCACATGTCTATTTACATATATTTTAGGATGGCATACAATGTAACAACCCGATCCTAAATCTTTCCGTTAAACAATGAAATCAAACTTTAGGAGTAAAGATTTGCATAATAAATATTTACATCATCCCTATATGCTTTGAGTTGTGACGTATAATCTTGTTGAGATCCAATTCGGATAAAAACTTCGCCAAAAATGCAAAGGAAATGGACTTACGGTCTGTTTGGACGCCTAAGGACAACGTTACAGATGTGACGTGTCATCTGCAACACACCTGGAATGTTGCCCCAACTTGAGACGACTTCGGGGACGAGATGACGCATCCGAACTTCTGCGCGATGTGGAATTCTGTACGACCTTACGGATGATGCAGCTGAGGAAGGATGCATCTGCATCGAATTTGTTTCAGTTTGGAGACTTTAGGACGAAGTGCAGACGAGAGGAGGACGCGTCCGCATTGAATTTGTTTATGTCTGGGGACTTTCGGACGAATCCGGATGCCTATGGACGAGGTGGAACATTGTCCGATTTGAATCTATCAAATTTTTGGACACATTCGGACGATGCAAGCAGACGACGTGCGGATGCCAAACTGTGTCTGGATGGTTATCTGGACAGTACGGACGAGAGGGGGACACTGTTTCTCGTCCAAAACCACAAATTTTCCAAAGGAATTTGGCCTTACAGACGGGCTGCGGACGAGTGCAAGTCATCTGCACTCGTCCGAACCGCAGTAGATTAGCAACAGAATAAATTAAAAACAGAAAGAAAACGATGTGGAACCAATAGAAAACTAGACCGCTCAACCTCACTCCCACAATCCCGAGCGACAGAAGGTTGTTGCCTGCTCCTTTCCCCTGCCAGGCGTATGAGTTGTCCCCCCTAGCTGAGCCTATTTCTTTAGCTCTTTCTTCTGGTTTGTTCTTCCTTTTCTTCATTGCGTTTGTTGGAGAAATACGGGTGGGCTACTACTGAATGGAGAGCTACTATTCTGGTGGAGGAAACGACAGTGAAGGTAAGGGAATGGGTAGTCGGTGGCCATTTGGAGGCCCTATACCCAAGTAATCTATGTATATGATGTTATTTACTCTACTTGATAGAATCTGTAGATGCCTTGAACTTTTATTCTGCACATAAAATCTTCCTCCTGACTTTGTAGGACTCTGTAATTATTTGTTCAGCCACCTTGTTATTTCATTTCCACGATATTTTGCTTGTTAAGAGTGTTGTCCAAAGATGAGTATGGTAATGAGAAACTGTGAAAGAGGTAATGAAGGAAATAAGTCTTGCCGTACTCTGCTGTTATATTTTAATGTTTACTCATCTCTGTTCCCACGCTTAAATATCTACTTAAGAACTGATGTAAGTTAGATGATCATTGCTGTATGAGTGGGTAGTCATAAACACGTTGCTTATTTTCATTCTCTGTGTAAGCATGTCCAATATCATTTACTTCTTGTGAAAAGCATAACTATGCTACTTTCTGTACTGCACATGGTTAATCTCTATTGTAGAATGATTCGTAGTTTATTTCTTTTGCATTACACATCTTCATAAAGCATGTATATACTCGTTGTGCTTGTGATGATAAAGCATGCCCTCGTTTATGTTTTGCAGTCGTAGTAGTAGTTAAGTAGACGTCTCACTGTTCTGCCCTGACAATTTTTCTTGCTAATTGTTTAGTCGTTAATAAATATGTCTTGTAGCTGCAGATTTTAGTTATATAAAAGCATTTATTTTATGTTGTATTATTAACTTAGAAAAAGCATGTCTCACTATTCTAAATTGATAATGATGCCGTAGACTCTAACCGTAAAAAAAAACAACATGATTCATTGTTCTGATTTGTTCTGTTTCATCATTGTGGCTGTTATTTAGGAAAGCATGATCCGCTGTTTTCTTCACCATTGTTACTGCTACTTATCGTTGTTAAGCAGCATGATTTGTAGACTCAACTCGCTGTTTTACTTCGCGAATAATCACTGCTATTTTAATCATTCAAAAACATGATATGTAGCCTATGAAATTGTATATCACTGCTGTTTCTTTCTATTAGTTAATTTCACGCATGATCAGTATTTATTTTTACTGTTGCGTTGTTAATTGTTTAAGAGGATGATTAGTTGACTGTTTTTGCTGTTAGGTTCATCGTTAAAGCATGCCTCATTGTTTTTAGTTTTCAATGCTTTACTAATGCTCAATATCATCTAAGAAGCATGTCTCGTTGTTTATTTTTGCCATTTTATAGAACCGATAAAATGCATGTTCGCTGTTATGATTTTAGTACTTCGCGGCTGTAGTTTATTCATAATCGTCGATTTGTACGTTTTTGTTGTCGTAAGATTCTACTGCAATTTATTACCCCTTTAATAAGCATATTTCTGTTATTTTATTTCATTATTGCACGCCATTGCATGTCGATAGAGTTCGCCCGTTGTTAGATTACTATTATATGATTTCATTTCGTTTAATAGTTTATATGATAATTATGCTTGATTAATTTTGATTTAACCATTGGTATGTTATCATAGCATCCTACGTGAGTACACATTGTTTTCCTTATGTGTTATGTTATGCTATTTCTTGAAAATTCCTTAAAGTATTGTTGCTTGATATCTCTATATATGTGCTAGGCAAAGTAGAAGTGTCCTCATACATTTATGATAATAGGAACAACTAGGAGGTACCACCTTGGGATGGTACCCATACGCCTTGAGTGAGGAAAAAGACGTATAAAAAGACAAAGAGGAATGAAGGAGTTGGGAGATGGGGGGTAAGTACATATTAGTTAGGTAGATAGGAATTAAAAATGACGTTACCTTTTCCTCATCGAGATTGCGAGATTATCTACCCTAGGTAACTAAAGCCGACAAAGATCTACTCTCCCGCCACAGATTCTTCCAATCTCCAGCTCGATGCACGAGTAACGAATGATATACATAAGAAAAGATTAGTCTAGGTGGCCCTCATTCTAAGATAAACTAAAGAGAGTCATAAACGATCGGATTTTTGCACTCTGATAATCCTTCTATGAAAAGTTTTTTTTTTTTGTTTTAGAGAAAGATTTGACTCAAAAACTTGTTGCTTTAGTAATTAACAATGTATTTTTAAAATGGTTAAGAAATCCGGGTCGTTAGATACAATATGTAACAATTTCATAAACCCTAGGATGATGCATGAATGTCACGAACTAAATAATAGAAAGTAACATACAATGGAAACACAACAAAAATTAATTACAATTGCAATTGGAAACTCATTTGAAAGGCATTATGTTAATCTATCAAAATATCCAAATTTCAAACAAGTATTTGATTTAGGACAATGTAACTTTAGAGTTGTTCACTAACAATGCGAGCAAGAATAACATGTCCAATCCAACCAGATATAGAGTTCAACTTCATCCCTATTCAATTATTTATCATGGTCTTTCTCAAATTCAATTCAACAAGTTGGTTGACAAGCATATGCTAAACTCAATGATATCAATAGTGAGCACAAGAACAGTTTACCATACTTAGATCTACAGCAAGCAGTACATGTGATGAAAGCATAACTTTCCAAATATTCTACCAAGTTCAGTTCAGATCATAAACTACATGATAACTACTGATTTCCATTGATCATACTTTTCATTCAATTCAAAATCCACTATCAATTTCATGCCTTTCATCCAATTAACAACATACAGTTCAACTATTAATTTCATGGCTTTCATCCAATCTATTCTCAACATTTAGCATGGTGATAGTTTGTACTTTCCAGCAAATCAACAGCAATAACAGGGTATTGAACCAACACTCATGCTTCACA
The DNA here is from genome assembly GCA_022433065.1 of Begonia loranthoides. Taxonomy (NCBI): domain Eukaryota; kingdom Viridiplantae; phylum Streptophyta; class Magnoliopsida; order Cucurbitales; family Begoniaceae; genus Begonia; species Begonia loranthoides. The sequence continues at coordinate 13,679,055 of CM039470.1, read as the reverse complement.
TTCAAGTACTAGACAATAAAATCAATAACTAGCAAGCAAAACCCGTGAGCCTCCTTTGTCCAACCACAAATTCCAATTCTTACCTCAATATTTAGCAGTAAAAATCAACAGCCGAGACAAATCCTCTATCCTTCAATCTTCCAACAATTCCTAGGCAAAAACAATATCAACATTCCAATTCTTATAACCAACTTAATCCAAACCATTGAAGGTCTACAATTAAATCAATAATCAATAAACTCCCAAATCAAGTCTTACCTTCACTTCACTTCACGGATGAATGATCTTCATGACAAGATTTTTGGACAGAGCATTACTCTAAAACAATCACTCACCAACTACTTCACAGCTAGGTAATACCTTCTCACACACCTCAAAATTGCCAGACCAGAGTTAAACTTATAGGAAACTCACATTTTATAGACGTAGATGGAAAGGGGAGAGAAGAGCTCAGCTGCAACAGAGAATACTTTTGCAGAGGATAAGCTGCTGCCCATTGCCCAAATCAAGAGGAAGTGGTCCACTGACCAAGCACCACGTGGAAAAGCTTCCACAACTTCAAGGAGGAATGGACGTCGCAGCAGAAGTTAGGAAGAGAGAGATTTTGCTGAGTAACTTACGAAATCGGAAGAGAGAGAAGGATTTATAAATGGGTTTCTCAGAAATCCCCGACAATCTGGACGAGCAGAGGCATCCGTCATATCATCCACACCAGTCCGAATGTCAAGCTGGGACGAGAAAATGCATCCCAAAGTGTCGTTCGTACCGTCCGCAGATGTCTTTTGGACGCAATTTGGCATCCGCATACAACGTCCGCAGCCATTTGAAAGTGTCTAGGAATTAGGATAGATTCAAATTGGACGCCATTCTTCCTCATCCGCAATCATCCTTTGTCGTCCAAATGTGTCCAGAATTTGTCCAGAGTGAAATCGGATGCGGTCCTCTTCGTCCGCAGCGTCTGCAAAGTCGTTCGCACCACCTAGGACACAAAATCCTTATCCCTATGCCGTCCCAAAGCATATGGGTGCCATTCCACAGCTGTGCGGATGCGCCAAGGTATCCGGAGTGGCGTCCCCACCTCACCAATTCATATTTTTTCCAAGTTTTTCATACTTAGATTATTTTTTTTTACGTTAACTATATACTTTCTATGCACGACTTAACAATTACCATCGCATAATACGATGTACTATTCATATATATTAATAGTATCCAGATTAAATACATCATCAAAAGGATCGGGGTATTACAATCGGTTTCATGAGTTACTATCTTGGGATCGAAGTCAAACAAGGTGAAAATGAGATTTTTATATCCCAAGAAGGCTATGCTAAAGAAGTGCTCAAAAGGTTCAACATGGATAATGCTAATCTGGTTGGAACACAAATGGAATGTGGAGTCAAAATCACCAAGAAAGATGGAGGAGAGAAGGTAGATTCTACACTTTTCAAAAGCTTGGTTGGAAGTTTGAGATACTTGACATGCACAAGATCGGATATTCTTTATTCGGTTGGAATCATTAGTCGATTTATGGAGGACCCGACAAAAACACATTTCAAAATGGCGAAGAGGATACTTCGCTACATCAAAGAGACGATTAAGTATGGTCTTTCCTATGTTTCTTCTAGCAATTTTGATGTTGTTGGTTATTGTGATAGTGATAAGAGTAGTGACTTGGATGATCGGAAGATCACTAAGGGCTTAGCATTTTTTGTTGGTGAAACGGCGTTCACATGGATGTCAAAAAAGCAACCCATAGTCACATTATCAACATGCGAGGCAGAGTACGTCGCGGCAACTTCATGTGTATGTCATACAATTTGGCTAAGAAACTTAGTGAAGGAATTGAAGTTTCGAATGGAGGATCCAATGGAGATTTTTGTTGACAACAAATCGGCCATTGCCTTAGCCAAAAATTTCGGTGTTTCATGGGAGGAGCAAGCACATCGATACCCGATTTCACTACATTCAGGATTGTATCACGAAGAAAGAAGTGGAACACAAATATATCAAGTCACAAGACCAAGCGGCGTACATTTTCACGAAGCCCCTTAAGTTGGAGACTTTCATCAAAATAAGGAGTTTACTTGGTGCAACAAATCAAGTTTAAGGAGGGGTGTTGAGAAAATAAAAGGTTTTTAATTAAACTTTATTTGTGGCATTTAGTATGTATTAATGTGTGTAACCGGTTGTGGTTAATGTGTATAACCGGTAGTGGCTTTTGAGTTATAGAGAATTATGTGAGTTAATTTGGGAGTTTTCTTTGTTAGAAGTTATGGGTATTTGGTGACATTTATGGTTTTTAACCATTAGTATTCTATGGTTGTTTTTGAAAGCCTATATAAAGGCATGTTTAGTTAAATGATAAAATATCACTTCTTCAATATTCATCCTTCACATGTTTTTTCAGTGATTAAACCCATATGATTAATCTTGGTTTCACATCCTTTTCTGTAATCAAGTAGTTTATTGTTGAGCGATCAGGAGATACTACAACCTCTGTTCCCTCTAAATAGGACCTAAGCTTTTCAAATACAAATACCACGACCTACAATTCTTTCTCTATTGTGGTGTAATTGAGTTGAGCATCTATTAGGAATTTTCCAGTGTAGTAGATGGAGTGGAATATCCTTTCTTTTTGTTGTCATGACATTGCTAAATTTATATGTGGAGAACCTTTCGTCAAACTTATATGTTGTATTTTGCTCGAGCAATGAACGCAAAGGCTAAGAATCTTTTGAGAAATCCTTCTTAAACATCAGATAAAATCTTACATGTCCCAAAAAGCTTCTTATCCCTTTCACTGACGATGGAAGTTTGTCAACAGTATCTATTTTGGGTTTGTCTGCTTCTACTCCTTTCTTCTATACCCTATGCCCAAATACTATTATTAGATTATTCTAATAATCTATTAATATGATCCATGTCAATTAAAGTATATTGACTTAATATTAAGGTGCTTAATGTGATAATTGTTAAGCATAAAAAGAAATTAAGTTAATTAGGTTTTAATTCCTTCTCCTTGACTTTATTAAAGTGTATAATGTATGGTTGAATAGATGTAAATAAAGGGACAAGAATGAAAGGATATATGTGTAATTTCCTTGTAAGGTGAAATGATATTTATGTAAATTTCCTATAAGGTATCTCTTTAATTCTTTCAAAGGAGAATTATAGAGATAGTTTTTCTTAATGTAAGGAAGAAGGAAAACTTAAGATCTCTCTTATCAAAGGCAATATGTGATTCTCTCTTTATCATCAAATGGTAATGAAAGGCAAAATGATTAAAGCAATAAAAGTTTCCGGATCGAATTATACACCAAAAGCTTTATCATGGATCCAGGTTGGTGATCTATATTTTGTTTACCTGCGAATTGTAGAAACTAGAATGGTTGAATTGATAACGTTAATTATGGGACTTAAAGTATTGTCTGTATGTAAAATACTCTAACAATTGGTATCAGAGCAAGGTTGTTAAAATGTATTAATTTACCATGTATAATTGATTGAATTTCATTTGAAAAAAAAATTAGTGTTTTCGTAAATTTCATGAATATAATGAAAGGATTTTGCTTGAAACAAAAATTAGGGTTTCGTATATAAAATGTATTGATTTACCATGTATAATTGATTGGATTTTGTTTTAAACAAAAGTTTGGGTTTTCGTAAATTTTATGAATATAATGAATGATTTTGTTTGAAATGAAAATTAGGGTTTCGTTAATTTTTATGTATATAGAGAACCGATAGATGAAAGAATTGATTGATTACTCGAAAATTCTGGAGAAAATTGATTTCGAAAGAATCTGTGAAAGTTTCATTCACGGACGCTCGCGAATGCTCACGGTCACTTGCAGACAGGAACATTTACAATTTGTAATTTTTATGTCATATTAAGGACGTCTATTATTGCATAAAGTCATCCGTCATCACCTATTTACAACTTAAGGACCTCCGTCATGGATCAAGGACATCTGTTAAAGCCCAAAGAATATTTACAAATTGTATAATACATTCTAAATGTGTTGTGAATGTTATAAATTAAAGTTTACTCAGTTAAATATTGTTGTATAGAAACTTAGTAGTCACAAAAGTGACATAGTTTGAAATAATCAATATTAAATTATGTACTTTATTCATTTAATTATGGTAATATTATTGAAAGAAAATTATTAATTATAAACTAGTAGGTTACCCAAAGGTGGACCAATGTTTATAATCAATAATATTATTGAAATAAAATTATGTTTATCTGAATTCGAATAAGTTATTGAATGAGCATGTGTTATGTTTTTGCAGCTTCTATTAATTTATTCACCTCTAGAAATTCTCTACTCAAGTTCAATGGTTTGAACTATGCTGATGGGTCTGAACAAATTCAGTTTCAACTAAGTGTATTGGATTTAGACCTAACATTAGTTTATGATAGACCACCAGCTATTAATAAGACTAGTATAGAAGTTGACAAGTCATACAGTGAGACTTTGGAGCAGTCTAATAGACTGAGTTTGAACTTGATGAAGATGAAAATAGCTGAAAATGTTAAGTCATCAATGCCAAAGACGAATGATGCAAAGGAATTCATGTCAAAAATCAAAGAATAATCCCAATTAGACATTACGGATAAGTCTGTTGTAGGGAATTTGATGAGTGAGTTGACGACTAAGAAATTTGATTGGTCTCAACCCATTCATGATCATGTAACAAGTATGACCAATTTGGTAGCAAGGCTGAAAACGTTGGGTATAGATGTAAGTGAATCATTCTTGGTTCATTTTATCATCAACTCACTTCCTTTTGAGTTTGGCCAGTTCCAGGTGAATTACAACACAATTAAAGAGAAATGGAACTTTCAAGAAATAAACATCATGTTAATTCAAGAAAAAGGGATGTTGAAGAAAATGAAAGACCATACCGTTTATTTGACGTTTCAGAATGAGGCCAATAGTAGGAAAGGAAAGCTAAGTGAGAAAGGAAAAGGTCAATTAAAGATAAAAGATGGACAAATCCAAAAAGAGCTTAATTGCTATTTTTGTAACAAAGCTGGACACATAAAGAAGGATTGTCTAAAAAGAAAAGTTTGGTTCGAAAATAAAGGTACAGTATTTGTTTAAGTATGTTTTGAATCAAATATTATAGAAGTACTTAGTAATACTTGGTGGTTAAATTATAAAGCTACTACTCATGTATCTAATGTTATGTAGTGAATTCTTTCAATCTAGTCCATAAATGGGACTGAAAAGTTCCTGTATATGGGAAACAGAATGAAGGCATAAATACAAGAAATTTTGACATATAAACTGATCCTGGATATTGGATATCATCTGGATCTAGAAGAGTGTTTCTATGTTCCTGAATGTGTTAGGAATTTAATTTCTATTGCAAAGTTGGATAATGTCAGATTTAACATTGAGATTGGTAAGGGTGTTTTAACATTGTATAAACAAAAATATTGTTATGGTTATGGTATTTTAAAGGATGGTTTATACCGTTTCAATCTTAATGCTAAATATATTGAATCTCTGTTTAATGTTAATTATGTGATTGGAACTAAACGTAATGCAACAAATGATAAGGGAATGTTACATGATGTAACTCTCTAAGAATTTTGAAATGAAATATATGTGTGAGGCATCCTATATAATTGGAATAGAAATATTCTATGATAGATAACAATGTTTGCTGGGATTATCTCAGAAAGGATATATTGATGAAATTCTAGAGAAATTCATAATGGATAAGTGTTTCCCTGGTGTTGCTCCAATTCAGAAAGGGGACAAGTTTGGTGACATGCAATGTCCTAAAAATGATTTGGAATGTAAGAAAATGGAATCTGTTCCATATACTTCAGCAGTAGGAAGCTTAATATATGTACAGAAATGTACTCAATCAGACATCAGTTTTTACAGTAGGGATGTTGAGCCGATATCAAAGTAATCCAGTAATGGATCACTAGAAAGCTACAAAGAAAGTCTTTCAATATTTACAAAGAACAAATAAATACATGCTCACTTACAAAAAATCAAGTCATCTTGAGGTGATTGGATATTCGGATTTAGATTACGGCGGATGTGTAGATTCGAGAAAATCTACATTCGGTTACTTATTCCTATTAGCCGGAGGAGCCGTATTATGGAAAAGTGGAAAACAATATTCGATTGCTACTTCAACTATGGAAGCAGAATTTTTAGCATGTTTTAAAGCTACAATTCAAGCATTGTGATTACGAAACTTAATTCAGGGTCTAGGAATGGTTGACAATATAGATAGACCGCTGAAGATTTATTGTGATAATTCCACAGCTGTGTTCTTCTCAAAGAATGACAAGTACTCGAAAGGAGCAAAACATATGGATTTAAAGTACTTGTCAGTCAAAGAAGAAATACATAAACAAAAAGTGTGCATAGAACATATAAATACAAGTTTGATGATAGCAGATCCGTTAACCAAAGGATTCCCACCCAAAGCCTTTAAAGAACATGTTGTAAGGATGGGTTTAGGTGATAAATCTTTGTATATGTGATTGTAATAGCATAACTTGTATCTTATGACACTTTTGAATTCATTAAGGAAATATTTTTGTATGCATGTTTGTTATTCATAGAATGATGTATACAATTAAAGTTGTTTATGGATAATATGTAAACTTTATGAAAAGCTAAAGTTGAAAGGTATATATATATAGTATTCCTCAATTAAAGAATTAATGAATTGTGTTAATTTGTGATACATGGAAAGAATCATGTCGTCATTAAAGACTTGTGATTGCCATGATTCCATTATACAATTCATTATGAAAAGAATACTTGATATATTCACATTATGGTATACTATAGAAATTGATTATAAATGTAAGTTGTGACAGCTGAAAAGTAATAGTTAAAAATTAATTTTATTAAAGTTAAGATAACATAGCCTAAGTGGGAGATTGTTAGATTATTCTAATAATTTATTAATACGATCCATGTTAATTAAAGTGTATTGACTTAATAGTAAGGCGCTTAATGTGATGATTGTCAAGCATAAGGGAAATTAAGTTAATTGTATTTTAATTTCCTCTCATTGACCTTATTAAAGTGTATAATGTATAGTTGAATAGATGTAAATAAAAGGACATGAATGAAAGAATATTTGTGTAAATTTCTTGTAAGTGAAAGAGTATTTATGTAAATTCCTTGTAAGGTGTCTCTTTAATTCTTTTAAAGGAGAATTATAGAGATAGTTTTTTTTAACGTAAGGAAGAAGGAAAACTTAAGATCTCTCTTATCAAAGGCAACCTATGATTCTGATCATCAAAAGGTAACGAAAGGAAAAAGGATTAAGGCGATAAAAGTTTCTGGATCGAATTCTACACCAAAAGCTTTATCATGGATCTAGGTTGGTGATCTATATTTTGTTTACTCGCGAATTGTAGAAACTAGAATGGTTGAATTGATAACGTTAATTATGAGACTTAAAGTATTGTTTGTATGTAAAATATTCTAACAACTATTCCTCGAAAATGATAAAGTGACACTTTTTTCAATTTAGCTTGTGGTTTATTTCAACACATCTCTTTAAAACCTTTACCAAATTTAACGAGGAAGATTGAAAAGAATCTAATACAACTTAGAAATTATCCATAAGAAAGACTAAAAAGATAGCATCATGCACCATTGGAATGTTGCTAGAGCATTACACAATCTGAATGACTCATGTATGAAAGAAAATATTCTATACAGGTGAATTTTGTTTTCTCCTAATCTTCTGGTGCTATAAAAATTTAAGTATAACCCAAGTAGCCATCCAGGAAACTATAATATTCTTTACCAGCTAACATGTCTATGATCAATGAACAACAATGGAAAGTGATCTTCCCTATCTTTTTTTTATTCTGTTTTTAATGGTTGATACAGACTCTCCCGTTTTTTTTTTATTCTATTTTGTAATGGTTGACCCCTTATTTGTATTTACTACTACTACCTTTTTTCCCTTTTTGGGAACACATGGAATAATGGTGACCCATAAACTATATGAAATTGAAATTATGATGCCAGCATCCAACCCTTTTATAACTTTTTTCTTGAAACTCTCCTTCATGATAAGGTTCAGTCTCCTTCGTTACACGATTGAATTGTTGTAGCATTACTCCAGCAAAATTTTGTTCATGCAGATTATTGGACTAATACCTTTTATATCTCTTTTATTGATAACTCCATCAAATAAATAATACAATACTATTTCATAAAAAAAAAAGCTGTAGAATTTTAGTGTGTTTTAATAAAACTGTGAGAATTGTTGTAGGATTGCCATAGAAATTTAGAGCAAATAAAAAAAAAAGTGCAATTTTAGCAAAGACTTGGTATTTCCAAATAAAAATACTAATTTTAAGATCATTTTATAGAAATTATGATATTTGTCGGTTAGAGAATATTACAAGTTTTGGGTGTGTAAGGAATTTAGTAATCTCACCAAAATTGAGATTCCCTAATTCATTGAAAAAGTTAAAGAAAAAATTTGCATAATATAGAAGAGAACATCATCATGAACTAAATATCTATTGACTAGGAGGATAAAGTACCTTTATAAGTTCATATTTTTGTGTTGTCCATTACAATTTAATATCTTGAGTAATGCTCATCTTCATTATTAGCGTTTAGTGATAGATAATTTAAAACATTGTAAATAACATTCTCCTTAAGTGTAAGTGTTTAGAAATAATCCAAATAAATATTACAAAGATTATAGGAATATAAATTTGGTTAAGATAACCACATGAGAACATGAGCTTAATCTCATGATGGTTATTTTTACATAAGAATATGATAAAAATATATAAAAGATAATTGAACATAGAAATTAAAAGATTCATATACTTTTTAGGGTCTGAAGTTAATTTGTAAGATATGAATATTCTAGCATATAAATACATGTTTTATTTGGAATGTTACAAAAGCATGTTGTGCTAAAAATGTGATTGTTGTTATTGTTGTTTGGTATTAAGATGATGATGTTAATGGATTGGTGATTGAGTGATTTCTAAGGGTTAGATGTGTTTGATATGAAAATCAGAGGGTTGAATTTGGTTGCCGATGCCCTTGAAATGTGGGCAGAAGTCTAGGCTATAAACTCCTCTCAAGAGTGAGTGTCTAGATTGTAAATTATTTTTAAAAAAATTGTTTGTGCAGGCAATCAAGGGTTATGTGCAGGCATCAAGAAGTTGAAAAGTTGTCAATTTTCAACAGATAAAGTGTTATGTTTTTATGATTAAACTTAATATATATAATGGTGATATTATTGAGAGAAACATGTTAGTGGATTTTGACACCTTAACCTAGCTTACGACCCATTGTGTCCAATAAATGACACCTCATGAGTTTTCGCCCAGCTTACACTTTACAAGCCCTATGATGTGTCATAGAGATCTATAATTCACTATGAGTGACGAGATTTTCTAACGACAATTTCAGTGTCTTTTTGTAGGTGATCAAGGAGAAAAGTATATCCAACATATAAAATATATCTATTTAGCTTCCAAACATCTTATAGAGTTCTTCAAGATAAAACATAAGTAGAATATCAAACATAAGTTCAGAAGATTTCTTAAATATTCCAAAATTGCAAGTGATCTGACCTTCAAGAACTTTTTAGCATAATTTGCAATCTTCAGAACCTCATATCAAAAAGTATACTTTATAAAGATTGTAGCTAACATCTCAACCTTTCCATAATGAGGTGTTAAGTTAAAATTGAAGTTTGTTTGCTATTCCAATAGGTCCCTTAATAGAGAGCTTTGTTTCTGCCAAAGAAGTCCATTCTGTCTTATCCAGAATTGAAGTCCAAATCCATTTGAAGTGGGCCTTAAAGAATAAACAAATTGGATCATCACAAAAATCAGAACTTAGTAATTTATGCATGGTTTTTTTAATTATTTTATAATTAACTTTAATACTCAAGTATTAGTGTCACTTGATTACAGCATATCTAACCGAGTATGTGTCCTTGTGAGGGTAGTTTTGTAACTTTTGTGTGGTGAACTCTAAACTCTAATTTTGGAGGAGCTATTTAAGCTCTCCTTTGGCCTTTTTCTTTTCAATTTTGATGAATTGAATTAAAAAGCTTTTCTGCCTCTTTTCTTTGCTTCTTGATGAGCAAAAACTCACACTACGTTATGTTGTTGGCAATCATTGTGTTGTGTCCTATTTTTAATTCTTCATGAGAGTTGGATTAGCCATTATTTTACTGAATCTCCCTCACTTCCTTCATGGAGAAAAATTATTATGGAGTTGTTGAATCTCACAAATTATCAAGTTAGAGAGTTATCTTCATTCAAAATATTGACATGGAGTTGAAAGTTGCAATTTTTAACAACTTTCTGACCAACTTGCACCATTTTTGCCATTTCTCGCTCGTCCCTACAAATTTCCCCACATAATTTTAAGGGGTTTTTTTTTTATCATTCAATCCTTGAGATTGTGCCAAAATATTGTATTAAAACTTGTCCATTAGTGGTGTTTTCATTGCTATAGAAGTTTTCTTGAAAAGTTTGCAAAATACCAAATCATGATTGTCCGCAATGCTTCCAAACCCTACCCAAAGCCCATCATTTGATATCAAAGCCATTTTAGACCTTTATTTATGTGTTCTCTACCATTCTAAATGATGACAAGAAGTGGAAGTAATGCATCTTGAAATCGTGGGAACACTCAAGCCCTTTCAAGCACTCAAGTTTCTAAAATAGCTGATTCTTGTGTTCAAGGACAACTTGATGATGTAAGAGATTCTCTTCTTATGTTCACTCAAAAATTGTCAAATTATATATAAGAGGAATTTGGTGTGCCGTCACCTTTGAGAAGACAAGCGAGACAAAGCTTGAAAATATATGAGGGAACCATTTCATCTAAGCACTCAAGTGTGAAAAGGTTAGTGGACAATGCAAAACTTTGTAAGTCAAATATGTTTATGTCTTCACCCACTAGTTTTAAGGAGGTATCAAACAAAAAGTTGAGTATCTATGATGAAGAAGAATTGGAAGAAGAACTCATCTATGCTCTTGAAGGTCCACTACTCATGATAGAGTCTCAAATGGTTGAAGACATTGTCTGAAAAAACAAGTCTCTCAAGATACTCATGAAGAGGGTGAAGATGAATTGTTGGTAGAAAATAATAAATAAAAGGAGTTACAAAAGGATTTTTTTATACTCAAGAAGAACCTCTCAACATGATACTTCCAAGTGCTCTAACTCTTCAACACTAAGAAGAGGAATTTAAAAGGGAGCAAAACGTTTTGAGTAAGGAAAAAGTTTACTCTATTACCATTTATGTAGGGAGTTGAGTCAATTTAGCTTTCATGAGAAGGATTGAGAAGATTTGCTTAAGAACCTCAACGCATCCAAATCTTTACATCTTAAACTACAAGAATGGAGAGACAAATGAAGTAATTGGTGCTATATCAAAAAAGGTATGTACCTTTAAATAAGTTGATTACTTGGCTTCTTAGAATTAGATGGATTAAAACTCCTAATGTTATGAGTACTAACATTTCATTTTAGAATGACACTTTGGATAATGTGGTTGGGGATGTTTCCTTAAATTATGATGGTTATTCAATTGTTGTTAACAACTCTTGCTTGCATAGTTTTGTAGTTAGAGAGCTATTGACAGTCTTTTGGTGCTGAGCTTATAACCTATATTTGGAATGGACATACTTATGATAAGAAGGATAAACTTCTGATTTTATACAAAAGAAGCTTAGTTTTATTGCACTAAAAAAATGAATAGTTTCCCAATCATGGAGATCCAAATGTTATGCAACAAACTTGTGAAATTTGGAAGATTTTAGAAAGGCTTATTGATTAAGAAAATAATTTTGAGTATCTAGAAGAATTTATAGCCTTTGTCACTCTCATGGTCCAAGATTTACTTTCTTATTTTGGTAATCAAGAATATGGACGACAACTTCTAGATTTGAGGTCAAATCGTCTTCAACCATAGGAGGAGGATGTACCTTGAGGAGTTACAATTCACTATCGAGCAAAGAGATTTTCTAATGATAATTTCAGTGTTTCTTTTATAGGTGATCAAGGAGAAAAGTATATCCAACGTATAATACATCTATTTAGCTTCCAAACATCTTATGGAGTTTTTCAAGATGAAGCATAATTGGAAGATCAAGAACAAATTTAGAAAATTTCTTAGACGTTTCAAAACTGCCAGTGATTTGACATTTAATAATTGTTTAGCATATTGGGAAACCTTAACAATCTCATATCAAAAAGTGTACTTTATAAAGATTATAACTAACATGTCAAGCTTTCCATAATGCGATATTTTGTTAATTTGAAATTTGTTTTCTATGCCAAAAGGTCCCCAAACAGAGAACTTTTTTTTTGCTAAAGAAGCCTATTATGTCTTGCTGGAAATCAATGCACAAATCCATTCGACGAGGTGCCTAAATGATTAAAAAATTGGATTGTCACAACAATGAAAGCATAATAATTCATTTATAGTTTATTTTACTTATTTTATAATTAAGTTTAATAGTCAAGTATTGATATCACTCGGTTAGGGCATGTCTAGTTGAGTATGTGTCTTTATGAGGGTAGTTTCATAACTTTTGCTTTCTGAACTCTAAACCTTAATTTTGGAGAAGCTCTTTAAGCTCTCCATAGGGCCTTTTATTTTTAATTTTGATGAATTAAATTACAAAGCTTATCAGCCTCTTTTCTTTGCTTTTTGATGAACAAAAACCCACACTACGTTCAATTGTTGACGATCATCACATTGTGTTAATTTCTAAATCTTCGCTAGAGTTGGATTAGTCAGCATTTTACTGCATCTCCCTTGCCTCTTTCATGGAGTGAAATTATTGTGGAGTTGTTGAATCTCACAAATTATCAAGGTGGAGAGCAATCATCATTCAAGAGATTGCCTTGGAGTTGAAAGTTGCAAGTTTTAACAACTTTCTGACCGAGTAGCACCATTTTGGCCATATCTCACTCATCTCTAAAAATTTTCCCATTAACTTTTTAGGGTTTCTTTATCCTTCATCCCTTGAGATTGGGGCAAAAAAATGTATCAAAATTCACCATTAGAATTGTCTTCATTGCAGTCAAAGTTTTCTTACAAAGTTTATGAAACACCAAATAACAATTGTCCGCAATGCTTCTGAACCCTACCCAAAGCATGTCACCTTACCTGATTCATTTGCATTAGAAAGCTAAGGAAACCCACAAAAATTGCAGCTTTCTCTCTATTCTCTGAAGGTAAGCTTGAGTTTAGATTTCAGTAAATCTTGAAGTTGGGTTGTATATGGGTTGAAATGAAATGGTGATTTGAAGCATTTTTATGTAGTGTTATGAATGGTTAGGCGAGGTCCATGAAACTTGGGTTTCATGTTGAACTTTTCTGTTTAGAAAGTATATGATGATGTCCTAAAAGCATGCTTGTGGTTATGGAGAGAAAGATTTGTCAATTTGCTCATGTTTGAACACAAATTATCAAATTTGGTAAAAAAACTTGTAAATATTGGACAATTTTAGTTTTGAGGTTATTGGCCTATCTTAATGGTGTTCAATTGTTTTGGTCTGTTTTAGTAAACATGTTAAGAGAATTATAGAATTTAGAATCCGAGCATTTGGATATATATACAAGGAGATATGAATTTTTGTAGTTGAGAATAACCTAGAACTTGATTCTAAAATAGTTTTGTTTAGTGTATTACATCCAAAGAATATATGGTTATATATTCAAAATGATTTTATATGTTAACATACACTCTTTTAGGGAACTATAGGTTCTAGAAGCAACGGATTTGAATGTGTACATTAGGAGTTATGCATGTTTTAAAGTAAGTGTATTTGATTTAATCCTAATAATGGAATTGGATGTATTTTAGGTTTATCAAATCAAAGAGATAATTGAAAAGATTGATTGTTGTAACTTATACTAAGACACTAAGATAAGTAATGTGTGCATGTGTTTGGTCTGTTGGCCCACACCACAAGATGCTAGGGCAAAATTTGTTGTCGATGTGCAAAGATATATGTAGTGATATTGGTTGTGAATATATTGTGATATATGTGATATTGATTAATGACATGCTATGATACATGTGATAATGATATTTTAGGGATATTTGTTTGCCATATAAAAACTAAGAAAGTTTTACAATGGTTGTTCTTAATAATCTATTCTTCGTGATGGTGATACTTCACTTATTCTCTTGATTACTTGTTCGATAGGAGCACAGTTATGATGTTACCTATCAAATGCAACAAATTTTTGCTGCTGTTCAAGGAGAAAGTTTTATTAGTTTAGTCTTTGAAAAGAAAAAATGTTTTTCAAGTTTTATTTTTATTTTTTGGTTTGAATTCATTTATTCTACATGAAGGAACCCAAAGACCAAGAGTTGATACCCATAGATCCTAAAATAGAGAGAACATATCAAATACAAAGATGGGAACAACAATAATGAAAATTTGAACATTGATGACATGGATAGAGATATCATAGATTACGTTTTGCCCATGTGCTCCCAACATTGGCAGGAATTTCCAATGATGTAATCGGGCTCAAATTATTTCCTTATTCATTGAGACACAGCGCAAAGACATGGCTAAACTCGTTCTCACTAAATTCCATTATCACCTAGCAGAAAATGTTTGTTAAAGATGACATAACAAGCTTCATGCAATTTGTTGGAGAATCAATATACAAAGTTTGAGAGAGATCGCTTAAATGCCCGCCCACATCATGGAATACCCCACAAGATCCAAATGAAAACACTTTATAACAAATGGACAGACTCATCATCAAATGGTGTACTTCTCGCTAAATCATATAATGAAGCTTTTGCAATCTTAGAGAGGATGCCTGAAAACAACTAGGAAAGGCCAACATATAGGATTATGTCAAATGAAAGAGTGGCGAGGATTCTTGATATAGAACACAAGTGTCCATGTTAGCCAACATGATAAAATCCATGTTACCAGCATCCTGTTCGAGAATCACCCTATGAATCCAGAATCTGTATACTTCTACAACACCCACGTTTGACCTTTAAAAGTCAAAAGTCAACATTATACTATTTCTAGATTAAATGTTAACTTTCTAATTACATATTTTGTTCATTGACTTAGTTTTTCATTCAACTTCTATCTTATGGTTTCCAGTTCCAATAATTCTTGATTATTTACCCATTTGGTTAGTCATCCTTTATCAAAGTCGTCGCACCCAAATGGCTATCCCATGCCACGGCCTATTAGTGATTACAGTAATTTTCAGTTTATTGTTCTATCTAATCACAATTTACTATTCTAATTGTGATTAATATAGTTACTTTTAACCCAAACCATTACATGCTTTCCACCTTTAAGAAATTCTCCCCTCGAAATTAGACTTAACTTTATCCATGAAAATTAAGTTTAAATCAGGTAAAAGTTTCTTACCTATATGTCTTTTACGTTGACAATGATCCAAATTGTGACTATTTCATGGCAAATGTTTTTGTACTTAACCACAAACATGAATTTAAGAAGTAATGAGTTATAAAAATTAATACTAAAAACAAAATGTACAAAAGGAGTAAAACGAAATGCTCTCTAACCTATGTTTTGCTCATACAATCAAATCATCTTGCCTTTGCCTTTATTTCTTGACCTGTTGCCACGTGTAGTTGAACAATAGGGAGGAAACACATAATGAGCTTTTATAAAGCATAACAAGTTAAGTTTTACTCTCAAGAATTTACAAACATATATGGTTAAATTAACTTTGAAGGTTGTTATTTTTCTTAACCTTGTTCCCTTTAAAATCTATAAGTTATTGGTTAAGTCCTATGTGTAATCACACCCCTCTAGACATTCTAAACAGTGTCTATCTAATATGTATCAATTATTGATTAGGAATTCTATAGCCAATGCCTATGAACCAAGGTATTCCATCTAATCACGTACAGGCATCCTATTTAATTAGTTCTCACAACCTCAATCTCCAACACAAATTGATCAGTCATTTGTGTTCCCACATTTCTCGTAGTCTATGTGTCACATGACACTCTAAACATCTTGTAATGCCCCGAATTTTATTGTATTAATTATAAAGTTGTGTAATGATGTTCGTCAATGAATTTGCATTGATATGGTTGAATTGTAATTGTAGAAGTTGTTTGTTACTATGGATAAATTGATGTAAAAGGAATGATGAAGGTTAAATGTACAAGGACTTAGTCAAAAAGCTCTCGAATAAATTCGCAGTTAATCGCAGTAAGAGTGTGTTCGACTAGGCCAAGGCAATTTCAAGTATCTGTGGAAGCATAGATGTCCAGATTGCACATCCATAAGCTCTCGAGTAATATTGTGGTCGACCAAATTAAAAGTGAGGTTGATTGATCCAAAGACAGTGTAGAATGTATCAGTCTCAGATAGTATTGCGCTCGCCTGACGTTGAATATGTGGTTGACCAATTCATGGACAGATTGTAATATTTTAGCCTTGAGTGGAAATGTGATCGACCAAACATAAGTTTTGGTTGTCCACAATCAGTGTATAAATGATTTTTCGTAAAAGGTTGAACATTCGTGATGAAACATGTGACATAGTATTTTCTTTGAAATATAAAGGAGTGGTCGACTGGAGCTTGTGAATATATGAAATAGGTCAAAACTACATAGTTTTCGTACATGTAAGCTAAGGTCATCTTAATGAAGTATTATGTAAAACCATTCTACTATGTTATATTAGACACTTCAAGGAAAATATATGCTCTAAAATCAGTGGAGTTGGTTAAGTATATCTTGAGTTATGAATTGTTGAAGTTGGATGAAAACTATCAAGGTAAAATGGAATTGGTGCGATGCTAATGTGGAATTTGGCATGTTCTAGGTATTGAAGATCAAGGAAATAACTCCCTAAGTTGTAAAACATTGTGTAGTAATGTTGTGTGTGTTTGGCCCTTTTGGCATACATCACAAGATGCTAGGATCTTTCAATTATGATGATTATGACAATTGAGGATATGTTGCATTGTTTTGGCTATGGTTACATGTTTTGATATCATGTTGATCGAGTCATTGGTTGATATGTTGATACTTGTGGTATTTGAGGATGTGATGTTTGGATGTAGTGTTAGAATTATATTGATATTTGAGGATGTGCTGTTCGATGTAGTGTTTGGATAAGGCAAACTATTTATGCATCATGTTTTCAAGAAAAGAAATGAAATGTTTTCTTATGCATAGATTTTTCATATAAGAAGGATAAAAAACAGAATTTAAAACATAAAGAAATTATGAAGGATTAAGAAAATGTTGTCCTAAAGGTTAGTCCCATGGGGAATGAACCTGTTAGTTTGGTTGAGCCAGAACCTGGCTAAAGTTCACCAGATGGTTGTGCATTTTAGTGTGTAACACTAACAGAGGTCTCATGGAATTGAGACTGTCTCCCTAAAGTTCATGAAATATAGTGGTATGTTTTCCATAGTCATGCCTACTCTTTCCAATGATGTATATGCAGCTTTGATTGGGCCACCCAATGTAGCTTTGGATGAGTCACGTGCCCCAATAATGTTTGGGTGAGGTATTTGCCCCAATGATGAGAACAAAACAAAACAAAACGCAATGAAAAGAAGAGAAACTAGTAAAGGTATGAATGCATTACAAGTTTTATGAAAATGCATATCATGTTTATTTATGCAGCATGGTTTATAGATTTGATGACATATTTAGTTTTACATTACTTACTAAGAAATAGTCTTATAAATGAATCTTGTGATATATGTATAAACCTGTTTATAACATGGAAGAAAGAAAGATAAAAAAGAGATGATGTAGCTAAGAAAGTGTCTTCGAGAAGATAACTTGTGTTGTTATCACAAAACTGATCATGTGGGGTTATAATTTATAAAGAACGCTGTATGTAAATATGAATTTGAAATTTTATGAATGAGATTTTAAAGAACTTGTCTTTACTATTTTATGAATTTCAAAAGAAATAAAAAGTCTTTCGTTCTGCATTTTAAAAAGAAAAGTTATTATGAAATAAACACACGCACTTTTACAAGGTTTTGAACGTCCAAAGAAAAATGTATTATAAATTACATGTTTTAAGATAAGAAATTATGGGCATTACACATCATTACCTCATGTCTAATGCCAATGATATCATACACTTATATAATGCATGTAATGAATTCGTAAGTATACGATATCATTAATTATAGCCTATAGGTCATGGTCATCATACATATATGTGATATGTATGTACAACATGTATATGATTGCTTTAACCTCATGGCCAACTAATCTCATCCAACTCTTAAATGCAACTATGGTTCTGCATCTATTTACGAATTTGGTTAAGTGTTTAATTGATTAACACTAACCATGAAAGTACATTGATGCGAACCTAAGGTATACGAACCCTAGACCCAACAACTTTTGCGGAACTAAACGGATCGTCTCATGATTTCAAGATCAAAGGGTTGGAACTACGACCCTAGCCAAACCTGTCGACTAGAACCGGAGTATCCCGAAGAGGAGCTTGACCCTAACCAAACCTGTCGGCTAGAACCAAAACTATCAAAAGTTCGAACTTTCAAGAATCCACTTGAAGAGATCAAGTTCTTCGCAAAGAACTCAAGAGAAGGAATCCTCTCACAAAAGCAAAAGCTTCAATTTTCAATTTTGACAAAAGGTTTCTTTAACAATTGTTCTATAAGGTGCTTTTATAAGCTAAACATAAAGTAGATCTAATCCTAATAAAATAAATAAAACTAATTCAAAATAAGATAAAATAAGATAAGATCTAACTAATTAATAACATGTGCGTGGCATGTACTCGGCATGTGATCGGCATGTGCTCGATCCACTTCTTTAGTTGTGCCTTCATTTTGAATATTTGAATCTCTCAAACAGAATCATAGCTCTATGTTCGTGGATCCTTTGGCATAGCAAATGAACTCCAAATTTAACGAATCAGCCCATTCTCGAAACCTTGGGATGTCCGCTACAATCATCATGAAGAAGACTTTCCCATATAAAATATGTAAGGTCGTTGTAATTGCCCAACTTTACTCCGAGGTCGAATCAACAATTCTGCATTTTACCATATGTCTCTCAATCTTGTGCTTGATTTTCCACGTATGTTTCATCTTGAAGAATACCATAAAATATTTGAATGATAGATGAATGTAATTCATCATCTTTCTCCTTTGAACCTTTTGTTGGATTTCTTCCTCAAAAAGTTGAAGTCTTTCGTTTATTTTCTTTATCCTTGCTCTAGTATTTTGGCCTCCAATGCATCCTATTGAATCGTTGTCTTTATAGGTTTTCTGGATCACAACATTCCCCCTTTCTTTGAGAAGATTCGTCCTCGAATCGCCTACATCATAGAAAGACAAGTCAATAATATTAAAAAAGACACTTTTGTTACCATATTTGCTTGGCAACAAAATTTTTTAAGTGTTGTCACTGATGTGCTCCAAGGCTTGGAAGAAAACATCTCCTCTTGGATGCAACTTGTGCTTTCGTTGAATGGCAAATACTTCTTTCTTCATATGAATCGATACCCATGTTCCGAATTCGAATATAAGTCTCAGTCATAAATTCCTCACATTTACATGTAAATTCCTAACAACTTTGACTTTTTCTTTTCCATCAAGATTAGAAAACTCAGTAGTAGGTAAAGGTAAAAAGTCTAATGAAATCAAAACGATTAAATCCATACATAATTTCAAAATGTGAGTAAGATATGATAGAATGAACAATCTTATTATACATAAACTCATCATGCATTAAACACTTCACCAAATTAGCATAGAATTGATGTTTTCTTAAAAATAAATCCAAAAATAAATACAAGTTCCTAATATGTATTTCTACAATTTTGCCATAATCTATATCCTCTTCAAAGTATTTAATAGCAAATTTCTCAATGAAAGATGTGTTCACATAATTCATCAGTATCATAAAATTATTAGAAACATCAAATAGTCCATCTAGCATAATCAGCCATTCATCTAGTCCATGTTTAAATTTAAACACAATTTTCAAGTTTCCACTTTTCAAATCAATCTTAAAAATCATGCATGCTCTATAAAGTTCATAAAGATAATACCTAGGCATACATAATGAACTATGCTTATATATAAATTCCAAATGATTATAAGAATTGATGAATAAAACTTTTCCATGATCGAATTTCAAACCAATCTTAAAAATTGTATATGTTCCCACAATATTTTCATGATATCAACTCGCAAAGATAATACCCACTGATGCAATTCATATAGATAATACTTAGGAATAAACCATATATTTTCCTCGAATGGATATTTTTAGTACATAAGAATCAACCCATTTATTAGTTTCAAAAACAATCCAAATCTCTCCAAAACCTAAATCATTCTCATGTAAATCCTTAAAATTTTCAGATCTGAATAATTTGATACGAAAAGAGAAAACATACCTTTTTGACAATGTGTTAGTAACCATAATGTCCTTACCTTGGTTGTTGATATATGGATACTTCTCATGGTACTCCTTCCACGGGTGTTTATTCCTCCTTAATGGGATTGCATCCCTTGGTAACTCCCTCGGATGTATGTCATCATATCCTTGCAAAATAGAAGAAAAATCCACTAGAAAAGTAGTTAGTTCATAGGAGGTAAAAGAAATATTTTTGCATAAAAATAAATTCAACTCTCTAATTTCCTCACTCTTTTTAAACACTCCAATTCCTTTCCTTTCCTTTTCTCCCTCAGATTTTACCTCCTCTCCCACTATTTTTTTCTCCTTCTCTCTCTCGATTTTTCTTTTCTCATCCCCCAATTTCTTTTCTTCCTCATTGCCTTTTTCACTCACTTGAATTTCGGCTTTTATCTCTATGGCTCTTTTGTCTCCTTTTTCAATTTCGCCTTTTTCCTTTTCATTTCTTTTTATTTCTTCAACTTCCAAATTGTTTTCAACTACTCCAAAATCTAAATTTTCTTTAGCATTTACTTTGGAAAGTTCATGGAAGTCTTTAATAGCTTCCATTTGAACTTCATCAATTTCCTCCTTGATTGGCACATTTAAAACTTCCCTTGTGGCCAACAAATCTCCTTTCATTGGTTCTTCCACGTTCACATTTCTACAATCTTCAAGTGGTGTTAATTCTTTGTTACTTACACTCTTTTCATCTCCAATTTCAAACTTTTCTTCTCGTGTACCTTTTCAATTGGTTGCTCAACTTTATCGCTCTCTTTTCCTTTAACATCAATATCATCTTGCTTTTCTTCAACTTCTCTCTTTTCTATCAACTTTTCTTCTTGGTTGACATTGCTTGCTTGCTTTAATTCCTCTAGATCCTCATTCACCTCTTTAGAATTCAATGGGGCCATGTTGATTGGCTTCTTCTTCATGTAAGACTCATAAAGTTTCTCTAAAGTCAATTGGGATTTTTGACTTAATTCCCTCTAATAGTGTAAAGGAACAAACTTCTTTCTCATGATGGCCCTCATATTTTCCCAAGTTTGAATTGGTGGATCTCCATACCTCCTTTGATCACTTAATAATTGTGCCCACCAAATGTTTGTGTAATCCGTGAACGTCATGGCAACCAATATGATTTTCTTTTCTTCTGAGTAGTTTTGCTTCCAAAAATAAGATCCACTTTTCGCTCCCACTCAAGATATGTTTTCGGATCGCTTTCCCCTTGGAAAAGTGGTAAAATTACCTTTTTATGGCTTAAATTTCCATCTCTCCCATCACTTCGGAAATCTCTTTCAAAATCTCTCATTTGGTTACTTACCTTTTTCTCCTCAAACTTACTTCTTTCAAAACATCTCCTTTCTCGGCCTTGTGTTAAAGTTGGATTTTCAAATTGATCCATCCTTTGATTTAGGACATAGAATTGACCTTGCATATCCCTCATAAGTTTGCCTCAATAACAAAGAAAAGCAAATAAAAAGGTTAGCAAAAAAAATATAATGAAACTATGGACCTTTCCACTTGCTCACTTGTTTCACTCAAATAATGAATCACTCCACTTGTGTTTACACTGGATTGGCTTTTTCAAATTGATCTCACAACTCTACCTTTTACCACTGTACCTTCCCTTTTGGCTTCTTTACTCACAACTCAATCAAAGAAAAGAAAGGGTTTTCAATCAAGTAAACACTTTGAAAAATCAAACTTTTTTGCAAACTTTGAATTCAAATTGCCTTCAAGTTTGATCAAAATCAAGCTACTCAAGCTACTTATTGTGATTAAGTAGCCCAAGAAGCAAATACCTTGAATTTGGAATAAGGTATTATGGAACTTTCCCAAAAAGGAAATTTTTTCCCGAAAAATTTCTGAAAACTTACAGAAATAAACCGGAGATTAGATATTTGAATAGCACTTTTTGAGATAAAAACAAAGATGTTTTTTTTATTTTGAATAGGCTTTTTGTAAAATAAAAAACTCACTTTTTTTTTGTTTTGGAAATAAAAATCGCACTTTTTTTTTGTAAGATTGATAAACAAAAGGAATAACTTTTTGATGTTTGATCGTAAGGGTCAAACCTTTTTTTGATAGATGAAGAGAAAAGAAATATATATATATATATATATATATATATATATATATATATATATATATATATTGGATATTTTTGAAGGTTGATCGTAAGGATCAATAAAATAAAACTGATGCGGAAAAATAAAGATAGCACCTTGAAACGTTTGAGCCTTCGCTCTGATACTAACTGATGCGAACCTAGGGTATACGAATCCTAGACCCAACATCTTTTGCAGAATTAAATGGATCATCTCACGATTTCAAGATCAAAGGGTTGGAACTACGACCCTAGCCAAACCTGTCGACTAGAACCAGAGTATCCCGAAGAGGAGCTTGACCCTAACCAAACCTGTCGGCTAGAACCAAAGCTATCAAAAGTTCGATCTTTCAAGAATCCACTTGAAGAGATCAAGTTCTTCGCAAAGAACTCAAGAGAAGGAATCCTCCCACAAAAGCAAAAGCATCAATTTTCAATTTTGACAAAAGGTTTCTTTAACAATTGTTCTATAAGGTGCTTTTATAAGCTAAACATAAAGTAGATCTAATCCTAATAAAATAAATAAAATAAATTCAAAATAAGATAAGATCTAAGTAATTATTAACATATATGTGTCATGTGCTCGGCATGTGATCGGCATGTGCTCGATCCACTTCTTTAGTTGTGCCTTCATTTTGAATATTTGAATCTCTCAAACAGAATCATAGCTCTATGTTCGTGGATCTTTTGGCGTAGTAAATGAACTCCAAATTTAACGAATCAACCCATTCTCGAAACCTTGGGATGTTAGCTACAATCATCCTGAAAAAGACTTTCTCATATAAAATATGTAAGGTCGTTGTAATTGCCCAATAGTACTCCGAGGTCGAATCAACAATTTTGCATTTTACCATATGTCTCTCAATCTTGTGCTTGATTTTCCACATATGTTTCATCTTGAAGAATACCATAAAATATTTGAATGATAGATGAATGTAATTCTTCATCTTTCTCCTTTGAACCTTTTGTTGGATTTCTTCCTCAAAAAGTTGAAGTCTTTCGTTTATCTTCTTTATCCTTGCTCTAGTATTTTGGCCTCCAATGCCTTCTAATAAATCATTGTCTTTATAGGTTTTCTGGATCACAACATACATTCTGTTTAATTAACTCATTTCCAATTGCACTACCTCCTCGGTAGAATAATATGATCTGTGCCTATCTGCATATGATAATGACTATATAATAAACAACCCATGTTGTCATATCAACTCTAATTGTATTAATAAAGGTAGATTCGAATGTACATCTATCTACATCCATGTAATGATGATAATGATCACAACATTTAATGAATATATTTAATTTATATTTATTACATTTTTATTAATTATCATTCATATTAACATTTATTAGTATATGTTGAACATACATCAGTGTGCAAGTCACCACACAACTATATTTCTGGGGCTTTTACCAGTACATTGTAGTAGCCAACACCATTTTTCTCTTGAGGTTTAGGGAGTCACACTTACAGAGGACATATAGTTTCAACTACTGGTATTAAAAACCCATGACCCTACACACACCACACAAAGGAAAGAATGCACCATTCATGTCCAATGTAAACCAATGTGCATCCTCCTAGAACTATACAATGTGCAATATGAGTAACGATGATGCTAGATATTCATCCCTCATCCCATTAATCTACATGTTCATCGGGAATTAGGTCCAATTAACATACAATATATCTAACTAACTAGGCATAACAATATCATTTACATCTTAGCAAACTTGCTACCAAGTGCTTCATCCCAAGAAAATTTTAATGCATGATCACTTATGAAAAACATACCAAATGCATTTGTCAAATGCAATTATCCATAGTCAATATATATGAAATGATATTTTATTTATTTTTTAATAATTGGCTCCCATGATGCATGAATGGCGTGTTTATCTATCACATTATATGGGAACGAGATGTGGATTGCGTCTATCTATTATCTTATTTAGCTGTATTTATAAAACAACTAAATATCATATACATTGAACTGGCATCATTGCATAACCTATTTCGTGTCATGGCATTAATTTGATGAATCTCAACCGAGGAATTCCAACCATAAACGATGAGGCATCCAACCATGTGAATTGCCAAGGCATTTCATTCAAACGCCGAGGCATTAAACATCCTTAAATGCCAAGGCATCTCAAAACCTAAATGTCGAGGCATTGTAAGCCCCGCATAACGCCGTGACATTATGTTCCTCAAATGACGAAGCATTCTCTCAATTAATTTTATATTATTAAAATCTTTCTAAATATATTTCTTCATAAAAAGAATGTATAAGTATTGCGCTATAAACCTTAAAACATCACGCCATATGCCACTAAAGTACACACTTTGCACATGGTCAAGGCGCCTTAGACAAAAGTTAGGAAAATCTTAATTTTAAATCAAGTCTTCCTTGAATACGACCAAATCTCCGTTTCTGACCATTCCAAAACATCATAACTTGTATATTTCAATGAAAGGAACTTATATATAATAACTCTTTCTGGTTTTATATTGAATTAAGTCGCTTAACACATATTTATAAATCGAGAGGGTAAGGAGAAACTTAAGGAAATTCTCGATTTCACTTCAAGATTTTCACACTAATAGGTTCCTTTCTATGCAAAGACCACTTTTTGCATTGGAAGTTTTCATGAAACGTGACAAATTCCCGGGCTTCTCCACTTCTCTCTTATAGCCACTAACCCTCTCTCTCTTCCTTTTGTTGTCTTTATTTTAATTTTAATTTTATTAAAATTTTAATAAATTTTATGAGATGAATAAATTTTAATTTTATTCTATGTTTATAAATTTTGAAATTATATTCTTGTGCATTTTATCCAATTTAAATGATTGTTTTGCCCTTCAATTTACATGTAACTACAACAAAATTGTAGTGAATTATAATTAAACTTAACTAATGAGTTTAATTACACCAGGCCATGCGTTGCTGTTTCATTGGCCAATAGTTTTGATCACACCAATAGTGAAATGACGTCAAAATGAGACATTTTGTTCTGGTTCATGCTCCACAGTTCTGATGCCAACACCCACTTTCGACCTTCTAAAGTTGATGAGAAATGACGTCAACATGAGACATATACTTCCTAATACTATCTTCTCCGTTGTAATTTGAATACCTTAAAATAGTTCATGAATATTTTCCCATTTGGTTTGTCAACTTTCTTTCTAAAGTCATCTCACCCTAATGACTTTCTAATACAATGACCTATTATTGATTCATAGTAATTTCTAGTTTTTTTTTTATCATCTCTAATCACAAATTATTGTCGTAATTGTGATTAATATAGTTAGTTTAAACATAAGCCATTACATTGAGCACCTTTCCAATAATAATATCCAATGGCTTAAGTATAGAGCAAGAAAAAGAATTACTAGATGTTTTGAAGAGATTCAATAGCGCCATAGGATGAGCCATTGGAGGCATAATGTGATAGGTTATTATTCCATTTAACCATTTAATAATCTCTTTCTTTACTACCTCTTTCATAATGTGAGAAAGGTGGAGTAATAGTGATTCAAAATGACAAAAATGAACTAATCTTGACAAGAAAAATCATAGGTTAGTGGATGCAATGTGTTACCGGAACTTACAACTCACTATCAAGTGAGGAGATTTACAAACCACAATTTTATTATTTATTTTTAGGTGTTCATTGAGGAAAGAGTATTCAAAATATCCATTACATCCATCAAGCCTCCAAATATGTACTGGAGTTATTCAAGATAAAATATAAGTGAAAAATCAAACACAAGTTTAGAAGACTTATTAGATATTCCAAAACTGTCAACAATCTAACCAAGAAGAATGTTTGGCAACCCTCACAATTATATCAAAAAGTTTATTTCACAAAGATTGTAGTTGATATCTCAAACTTTTAAGAATGATGTCTTTGGTAAAAATTAAAGATCATTTGCTATACTAAATTGGCCCTAGAGAGAGAGTTGCAATTCTGCTAAGAAGTCCAATCCCACTCAATCGGAGTTGAAGCAAATCCATTTGGAGAAAAACTTTGGAGTTGATCAAAATGGTTTAATTGATGGATTAAAGACTTAGGAAATAATTTTATTTTATTTTATTTAATTTATGCTAAGTGTTTTAGTTTAAAAGACAAATGTTGGAGTTACTCGGCTAGAGCATGTTGTAGCCGAGTAAGTGTCTTTGTGAGGGAATTTTTTGTATGTTTCTTTAGAACATTAACCCTAATTTTGTGGGGCTATTTAAGCATCCTTTAGTTCAACTTGAAAGCACTTTTGAATGATAAAAAACCCATTACCTTTGGCTATTCTTGCTTCATTACAAAAAACACAATCAACTATTTGTTTACAAATTGGCTATTATGTACAATTTCTTGTTCCTTTGTAAGAGTTCGACAAGCTAGATCCCTATTGCACCTTTCTCACTTCAGTCCCTTCAAAATAATCTCTTCAGTAAAATTTTAAAAACTTACAAGTTATCAAATTCAAGTGCTATTTTTGTTTTGAAGTAGTCTTTGGAGTAGAAAGTTGTACTACGAAATTTTCTGACCAACTAGAACCCTAATGCGAACCTAAGGTATATGAACCCTAGACCCTACAACATACGTGGAATTGTAATGGATTGTCTCTCAAATCAAGATCAAAATAGTGGAACTACGACCCTAGCCAAACTTGTCGACTAGAACCGGAGTATTCTGAAGAGGAGTTTGACCCTGACCAAACCTATCTGCTAGAACCAAAGCTATCAAAAAGTTCGATCTTTCAAGAATCCACTTGAAGAGATCAAGTTCTTTGCAAAGAACCCAAGACAAGGAATCTTCCCAAAAAGCAAAAGCTTCAATTTTCAATTTGACAAAAGATTTCCAATAGTTGTTCCCTAAGGTGTTTTTATAAGCTAAAAATAAAGTAGATGTGATCCTAATAAAATAAAGAAAACTAATTCAAAATAACTTAGAAATCATAAGATGAGATCTAACTGATCAATGACATGTGCTTGGTAACTAATTAACGGCATGTGCTTGGGCATGTGCTTGGCATGAAATCCATGTGCATAGGTAAAGTGTTGATGATGGTGATGATGGGCCATGGTTGGTTGGACGTGCGTGGGGCAGGCTTGGTCAGAAGGTGCGCTAGGCAGAAGGCAGTTGGGCTTGCACTGCAAGGATGGATAGCAGAGTATTTACATCCTTGGACTTGGACCGCCTCTACTATATTCTCTCCAATGCTTAACAAGCTCTTCAAGGCTTTTGGACTTTGGCTCTTGAGCTCCCTTTCTTAAATTTCTTCCACAAAAAGTTATGGTTTTTTCTTCACCTTCTTTGTCCTTGTCTTAATCATTGAGCCTTCAATGCCTCATAATGGGTCTTTGTTTTTGTATGTTTTTCAAATCACATCATTCCTCCCTCTTCGAGAAGATTCGTCCTCGAATCACCTACATCATACAAAAACAAGTCAATAATATTTAAAGAAACATTTATCTTACCGTTTATGCTTGGTAGGCCAATTTTATAATTGTTGTCTTTGATGTGCTCCAAGGCTTGAAATGGACCAACTTTTTGCAGTTGAAGGGCAAACTGTTCCCTCTTTCCAATAAAATTAACAAACAATGAGTAATATGTAATATAAATAACAATAAAAACACATATAAACTCATGAATTTGTAAACTCATCATGTATTCTCTTAAAGTAATGAAATCCCAATCCAAGTGTCCAACATGTATCTCCACAATTTTGTTATAATCCAAATCATCATCGAAACATATAGTAGGAATTTTCCTAATAACAAATTTAAGTACACAATACATCATTATCATAGGAAAACTAGAAATATGAAATAATCCATAAAACATAATCAATCATTCATGTTTACATATAAGTGCAATTTCCCAATAACTATTCTCCAACATCATTATGTAACACCCCGTTATCGTTTTTCCGTTCTTTCGATGTAATCAATTTGGAATAATTAATGTAGTTCCTTTTTCACCAATACGTTTTATTTCATGATGTATTAGTCATGGATTAATTAACGGGACAAAAATTTAAGTTAAGAAAATTGGAGGGAAAACTGTCAAGGACCATTTCGAACGAATGCAGACGAGATTCGGCGTCCGCACTATCATGAAATGCTTGGGGACGAAGGTTGGGACGAGTCCTCGCATCCTAGAGCTGGCCCTGCATTTGCGGACGAGTGTGGATGAAGGCTGACGAGATGTCGAGGTGTCCGATTTGAATCTGTTCGAATTTAGGTATATTCGGACGAACTACGGATGGGATTGGGAGGCGTCTGATTTGAATATGTACAAAATCAAGATGCATTTGGAAGAAATGCGGACGATGGATGCGGACGAGGTTTGGCATCCGAATTGCTTTTCTGGACGGAAATTCCAAGGAGTCAGGACAAAGCTCATCGTCCCAATCTTCATTTCTGGCTGTACAGTGTCACTTCGGATGCAGTGCGGACAATGTACGGACTCAAAGTCGCGTCCAAAATTCCCCAGTTCTGCGAAATTTAAATTTTAAAATACTGAGTTTGGGGAAGAAAAATCGGGATTCTGAGCCATGAGGCGACTCTGGGAAGTGCGAAACTCCCTCATATGATGCACGTGGCCCCATTTTTGTTCCTCCTTCTCTTCTGATTGATAATCACCGATCTTTACAGGTAAGCTTTCATCTTTTTAAACCATGTTTAGAAAATTCCAATTCACTTCACTCCATTCCATCCCTTTATTCCAACAAGAGAGAGTGAGAGAAAGAGAGAAGAGAAATCATGACTAGGAGTCGTGAGGTGTGATTGTAAACGAAGGTCGAAGCCAGGAATTACTGTGGTGAGCTGTGAAGTGCTGTCCTCGTTAGTTTTTCTTCAACCTAGGTAAGGAATTGGATGAGTTGTGGCCATGTGGAGGCCCTACACCACAAGTAGAGTGCGTGAGTGGTGAAAATTCTTATTGTTAATCTCTGTAATTCAATTTGTATGCTTTACTCTGCTAAAAACTTGCAAATTCCTTACTGAATACTGAAATGAGATGTCTTGCTTGAATGAAATCCATGATGTCAGGCTTGTAGTTGTTTAGCATGATGATTTAAGACCACACGACGTTATGAGCTATAAGTTTCAATTGATGATTCTGTTATGAACATAGGACGTTTTTATCAACAGGACGTTTTTATCAACAGAGGCATAATACCAATATTCTCTCAATTATTTCTAAGGCATGACACTATTTCCAAATTATAGAACATACCCCATTTGAAATCCATAATAGACAGAGAACATAACCACTTAATACTTTATTTCATTAGCTTAGAAGTGATAACCAAAGCAGGAGTTCATTTCATCCTAACACCCATAAACCAAACATACACACACTCAACGAGGCAATAAGCACAGAGAGTAATACCCATTATCAAAGCAAAGCAATTCATCCAAATCTCCAGAATTCCAAACACAACTCCCATCATGAACATTTATCATTAATCAAAAACAGAACTTCAAGGCAGCAGGACATCCAACATTTTTATTCATTCCAATTGGTCATTAATAGAAGCATACCAAGGAGCAGAGAAGGCCATTACCTAAAGAAGCCAAAGAGCACCCGAGAGAAGGAGCAGGGGACCTCCAGCTGACAACCTCCTCCACCCCCTTCCACTAAAACTCACGAGAGAGGAGTTCTGCCAATTTTTTCACCACTTCAGAACAACTCCAAACACCCGAAGTGCCTCCCCTTGCACACATCATTTCTGCCATTCCTTTATAGATGAGAAGAAGACTGCAAAGCAGATGGATAATCACCCACTTCAAGGAAGGGTGGTCCAACTAGCAATTGCCGCGTGGAAAGCCTACCAGAGGAGGAGCTAGAGGAACCAGCTCTGGTTCTGTCCAGCATGAACGAACCGCCCCAGCTAATTCCCAGCAAGAACTGTCGCCCCTACCTCCATTGCCAGCCACATCGTTTCTGCCCAATTCATTACTACCATATCCTCCCACAATTTCGTCCAATAATTCGCAGCAATAAATCCAAGCAACCAAAACACCAAAATATAATGCATAATTCAGCCGAGACGTTTACCTCGGACCGGCGGTTTGCTGTAACGCAGGAGCTCCAACCCGTGCCCTAGCCGTGGCACACCCGCGACGTCACCAGTAGCGCACCGCGCCCGGAGTCGCATGCCAAACCTGAGCTCCTCTAACGTTGTCGTCGTCTTCCCTCTCGCGCCTCCTTCTCTCTCGCTCTCCTTATCGATCGCCTGATTTCTCTTCTCCCTCTCTCTGTTCTTCTCTCTCCCAAATGGCCAGCGGCCATTTTGTTTTAAAAGTGCAAATTGAACAGGTTTGAACTGAACCGGTTTAACTCCAACTTCAACCAGTTTTTCTTCTTCTATTCTCTTATTTCTTCTTTATTTCAATTTCCCTAATTTTATTTAATTAATCCCATTTTCATTTTATCTATCCCATTAATTTAATTCTTCCAATTATTTACTTAATTCTTAATCCAACCCATTCCAATTAATCCCAAATTAACTCATTATTTATTTTTTCTCCTTTTTAGTTATTAATCAAAACCAAACCATATAATTGTTTTTGGACCGAACTAAACCAAACCAGTTCAATCCATATTTCTCCCTCGGTTTACATCTATTTTTTAGACGAGGGAAAGAATCCTTACCATTCATCCGCGTGCGTCCGAAGCCGTTCAAAATTGTACAATCCGTGATAATTTTCCCATTAACATACATCCCAAAATATTTCTTCAAAATTAACCCAACTTATCATCAAATAAATCCCATAATTTGTATTCTAACAATTACGTCGTTGGTAATATCTCGATAATTATTTGACTACTTCGAATACCTCCAATTACTTTTCAATTTATCCTTTTTAAATTCTGATATAAAAAATCGAGGTATTACAGGCTACATGGTACTCCTATTTCTATAGTGTCTGATCGAGATCCACCATTTACTTCAATCTTTTGGAAAAGTCTCAAAAAAGCTATGAATACCGAGCTCCAATTTAGTACCGCATTCCATCCTCAAACTGACGGTCAAAGTGAGAGAACCATTCATACCCTTGAAGATATGCTTTGTGCGTGTGTTTTGGAATTCCAAACCAATTGGGAGAAATCACTACCTCTTGTTGAATTTGCTTACAATAACAATTTCCAGGCCACTATAGGTATGACACCATATGAAGCCCTGTATGGAAGAAAGTGCAAATCTCCCTTGCACTGGAATGAAGCAGGTGAGGCTACATTCACTGGTCCTAATATTGTACAAAAAACTATAGAGTCGATTGCTTTAATCAAGCAAAGGACGTTAGCAGCACAAAGTCGTCAAAAGAGCTACGCAGACAATTGACGTAGAGCCCTAGAATTTAATAAAGGAGATAGTGTGTTCTTAAAGGTATCTCCCTTCAAAGGTGTTGTTCGCTTTGAGAAGAGAGGAAAGCTTAATCCAAGATTTATGGGCCCTCATGCTATCACCAAGAGAATAGAACCGGTTGCCTATTAGTTGCACTTGCCAGACTCTTTAGCGAACATACACAATGTCTTTCACATGTCAATGCTCAAGAAGTGTTTGGGAAATGCCACTATCTTGGACCAACCTGATGATGTTGATGTTCAACCCAACCTAAGCTATAGGGAAAGACCTATTAAAATCCTTGACTCTCGAGTAAAGGAGTTACGACACAAGAGAATTCCATTGGTCAAAGTTTTATGGCAAAATCATACCAATGACGAGGCTACTTGGGAGAAAGAAGATGAAATGAGAGCCAAGTATCCAGAACTTTTCGATTAACTAAATTTTGGGGACCAAAATTTTGTAAGGAGAAAAGTATGTAACATCCCGTTGTCGTTTTTCTATTCTTTTGATGTAATCAATTTGGAATAATTAATGTAGTTCATTTTACGCCAATACGTATTATTTCATGACGTATTAGTCATGGATTAATTAACGGGACAAAAATTTAAGTTAAGAAAATTGGAGGGAAAACTTTCCAAAACCATTTCAGACGAATGTAGACGCCATGCAGACGAGATTCGGCGACCGCACTATCATGAAATGCTTGGGGACGAAGGTTGGGATGAGTCCTCGTATCCTGGATCTGGCCGTGCATTTACAGATGCAGATGAAGGCGGACGAGATGTGGAGGCGTCCGATTTGAATCTATTCAAATTCGGGTATATTTGGACGCACTGTGGATGGGATTAGGAGACATTCGATTTGAATCTATACAAAATCAAGATGCATTCGGATGAAATGCGGACGATGGATGCGGACAAGGTTTAGCGTCCGAATTGCATTTGCGGATGAAAATTCCAAGGAGTCAGGACGAAGCTCATCATCCCAATCTTCATTTCTGGCTGCATAGTGTCACTTCAGATGCAGTGCAGACGACGTGCGAACGCAAAGTCGCGTCCAAAAGTCCCTAGTTCAGTGAAATTTAAACTTTAAAATACTGAGTTTGGGGAGGAAAAATCGGGGTTCTGAGCCACGAGGCGACTCTGGGGAGGGCGAAACTCCCTCAAATGATGCACGTCGCCCCATTTTCGTTCCTCCCTCTCTTCTGATTGGTAATCACCGATCTTTACAGGTAAGCTTTCATCTTTTTAAACCATGTTTAGAAAATTCCAATTCACTTCACTCCATTCCATCCCTTTATTAGAACGAGAGAGAGAGAGAGAGAGAGAGAAAGAGAGAGAAGAGAAATCGTGAACGGGGAGTCGTGAGGTGTGACTGTAAATGAAGGTCAAAGCAAGGAATTGCTGTGGTGAGCTGTGAAGTGCTGTCCCTGTTAGTTTTTCTTCAACCTAGGTAAGGAATTGGGTGAGTTATGGCCATGTGGAGGCCCTACACCACAAGTAGAGTGCGTGAATGGTGAAAATTCTTACTGTTAATCTTTGTAATTCAATTTGTATGCTTTACTTTGCTAAAAACTTTCCTGCAAATTCCTTACTAAATACTGAAATGAGATGTCTTACTTGAATGAAATCCATGATATTAGGCTTGTAGTTGTTTAGCATGATGATTTAAGACCACACGACGTTATGAGCTATAAGTTTCAATTGATGATTCTGTTCCAAACATTTGATTGTTTTACACTGCTGTAGTTTCCTCTTGGTTTTGATAATCCCTGTGAATTTCTTTCTTTGCGGTAGTTACTTCTATGTACTGCAACTCAATGATTTATGTGATAGTGAGCGAATAATGAATTGCTAATTATGACTTGAACTGATGAACCAAAACTATTTTAAGAGAATGATACGCATGAATGAATTGTTAATAAAAATGTAGGAATGTTAACTCTGTTTTATATTAATTGTTAAATAGTGAATTTAGCTTATAAATGCTGTTAATTCTTGGGTCTGATTAGGAGGTATAATCATATTTTTTATTTATTTCAGTTGACATTAAGCCATTTAGCATGTTTCTCGTCATATTGAATTATTGAATACGTTTCCAATTTGTCACTCATTAAGTAGGTTTCCATAAATTGTTTATTAAATGTCTAGTTCTTCTAAACATGTTTAGTAAATAACTCGCTGTAAATTTCACTTATAGAAGCATGATAATTGCTATTTCTATATTTTAAAGATCTAATCATGTTGTCCATTGATATGTTAGTTACTAATTTTAAGCATGTGTCCATAAATTGAATTTGAAGTACTTCCCATGAGTTGTTTGTTAAGCATGTTTCGATTTCCTAAATCGTACACTTTTCGAGCATTCTTAATTGACTCACTGCAAATTTATGATTAATCTCTATTGATAGTATGTCTACCTTACTGTTTCTCTTTATTACCAATCATGCCTGTTTTAGCATACATATATATATTCAGCTTCTATAAAGTGTTAATTTTACGTCTGGATAATATTGAAGATAAAATTGAAAGCATGTTAGTAGATTTGTTTAACTTGTTGGTGTTGGCTATAATTGTTTTCTTTATGTGTGCTTTAATCCCAATCCTTTCCTTTATATGATATTCGTCTTTATCTTTATATGCGTTGTACATTATGGATAACTATTTTAATTTTGTCATTTAATTTTATGCACTATTCTATAGTTGTTATCTATTCTGTATCATGTTTCATGCATCATAATAATAGAAACAAGTAGGGAGTACCCCTCGGGGTGGTACTCACATGCATTACGTGAGGAAAAATGATAAATGAAATGAACGAATGATGATGATGATAATATGGGAAGTTGAGGGGCGGATGGGCAGTTCGGATCTAGCCCACATAGGGTTAGAAACCCATCAGACTATTCCATCACATACGTGTTCCTTCAACTTCCAGCTTGAATTCCGAGTTATGAATGAATGAATCAATGAAATGAATATAATAAAAGATTGGCTTGGGGCATACCCATTCCAAGTGAACTAAAGAGAGGCATTGTATATGCATTTTTTCCTTTCCTTACTAAGTCTTTTAGACTTACATATTACTTGTGGTGTAGGTAATAAAATGATAACACCTGGAGTTGAAGAATATGTTTTTCCCATGGAGCCCACAGTGTATCCGAATGAACCACAACCCGAGTAGAATGGCATAAGAAGATGATAAAAATTTAGTTTGCAAGGGTTTAATAAAGGGACAAAGATTGCCTAAACTTGATTTCGCATGTTTTGTCGTATGTTTTTTGTTTAAAACCTTAAACTTATTGAAGTTTTAGAAGTATTTTCCATATACTCTGATTTTCTTTTATATTCTCAAATTTTTATATTAAAATTTAATGTAAGAAATTTTACATGTTAAGTAGAATAAGGAAAAAGAATATACTTTTAGAAAATATTTAAGAAGGAACATGAAATTTGACGTGGGGCGTCACAATATATGTTTCATAAAATTGATCTAATATTTTAAAGATACCAAACAATAAGTCATAAAGATAATATGTAAGAACATAACATGCATTTTCCATGAGTAAACATGCTTTAATTCCATACAATTCGTCACATACATCCTTTTCACATATAATGCAAAATCTTCAAAAACTTAAGTCATTCTCAAGCAAATTCTTAATAATTTCATATCTTAATAACTTAAAAATGAAGATTAGTAGCAAGTACATACCTTTTTGACAATGTAATGATAACCACATTGTCCTTATCTTTCTAAGGCGTGTCATTTAAATTCTC
Source organism: Begonia loranthoides (assembly GCA_022433065.1). NCBI lineage: Eukaryota > Viridiplantae > Streptophyta > Magnoliopsida > Cucurbitales > Begoniaceae > Begonia > Begonia loranthoides. Next base: position 13,643,362 of record CM039470.1, on the reverse strand, counting down.
CTTGTTGTAATTCATCCACGGATTTGTATGCCTTTAATTTTCTTCCGATTTTATATTTTTATATCCCTGTAAATTATATGAGAAATCCACTAGAAGAGAAGTCGTTAGTTCATAGGAGGGTAAAGAAATATTTTTGAATAAAAGTGAAAACAACTCACTACTTTTCTCACTCTTTTTCAACATTCCAATTCCTTTCCTTTCCTTTTCTTTTCTTCCTCAGATTTTACCTCGTCTCCCACAATTTTTATTCTCTCTCAATTTTTATTCTCTCATCCTTCAATTTCTTTTCTTCCTCATTGCCTTTTTTGCTCACTTTATTTTTGGCTTTTCTCTCTAAGGCTCTTTTATCTCCTTTTTAAAATTTTCATTTTTCCTTTTCATTTCTATTTATTTCTTCAACTTCCAAATTCTTTTCAACTAGTCCACAATCATATTTTTCTTCTCTTGCTTTTGAATTTGCACAATTTTGGGACTCTTTGGCAATCTTTTCTTGATCTTTGCTAACATCCTCGACTTGCACATCTAAAACTATCTTTGGGACCAACAAATCTTCTTTTATTGAGTCTTCCTCTTCTATATTGCTAGATTCCTCAAGTGGTGGCATTTCATCATCACTTACACTCTTTTCATCTCCAATTTCAGGCTCTACCTCTTGTGTGCTTCTTTCAATTGATTGCTCCACTTTATCACACTCCTTTTCCATGGCTTCACTAACATCTTGTCTTTCCTCAATTTCTCTCTCTTCTGTCAACTTATCTTCATTGTTGACTTTACTTCCTTGCTTTACTTCACTCAGATCATCAATCAACTCTTTAGAACTCAATGGTGTCGTGGCTATTGATTTCTTCTTCAAATAAGATTCATAAAGCTTCTCACAATTTTCTTGTAATTTCTGACTAAATTCCCTATGATAGTGTAAAGGGACAAACTTCTTCCTTAAGATGGCCCTCAAGTTTTCTCAAGTTCAAATTGGTGGGTCTCCAGGTCGCTTTTTATCCCTTAATAATTGTGTCCACCAAACATTTGCATAATCCGTGAACTTATAAGTGACCAAGTTGATTTTCTTTGCTTCTGTGTAGTTTTGACATTCAAAAGCAAGATCCACTTTTTGCTCCCACTCTAAATATATCTCTGGATCGCTCATTCCTTCAAAAAGTGGTATCTTTTCTTTTATTTTGCTCAAACTACTATCTTTCCTATCCATACGGGAATCTCTTTAAAACAAATCTCCTTTGGTTATTTACCTTTTTCTCTTCAAACTCTTTCAGAACTTTTCCTTTCTCGACCATTCGTAGGATTTGGTGTTGCTAATAGATCCATCCTCGAATTTAGGGCTTCGAATTGGTCTTCCATAGCCTCATACGTGCCCTCAAATCCATGTTTGCTTCTTTTCCACTTCCAATCATGACTCCAAAGCAAGAACCAAACAAACAAATAAGTGGTTAGAAAAAATAATAATAATAAAGTTTGGACATTTCCACTCGCTCACGTGTTTCACTCAATTGACGAATCACTCCACTCGTGTTTGCACTCGAATGGCTTTTTCAATATGGTCTCACACTTTGCCTTTTACCACTCTTTATTCCCTTGTGGCTCTTTACTCACAGCTCAATGAAAGAAAATAAGGAATTTTCAATCAAGCACAAACTTTGAAAATTCAAACTTCTTTTTCAAACTTTAAATTCAATGATCCTTCAAGTTTGATCAAAACCAAGCACTCAAACTATTTATTATGATTAAGTAGCCTAAGGAGCAAATAACTTGAATTTGAATTAGGTATTATGGAACTTTCCCAAGGAAACTTCTTCCTCAAAATGTTTTGAAAAATTACAGAAATAAACCGGAGATTAGATATTTGAAATGTACTCTTTGAGATGATTATAATAGGGATTTTTGATTTTCAAGAAACTTTCTTTTTTTATATTTTTGAAGGTCGATCGAAAGGATCAATAAAAGATGAAACTTGATATGAAAAAGTAAAGATAACACCTTGAAACGTTCAAGCCAACACTTAATACCAACTGATGCAAACCTAGGGTCTACGAACCTTATACCCTACAACATACGCAAAATTATAACGGATCGTCTCACGAATCAAGATCAGAAGGGTGGAACTATGACCCTAGCTAAACTAGTCGACTAGAACCAGAGTATTCTAAAGAGGAGCTTGACCCTAACCAAACATGTTGGGTTGAATCAAAGCTATCAAAAGGTTCGATCTTTCAAGAATCCACTTGAAGAGATCAAGTTCTTCGCAAATAACCCAAGAGAAGGAATCCTCCCAAAAAGCAAAAGCTTCAATTTTCAATTTGACAAAAGATTTCCAATAGTTGTTCCCTAAGGTTTTTTTATAAGCTAAAAATAAATTAGATCTAATCATAATAAAATAAATAAAACTAATTCAAAATAACTTCGAAATCATAAGATAAGATCTAACTAATCAATGGCATGTGCTTGGTAACTAATTAATGGCATGTGCTTGGCATGTGCTTGGGCATGTGCTTTGCATGAAATCCATGTGTGTGGGCTAAGAGTTGATTATGGGTGATGATAGGCCTTGGTCAGCTGGACGTGCGCGGTCTAGGCTTGGTCAGAAGGCGCGCTAGGTGGAAGGTAGTTGGGCTTTCGCTACAAGGATGGATAGCAGAGTATTTGCATCTTTGGTCTTGGACCTCCTCTATTATCTCCTCTCCAATGCTTATCAAGCTCTTCAAGGCTTTTGGATCATGGCTCTTAGGCTCTCTTTCTTGGATTTCTTCCACAAAAAGTTGTGGCTTTTTCTTCACCTTCTTTGTCTTTGTCTTAATCAATGAGCCTCAAATGCCTCCTGATGGATCTTTGTTTTTGTATGTTTTTCGGATCACATCACACCCTTTCCGCCATATCTCTACTACCATTTTGATTTTTCTCATGAAATTTTGATGGTATTTGAATCGTTCATTTCCATGTCTCGTGTTCAAAAATGATTGCTAATTTTTTCCATTTAGACCATGTTTATTCATTTCAAAATTTCCCTCTAAAACTGCCTTAACACTAGATCTGATTCCACGAAATATTTCACCATTCATTTTATAATTTCCTTTCCTTCACAAGCATGACCCTTATTTTTTACCAGCATCCTTTTTATTTTTTTGATTCTCTCCAAAAATCACACCAAAAATCTTCCATTTGGTCTATTTTATTGGGCTAAAAAGTTAGCTCGAAATATGTGAAAGTTTCCTTAAATAGATTGACTTCCTTCTTTTATTGTGTTTTTGCATCATTTAGTAATAAAGTCTATTCTGGCCTCATTAACCTGTGATTTTTGTTTGTTATTGAATTCTAAAGTGATGGTTAAAAGTGGTGCTAATACATCTTAAAACCTTGAAAAAATTGCTCAACAATTGGTGCAACCCCTTATAAAACAACCCAAGATTCTTACACAAGGGCAAATCAATAAGTTGAGAGCTTCCATCTCCACTATTGCTTAGCAACTTCAAGCCTACATAACTCAGAATGTATGGGTACCTAGAACATCTTGACAAAGGGGGCATTTGTGGTGTTAGAAAAGGAAGATATGAGATGGATGCATGGTGGAAGAAGTTGAAAAATATGATAGCAATTTTGAAGAAGTGCAAATTGGGCGACATTCCAATTACTCATTTGATGATATAAGACATACTAAGCTTTCCATTCTTGTTTTTAAAGGTTCTAGAAATGGTTATCAGTTTCTAGATTAGGTAGAAAAAGTAGAGAAGATATTTCATTGTTATAAATATTCTGAGAGAACAAAAATCCAACTAGTTTCTTTGAAATTCATCAAATATGCTAATTTATGGTGAGAGAATTTTAGGGTTCAAAGAAGGTGTGTTGGTGAGGATGAAATTCTTACTTGGAATAATGTGAAAATATTGATGAGGAAAATATTTATGTCGAACAATTATAGATAAGAACTTTGTTTTCAAATGCAAAGTTTGAGACAATAAGCACTCAATGTGAAGAACTATGTTACCAAGTATATCAAATTAAGGAGTGGAGTTGAAGAGATGAGAAATAAACAATCGCTAGGTTCATCAAGGGCCTAAATAAGAAGATTTGTCATGTTTTAAAGTTTCATCAATATGGTTCCTAGGATGATGTGATACAATTGACAATTAAAGTTGAAAGGCAACACAAGAGATCATCCAAGTCTTTAAACAACCAGCTTCCTCCTTGAGAGCTGAATACATTCAAGCCTTAACCAAAGCAAATCTATGAAGTCTATCCAAGTAAAAATGTGGCATCTCAAGGGTTAGAAGAAAAGGAGAATTTTTTTGAGACATCATGACCAAGAGTGTAATACCCCGACTTTTTATATCAAAATTTAATAAGAATCATTGGGAAGTAATTGAAGATATTCAGATTAATTAGATATTTATCGGGTATTACCAAGGACATAACCGTTAGGTTATAATTTAAGAGAATTTATTGGAGGTTTAATTGATGGAAATCAATTTAGAAAATGGAATTAGGAAATTTAAATTGGACCTCTAATAATCTTTTAACGATATTTTGGAATAAGTCGGAAGTTAGAATTTGGGTCGGTTAATATTCGATACGAATATTTAACATGTAAATATATATTTAATATTAATTAAAGGAAAGTTGGATTTATAAATGAAGGAAGAAATTAATTAAATGGGAAAGAGTAACTGAACCGGTTTGGTTCAAACTAGATGGCCCGGTTCATTGGCTTGGTTCAGAAAGCAATTGAAGAAAGGGGGATTTTCTTCATATTGGCCTTGGGCCATTTGTCGAACAGAGAGAGAGATGGAAGGAGAGGAAGAGTTGGAGGCGAGGGAGACGCGACGAGAGAGAATAGGTGACGAACGGCAAACAACGAAGGGCTCGAGCTCGGCTAGGGTTTTTTTTGGCAAGAGGGCAAGCTGCAAGTTGTTGGGGACATCGCGAGTCACGACTGGCGCTCTGGTTACAACCTCGCAAGTGGTTTGGCAACACCAAATTGAGGTATGTTACTCTTTTTCTGGTGCGCTGTCGATGTTCCCAGTGGCCGACATCAATGGAATGGCGACAGTGAGGCGAGGTGACGGTGAAGCTGTGGTCTCCAGCCTCGGGTCGAGCTCTGAACTGGGTGCTCCGACCCGAGTGTGACCTGGTCTGGCTTGACCGGTTCTGGTGAAGTGTTGTCTACTACGCAAACAACCTTTCCAACCTGGAATCGTACCCGCGTGATGGAAAACCTCTGAAAAGCCGAATGGAGCAGAGAATATGGTCGAAGAATATTTGTGGTAGGAGAAGGACATACTAGAGGATCGGCATTCGGGAGTGGAGGAGAGTTATACTCTCTGCCATCAAATTGTGGCAGAGAGAGCTCCCCTTCGCTATATTGAGAGAGGCAGAGGAGTGAGGATGGGCTGGAGCTGGAGTTGGAGTCATGGCTAGAGGTGAAGCTTCTGTCCTGGTCTCGAGCATCGGTGAGGTTTCTCCTATGCTATTTTGGTCACTTAGACTCTTTTGGGTGTTGTGTGTGACAGAAATATTGGTTATTGTTTTGGAATTTTCTTTAGTTAGTCGAGATATTCATTTATGGAATTTTGGATGCTTGATGTTAGAAGAGATAATTTGTGGGTTTGAATGAACTTGGTAGTTGTAAAATATGTTGTTATTCTGCTGCATATCCTAGTTTAATGGATTTGATTGGTGTTCTCTTTTTAGACTATAACTGTGAACCGTGAGGGATTGTTCTCTGTTTGGATTATATTGGAAAAAAATGGGTTGGTTAAACTATTCTTTGGATAATACACTACTGCTTAGTGACGATTCTATGTTCTTGGGTAGTGTTGTGTTGGATTATACTTTGTCAATTTGGAATGCATATTTCGTAATTTACTTCGATGACTTTAAGGCTTTGAGGGGATGTAAATCTGATACAATAGGCTTGATCCGTATATAACCTAATGTTAGTTATTGTTTGATTTAGTTGCTAGAGATTGTACATGCGTGGTTAGATGGTATTGTCCTTGTCAACATTTAAGGATTAGATTTGTGCTTTGTGAACTGGTTACTGTAGTTGGTTGTTGGATACAAGTTATTAGTCTGTTGGCTATTGTTTAGTTGATAAATTGGCTAATAAACTGTACATGGTCGTTAACTGTGGAGATATTGTGTACTTCTATTCGGTTATGTGATGTTCATTACTGGGTTATCTATTTGGTTGTTAATCTGCTGTCTGGATGAAAAATAATAAGATACACTCAGTTGGTTATTGCCTAGAGTACGAATATGTTGGATTTGGTTCTGTTGTAGGTTTGTACTTTGTTGATTGTCGCTGGGTTTCCGTCTTCCTGTATTGTTGTTGTTTTGGATTAGTTTATTAGGATAGGATATATTTCGTTTTAGATGTTAACGAGTTCCTAAAATGATTGTACGATTTGGAATACGAAAAAGAGAATGAAAGTAATAAGTTACAATTATTAATGATAAATATTTCTAATTGTGAAGGTATTGGAAAGAGAAGAAGGATAGCGATTAAGTGCAATACACGATAAAGTTTTGAGGTAAGGAAATGAGTGTGTCTTGACTAGTGGAGGCCTTCCCCAGAAGTATTGTGCGTGAGTTGAGTTTATTCTTGGTTGATTTTACTACTGTTAGTTTCCTTAGTTTTCCTATAGTTTATTTACTACAAATAAAGGAATGAGAATGCTTCGAGAAATGAAATGGTTAGACGTGATGAATGGTTACTGAAGGTTTAAAGAAAGAACAAACTACTTGCTGCGATAATCTGCTAAATTTAGTTATAGCTTTACTTGCTGTAATTATCCTATTGCATTTGGTTAAGTATCCCCGTGTTAGTTATAATGTAATACCCTGACTTTTTAAAGTTTGATAATTATTCAATTATCAGGGTTTTACCAAGGACATATTCGTAGGATTATAAATTAAGAAATAAATTGGATAAATTGAAAATTTAAAATAGTTGTTAATTTAATAAATTAAATTAAGTATTGAAGTATAGGCTGAACTGGTCAGCAAGAACTAGTCTAGCATGTAAATACATAGAATGGCCTACAGCCATTCTGTGTGTGCGATGATCAAGAACAGACGAGAGAGAGGGAGACACGAAAAGGGAGTTGGGACTAAGCGTCGGTGAGCGACGAGCGACAAAGATGATGGCGACGTGGGCGAGCTCCAGCGTGCGCGACGTCTAGGCGTGCAGCTGTGGGCGGTGAGGAATGGCGACGTCTATTGTGGGAGTCTAGGGCTTGGGATTGAATTCTGCTGGCGACAAATTCCAGCTTCGGGTAAGGCGTAGTCGAGGTACGTTGATGATTTTTGTTCTCCTCTTTCGCGTTCTGTTGGCTGGCAGTGATGGTTGGCGATGGCAGGGATGTTTGACTGCCAAATTCATGTGAGGCTGCGGGAGAATGGTGGATTGTGCTAGATCGCCTGAAGGCCTGGGTCCAGCTTGCTGTTGGGTTCTAGTCGGCTCATCCGTGGCTAGTTCTTGCTGCGCTGGAATCGACAGAATGAACGTACGTGACATGCGAGAGGAATGGGCTGAAGACAAGGCATGGCTCGGGTGTTCTGGAAGGACATAAGAGTATGGAGTTAAGCTGGTGAATTGTGCTGGAGACGTTAGAGAGGAGGATTAAATGGTAGGGAGTGTTGTGCAGGGGGCGATTTCTCCTGGATGCCGAGTGGAGCTCTCTGGAGGGAACTCTCAGGTGTTCTGGAGGTCTGAGCTGAGAGCTCTCTAGTTCTTCTGGAGGCCGAGTGTGGAGTTATGGGATGAGCTCCTTGTCCTTGGCTTTTTCTCTTGGTCCAGCTTGTGCTTTATAGCTCCTTTGGGTAACGATTCCTTCTTTGTTAAATTAGTTGAGGTTACTGGAAGTAGAATGTTGATGGATAAGCTGGAATTGGGTTCTGTTGTGTTATTGATTGGCTCTACCGATTGTCCTCTGTTGAATTATTGTTGTGAGAGATTAATGTTATTTCTAATTGTAAGGCTACTTGATAAATGGGTTGGTTAAGTTGCTATTGGGATAACGATTAGGTTTGGTGGATGCTCCACTGTTGGTTGGTTGGTTGAGTTTTATTAAGGGAAGTAACATCTTGGTACGACATTAATTAGGAACTGTTTAGTGTTAAAGTATAGAATTTGATTATAAATGGTAAATGTTTTTAATCATGAAGGTATCGGAAGAGAAGAAGAATAAACATTTAGCGCTAACCGGCATTAAAGATTTGAGGTAAGGATTGGTGTGTCTGGCCGTCTAAGCCCTACCCACGAGTAATGTGCATGAGTTGAGTTATGGTTGATTTTTTTCTGTCGTTAGCTTGCTCTGTTTTCCTTGAATGCGTAATTAGTGTTCATTCCCTTATTGATTTCTTGGCCATTGATTAGTGTAGAATTGCTAGGCTGTAGAGTTTCTCTCGTTGATAGTGTAGAAATGATAGTGTTATGTAGATTTCATTACCCTGGTGATATTCATTATTGGTCCTGCAGTTAAATGCTTTACTTCGTTGTCACTCCGTAGATAATTTCCTTCATATTAGTTGTTCTCTTTGCTGCAAATGTTTGAGTTTTGTATTCCCTTAACTATTCTGTTCATGTGATTTACATTCTGTTCTTTGTTTGTTCTAGTTATTTAAATTCTCTTTTTATTGTTAACCCTTTCCTTACTAAGCCGTTTTAGGCTTACAGTTTACTTGTGGTGTAGGTACTCGCAAGCGAAGATAGTGTGCATATTAGAAATAAGGATGAAAGATTTGCACGCACGAGCTTGTGGTTGGTCAGGCTACAAGAAGTAAGAGTTAAATGGGTTGTAATCAAACATAATATTTAAATTGTTTGGTTTTCATTACTCATTGATTTATTAGTATTTCAAACAAATTTAATTACGCTTCCGTAACATTTGAAATAAATGATTTTTATAACGCTTTCGCATCTTGTTAAATTGGTTTTCATAACGAGTTTAAATAAGGGTTAGTAGCGGTCCGATTTAGTGTCGCACTTTAATATTTGTTTTAAAAGAGAAAAGATTTCAATGGTCTTAGCAAAATTTCAAATTTTCACACGTTTTAAATGATTTACGAAAAATCGGGTCGTTACATATAAGCTGTCATTGTCCTTTATTATATTGTCCTGCTATATATAGTTGAGCTTATTGCTAATCAAATAAAAATCCGGAGTATGTTAATTAATTAATCATAGTTTAACTAACCAATTAATTAATTTAAGCAATCTAAACATGTGAACTAATTAATCGGTGTTTATAATTATCTTTGAGCATGTTTAGTAATTAGCATGTTTAACTAGTTGGCATTAATTAACATGTTTAATCAATTATTCACATGTTACTTAATTAAAGTAATTAATTAACCATCGCGCATATTAATTAACTAGAGTAATTAACTAAGCATGAAATATGAGCATGTAATCTGAACATGTAATTAATTAGGATGAGCATGTGATTAATTAGGGTAACTAACTAGAATAATAATAGCAGCATGTAATTAGCATATTTAATCAATTAGCATATTCACTTACTTAAGCGTGTTTAATTAGCTAGACTTATAAGCATGATTAATTAGAGCATGTTAATCACTAGAATAATGAGCACATTTAATTAACTAACTAGCATGTTAATTAACTAAGTATGTCATGTTTAATTAACTAACTAATTATAACCAATCCAAGTAACAAAGAAATCGATTAACCTGAGTAGTGTTCAATTTGCCTCGTTGATATTCTGTTTTGTGTTTTCTTGTCATTTCATTGTTATAACTTCTACAATCTAATGTTTTACTTTATTAGAGAACAATAGAGAAGATGAAAGAAGAATGAACTAAACGCGAATGAACTAAGAGTCTTATCGACTATGTGATGTTAAATATATTTTTTTACCTTTCTTTTGTTATTGTCTTCTTGGTGCGTGTCTTCTTGTGTTGATTGTGTTATAGTAGTTCGCTAAATCTGAACATGTTAGTTAACTAGGCTAACTAACTTAAACTAAACCTGTGTGTGTTAACCACTTAGAATACCTAACTAGAATAGTAAATGCAATTCCTTCTTGAGCATGTAAATTGACTAGGGAATTAACTAGGATAACTAGCATGTAAATCAATAATATGTTCCGTTCAAGCATGCCCTTCATTGTTTTAATTCAATGTTTTTGTTCTGATAGGTGTGTGTGATTCCTATTTTCCCCTGATGTTTGTTGTTTTATAATTATAATTGTTGTGCGCTTTCAATTACTGTTGTTTATTATATGCGCAATTTCAATTACAGTTACTTTCATTTCAATGCACAATTCAATTACTGCTATGTTACGTTATACACGCATCATGCATCACGTTAGGTTGAGAATGTATGGTCATGCATCATGTTAATAGAAAACGATAGGGAGTGCCATCTTGGTGGTGGTACTCACGCATGCATTATGTGAGGTAAAATGTTGAGAAAATGAAGGAAATGGGGAGTTGGAGGGCGGATGGGTAGCGGGTCTAGTCTGCAACTAGCCGAAGCCCCTCCCTTGTCGGGAACAGGAGTTCTAATTGCAAGTAAAGGTTAGATCCGATCACTATTCCATCCTAGAAAAAATCCTTCAATCTTCCGCTCGATGTACGAGTAACGAACGAATGAAGTAAAGTAAAGTAATAAAACAAACGAATGATTTAATGAAAGGATTGGTTTGGGTGGCCCCCATTCCAAAACGGACTAAAGAGTGGCATATCATGTTGCATTAAACCATTTTCCTTACTGGGCCATTAGACTCACGTATTACTTGTGGTGTAGGTACTTATACGAGAAGAAGACAAACAGATTAAAGACGCAGGGATGAAGGATTTGCACCTGTGAGACTCATAGTTGGCCAGGCAACAAAGAGTAGAAGAGATAACGGTTGTAGTAAATTGTATTTAATTTTTTAGTTCTCACTTCTCAAACGCAATATTTAATTGTTAGCTTTCATTTCTTAAAACGATTTACGCTTCCGCAATGTTTTTAATAAATCCGTTATGTTTTCGTAAAATATTTTACAACTGCTTACACAATGTTTTAACAAAAAAGGTTTTTGACATTCTGGCTTCACACTCTGATATTATATTAAAAATGTTTTAAATAAAGGTTTTAGCCGTTTTATAAAAGTTTCAAATTTTAGCGAATTTTTAAAAAAAAAACTGGGTCGTTACAAAGAGCTAGAGAGATGAAGTGTAGTGCCCTAGGTTTTGTCACAATGCTACCCAATATCCAAACCAAAAGGTTATGATATTAATGAAGGGCTCAGATAATAAAGGGAGTGAAGATGACTCCTTGGCATAAACTAATAAAGAAAAAGATTTGGAAAATGAAATTATCTATGGTCGTGAAGGGCCACTACTCATGGAGTCTCACATGGATGAGGAAGATTGTCCGAAAAAAGAAATCTCCCGAGATGATCATATAAAGAGTGGAGATAAATTATTGACAACAACTAATAAAGGAGAAAAAAACATGAGGAAGTATTTTATGCTCAAGAAGAATCGCTCATCATGGTGATTCAAAGGCTTCTAACTCTCTAAACCCTAGAAGAAGAATTTCAAGGGGAGCAAGTATTTTGTAGTCGATGCTTGAACATGAGCAAAGTTTGTTCTTTGATCATTAATGAAGGGAGTTGTGTCAGCATGAATTCCATGGATATGGCTAAAAAACTTGGTTTGGAGACAATGGTGCATCATAATTCCTACAAGTTCGGGTGGGTCAATGCTAAGCAGGATATCAAAGTGGCAAAACAAGTAGTAGTTTCCTTCTCCGATGACAAATGTCAAGTGCTCTAGAAGATATACATGGGAAAGGAAACTTTAGTGCTTTCAAATCTTGAGAATGAAGAAAAAATCTAAAAAAGGAATTCATGGTAGGAGGAGATCCTTGAAGTCTTTTCTTACATCCTAAAATACAAGAATGGAGAAGCTAGTAAAATAGTTGATGCTATGTCAAAAAGGTGTGTGCTATTAAATAAATTGGTTGCTTGGTTTCTTAAAATTGGATGGATTCAAGATTCTTATATAACTGGTATTTAGTTATCATTTTGGTATGAGAATTGTGATAATGAGGCCATAGGTATCTTCTTTAAATATAATGGTTATTCATCTAAGGGTAACACCTATTGCTTTACTAGTTATGGAATTATAGAGTTGTTGATTCGGATGGTTTTTGTTGTTCACTTACTAGCTATTTTTGGGAAAGAGACTACAATGCCCCGTAGTGTTAAACTTTTTTTTTAAACTATGCGTCAGTAGAAAATCGAGTCATGCATAAATTCATATTTTTGAAACATACACACAAAAGTCTTTATAATGAATTTTTTTCGAAGTCTAAGCTTAGTAAAACTCAATGATAGTGGAATTTTTTTTTAAACCATGCAACGAAAGTCTTAACAAAACTTGTCTAAAGTTAAACTTAGTGAAACCCTTATTTAAAATGAACAAAAGTATTTATAGAGATGATTTTACTTAAATCATAACAATAATAAATATATTTCTTACACAAAAAGAGATTTACATTATTAAGATACATCTTTTCTTTAAATTCTCACCTCAGTGTCAACTTCGCTTCGACAACGCTAGCTTCACCCACAAGGAATCTTCTTCAATTGTGCTATCAATTGTTTCTTTCAACATGTTCCTTAGTAAGTTTTTCATTACCTACATCACAAAGTTCAAACTATGAGCCTAATACTCATTAAGAGATGTGTAAATATGACATGTACATGAAATGCAACTTTTCATAAAAGCATGAGTTTTCATTTTCAGTCAGCGTTGTTTTCTTTTTTCCCACTTAACGGTCTGGTCGTATAGGTCATCAGTCTAAGGGAGAGTGACACCATTTGGTCCACCTCATGTGGGACAGCCAACTCGAACCCTTCCCACAACAACAATTTATGTTTATGTTGTCATTCTTTCAGTCTAAAGGAAAAAGTGACACGATTTGGTCCACCTCATGCAGGACAACCAACTCAATCCCCTCGTATTTCCTTTACATATCTTTAGTTTATGTTTTTCATTTGTAAAAACATATACATGTAAATTATTTTCGTTACTTCCTTGAAAACATGATGCACAAGATATTCACACGAGCATATCTACAAGTATAAACAGTAGACAAACAACAATACACACATCCTCGAAGTAAACCTAACAAGGTGGCACATCATTGAATAATGAAACATAACGTGTCATCCAACCATATCATCAACAATACGTATCCTCATAATCACACCAAGGGTATCATATTCTATTCGAAAACCCATCAAGCATATCATCGATCAACAGACCGTAGGCATCATAAACAATAACATACACAGTAAAATCAAGCAATATACAAATCCTCAATCAACATAATATTAGTCAACATATTCATAACATAATAGCTAGTTTAGTGTATCTCTTATGAAATCTATAAACATGAAACAAGCATCACTTAACATATCCTTGATCAACAACCCTCAGCATCATGGACAGAATAGTCATCAAAACATAAAGCACCCTTGTGTCTTTGTGATGTAGGCCAAAGGCCAAGCACATGCAAAACATCACTTACATGGATATATTTATTAGAGGTCTTCATATCCCAATACTTTTACTACACGCAGACTTTTCCTTTTTAAATAAAGAAAGAGTTAGCTTATAGAGAATACCTTTAACACTACTTAGTGTCAATGTAAGTTCTAGAAACTAAATGACGGCAGACCTACCTTGAGAAAACCAAAAGAAAATCACCAAGGCAAGAATAGTTTTGTACTGCCCCTTTTATTTAAAACTATTTTTCCTTATTTAATAATTCATCATATAAAAATTTTTCGTTTAATTTACTTAGCTTACGAAATTCAGAGCGAACAATTTCCATTTCAAGACCGTTTGAAAGAAGCACATTAGAGTAAACTATGCAGAATAGGTAATGGAATTTCAAAACATAGTTCAAGTGTTCTAACAAAAGTCCCTGATTACAAATTGTTTATAATTTTCAAAACAAAATAGTAATAATACCAATATACCCAACACCATGTGAGCCACAACCAATAGGTCAAATCGGCTAATAACTCAAGGGATCATCCTAGAACACCACCTCCTCAACTAGTACATCATCAGCATTAAGAATGTCACCTACATTACAAGGAAAACAATGAACCTAAAGCTCAGCAAGAATCAGAACTTAAATGCAATCCAAGTGATATGCATGATCATACGATGTATTACAGAAAAGAGCCGTATCTTTTCTAGAAGCCAAAAGTGAGATACACCCTAGGGTTGTGGCCTAACCAGTCACTCTGACAAGGAGGTATATCCATCGGGGGTGTTCCACATGCCGTTACCTCACTCTTTGTTAAAGACGTTGGGGATTTCATAACGGGAGAATAATGAACCCTAGATTCCATGTAGATAACCCCTATCTCACTGCTCTATATGTGGGAGTATCCCACCGATGGAATGTCACCGATCACCTGAACCCCCACACGCCTATTTACATATATTAGGTTGACATGCGGTATGCAAGCAATTCATAATTCCTAGGATGATGCATTTATGTAACAATTAATTCACAAGATATAAGTACAAAAGGGAATGCAACAATTATCAATAATTTTGCAAGCGGAATTCAACCAAGAAGTACTGTCAATTTAATCCTTGAAATAGTGATATGTTTTAGTTTAACATAGGTAATTGAGCATATAACCAGCAGGGAACAATGGCAACTATTTAATCATTTCATTTAGCAATCCATCGATGTGCTACAATAAGGTCTATCCTTATCAACACAGATCAGTAAAGCCCCTCTTAACCCAAAGCAGGTAACTACCTTATCGATAAGTAGTTAAGGTTAATCCATCCCATTATAATGTTTAAGCACATTACGATCATATTAAAAACTTCACAGGCTCATAACATAGTTTTACTTTTGACAATGATAATATTCAACACACAGAGAAACATTTTGTTTGCACGACTCATAAGTATCCCATGTTTGTACGTGCATTAATTTCTTGTAATAACAGGGGATAATAGTAGTCTACGAACATTCCAGATTTAAACCCAAAGTAGGTAGGATACTAAGCATGGTTTAGTTTTATCGTTCTATGATATCAATTATAAGCAGAACGATAGTTCACAGTACACCAAAAATCTAGATTTTCATGCTCCACAACCTTCAATTTATCATTCCATACTATCCACATTTGACAGCAACAAAACATTCAATAATATTCACAACAATTCAAGCAGTCCATGTTTCTAACAAAATCAAATAGGAATTCAACAGTCCAAACCCGTAATGTTGGGCCTCCTCTAGCCAACAACATTATCCTAATTCCTACCTCTTGTTGCGCAGTAGACAAGATGAAGTTTTCTAATTGTTCAACCCTCAAATACTTCCTAAACAAAGATAGTATTAGTGGGTAAATCAATCCTCTTAACTAAACTTGACATAAACTGGAGGTTCATGATTCAATCAATAGGACTCCCAAATTAATTCTTACCTTTACCAATGTCACGGCAGGACAATCCTCACAGCAAAATCTTCAAAGTAAACACACTAGAATCGTCCAATAGAAACTCACACCACCCTCCACTTAACTCACAAAATACTTCACATCCACATGACAAACGTAACACTCACCTCATTGCCAGCAACATAACCCTCCAGTTGTAACTCACATTCGTGTCTTATAGACAGAGGGAGGGAGAGGAGAGTAGGGGATAAGGTCCTGCAGGAAGAAATGACCACCACCCACACCAAGGAAAGGAGGTCCACTGGTAGAAAGCCACGTGGAAAGCTTCCATGCTATCAGAGGGAGAACGGACGTGCTGCAGGGGAGAAAAATCGAGGGGAAAATGAAAATTGGGAGAGAGAGAGAGCGTCAGATTTAAATGGGTTTCTCAGTTAATTTTGACCTTTCGGATGAGGAAATTCATCCGTGCCTCGTCTGCATTCGTCCAAATGTCATTTTTGGACGAGAAAAAGTGTCGTCACCCTTCGTCTGTGTTCGTTCAAAACTATCCAAAAATTGTACAAATTCAAATTATCTTTGTCCGTAGGTGTCTGTAGTCATTCACGTGCATCCGAATGTCGTGTTTGGATGAAGGAAGGCATCCTCACCATCCGTCCACGGCGTCCGAAACTACCCAGGGATTGTACAGATTCAATTTTTCCATGTCAACACTTGTTCAGACCCGTCTGAAGACTTTGGATGAGGGACCCTGTCCCTATGTCATCCCAAAGTACTAGGGACAATGCACTATGTGTTTACGAATGCAATATCATGTCCACGTGTCGTCCGCATTCGTTCGAAACTCGCTAGTTATACATTTTTCCTTAAATTTTCACACTTCAATTACTTCCCAATATCAACTCCATACTTTCCTAGCATAAATTAATGTGTATCGTCACACATTATGATATGTATATATTAATCATCCAACATTTACATCGACAAAACGAGAAAATATTTTTGGGGTATTACATCTTACTCACCTTACAAAAATTTTGTCCCCAAAATTTGGCTAAACAAATAGTTTTGGATATTTGGCTTGCATGTCATCTCTTCTTTACCATGTGGCCTCTTCTTCATTGATCTAGTTCTGCCACAACACCTTCACGAGAGGAAATTCATTATTCCGTAGTTTTTTTATACCATAGTCTAAAATTCTAAGCGGTTTCTCCTCGTAACTCAAGTTAGTGCATACTCTGATTTGCTCTTGAGGTCTCATGTGAATGGTCTCGCTCAGACATTTGCTTAAAATCAATACATGAAATACGTTATGCACTCTCGCCATAGCATCCGGTAGACGTAACCGATAAGCCACATTGCCAATTCTTTTAGTGATTTCAAAAGGGCCAATATAGCGCGGATTGAGTTTTCCCTTGCACTGAAACCGCTTAACACCCTTGAATGGTAATAATTTTAGGAACACTGAATCCCCAACATCAAACTCCAAGTCTCGAAGACGATTAACGGCATAGCCTTTCTGGTGACTTTGGGCAGCTAGCATTGATTGTTAGATGATGACCATAGTTTCAACAGTCAGCTGTATCATATCAGGTCCATAATACTTGTCTTTACCGACTTCGCTCTAGTAAAGAGGGGATCTACATTTCCTGCCGTATAGCATTTCATAAGGTGTCATACCAATGGTCGTCTGAAAACTATTTTTGTAGGCAAATTCCACTAACGATAGAATCTTTTCCCATCCGATCTGATATTCCAAGACACAGGGGCATAACATATCTTCCAATATCTGGATCGTCCGCTCATTCTGGCCATCAGTTTGCTAGTGGAAAGCAGTACTAAATTTCAACTCTATACCCATAGCCTTGTTCAAGCTCTTCCAAAATATCGATGTGAATCATGGATCCCGATCAGATACAATGGATACGGGAACCCCATGGAGTCGCACAATCTCTTTAACATATAATTCAGTGAACTAGTTCATCTTGTATGTCATTTACACTGCAAGAAATGGGCAACCTCGTCAATCTGTCAACAATCACCCATATAGCTTCATGTCCCTTCATAGTCATTGGCAATCCAGTAACAAAATCCATAGAAATGTACTCCCACTTCCATTTAGGTATAGGCAGCGTTTGGAGTATTCGATCATCGCTTATGCTCGACTTTCACTTGCTGACATATTTGACAATGAGTAACATAGAAGGCAATGTCAAACTTCATCCTCGGCCAATAAAAATATCTTCTAAGATCTTTGTACATCTTATTACACCCTGGGTGGATGGAAAAGCTGGAAGAATGCGCTTATTTCATTATCGCTATCTACAAAAGCGTGTCAGATACGTACCACCTGTCCTTATACTTCACATCCCATCAGTAGATAATGAGTAGCCTTGAAACTCAGGGAGAGTTGGATCGAGTTTGAAATCTTCACATCGGGCATCCGTCAATTGGGCTTCTTTAATTCTCTCCAGTATCGAAGGCTTAAGTGTCAATGCTGATAAAACATCTGTTAACTGTTCAGAAACTAACTGCACATCTAAATCTTGCATATCTTTCTGCAATCTGGCTAGCATTTTCTTGCACGTTATACTCATCAAAGCAACTTTTCGACTCAAAGCGTCAGCCACAATGTTTTGCCTTCCCAAGATAGTATTTAATTTCATAATCATAATTCTAATATCCCAAATCTTCGTTGAGCTGAAAGCATAGCTTAAGTGATAACTTTATAATGATTGGAGCTAAGTTGGACAAGTAAAGTTACTGGTCAAGAGAAACGTAATTGGAATAAGTGAGTTATGATACCCTGTTAGGTTCATAGTTAGATTATGAGAAGGATTGAAGTCAATTGAAGAACTATTAGGTGATTAATGTATATATATATAGGATTAATAGGGGTCACGTTGGAAGTAAATTGGAGATTTATGCAAAAATGCGCTAGTTGGAGGTGGCGGTCGATCGGCCAGGGAAGATCAACCGGCGTCGATCAACCAGCATAAATAAGTGATGTTTCTAAATAAATGAGCAGCAGCTGATCGTGGTGATTGTTTCTCTTGGAAGAGAATAACCAACGTGATCATCTGCCATTTATGAAGAGTAATCTGGAGAGTTTTAAACGTCTGGAAGTTGAAGGATGCGTCGTCTCCTGGTTTTTCTGAATGTATATGGAGTTTATGGTCATTGATGGAGTGTTTCCCATGGCTTTCCACCTTCAACAAGTTAGTGAGGGGCGATGAAAGGTTATCTTTGTTGTCTATAAATAGTGAAGGTAGGATGAGTGTTTTAGAGAGAAGAAATCATAATGTTATGCTGCCAAATTATTGCGAGGAGGTTCGTGAGGTCTGAGTGATGAGAGTTATGTTGTGAGGATAACCGTGGATGTGAAGTTCTGAATTGTGAGAGTCTGAAGGTGAAGGGAATTTGAGAAGAATGTTGTAAGTTACTGAAGCTATGAATGGTGATGGAATGGTCGAGAAAGTTTTTGTGATGGGTGGAGGAATTTAGTTTTTGGTTTCACTATTTGCATGAATAATTCAGGTAACAGACTCTGAACATATTATTTGGTTAAGGTAATAGATGTTTATATGGTTCGGTTGGACACGCCCGATATATAAACATTCAACAGATGTTTATATGGTCCGGTTTGACACGCCCAACATATAAACAATAATCAGATGTTCATATGGTCCTATTTGACACACTCGACATATAAGCAGTAAACAGATGTTTATATAGTCCAGTTTGATACGCCCGACATATAAATAATAAATAGATATTTGTATGGTCCGGTTTGATACACCCGGCGTATAAACAATGTTTGTATGGTTCGGTTTGATACACACGGCATATAAACAGTAAAAGACAGAAGTAGATGTTTGTATGGTCCATTTTGATACGCCCAGCATATAAGCAAACAAAATAATGATAAAAGACATGAACAGTAAAAGAGAAAGAAAACAGAAAACCTATGCTATGTTATAGAAATTGTATGTGAAATTCATGTTTTATGTTTATATCATGTACTGAGTGTTTGGCTCATAGTTAGGTCTCGTTGATGTAGGTAAGGAGCCGATGAATAGATAAAGTTGTTAAAGGACGTAGCTGATGGAGTATTGCTATGTGGACGTTTATGCTATTGGCAACATTGACCTGTGGTTATGGCTCACAGAAAGGAATAAATATTTTTAAAAGGCTTTAGTGTTTTATGATTTCAAATAAATGTTTTAAGTTAATGTGTTTATTTAAACAATGGATTTGGTTTAAATTGTAAAAGATTTCCGCTGTATGTTTTATAAGATTAAGATTGCTGCTCTTTATTACTCTGGTGTTTTATTATGTAGTGGTTTTGCAATAGTTTTAAAAGAAAAAGAAAAATTTTATACAGAAAATGTTACGGGATGTTACAAAATGGTATAAGAGCATAACCCGGTCGAAATCATTTTTGTAGACTACCAACAGTGCAAACTCAACACAGGGATACTTCATCAATTGTAAGTATTAAGTACAGTGCTTTATTCAGAATGGTGTTTGTTTATAGAATTTGTTGTAGACAATTTTGATAGCGAAGGAAAGAATAGGGTTAGCACTAAAAATAACTTGGTGAGATACTATCAAGACAACTCAGGACGTAAGAGGAATGACTTGGACAAGATTTAAGTATATTTTCCTTTATAGGTATTTGAACAAAATTGTTAGAACTTAGAAGTTAGGTGAGTTAGTGAAGTTCGAGGAATTCATTTAAGGACTAAAGGTTGGAATATATTATGGAATTAAGATATATGCTACTGAAGATGTGCCAAAACTCTCGATTGGTATCAAAAGCGTGGGAGATTGAAGAGGCTAAATAGGAAAGAATACTAGTAGAATACATCTTAGATAGGTATAAATACCTTTAGACTAGACAAATTTTGAGGACAAAATTTATATAACGGGGGAGGGTTGTAATATCTCAAATCTTCATTGAGCTGAAGGCATAGCTTAAATGATAACTTTGGAATGATAGGAGCTAAGTTGGACAAGTAAAGTTATTGGTCAAGAGAAACGTAATTGGAATAAGTGAGTTATAATACCCCAATAGGTTCATAGTTAGATTATGAGAAGGATTGAAATTAATTGAAGAACTATTAGGTGATTAAGGATAATTATATATATGAGGAATATATGTATATATATATAGAGGATTAATAGGTGTCACATTGGAAGTAAATTGGAGATTTATGCAAAAATGCACTGCTTGAAGGCAGCGGTCGATCAGCGAGGGAAGATCGACCGGCGTCGATCAACTGGCACAAATAAGTCATGTTTCTAAATAAATGTGTAGTGGCTAATCGTGGAGGTTGTTTTGCTTGGAAGAGAATAGCCAGCGTGATCATCCGCCTTTTATGAAGAGTAATCTGGAGAGTTTTAAACGTTTGGAAGTTGAAGGATGCGTCGTCTCTTGGTTTTTCTGAACGTATATGAAGTTTATGGGCATTGATGGAGTGTATCCAATGGCTTTCCACCTTCAATGAGTTAATGAGGGATGATGAAAGGCTATCTTTGTTGTCTATAAATAGTGGAGGTAGGATGAGTGTTTTAAAGAAAAGAAATGATAATGTTATGCTGCAAAATTATTGCGAGGAGTTTTGTGAGGTCTGAGTGATGAGAGTTATGTTGTGATGATAACCGTGGATGTGAAGTTCCGAATTGTGAAAGTCTAAAGGTGAAGGGAATTTGAGAAGAATGTTGTAAGTTACAAAAGCTATGAATGGTGATGGAATGGCCGAGAAGGCTTTCGTGATGGGTGGAGGAGTTTAGTTTTTTGCTTCACTATTTACATGAATAATTCAGGTAACAGACTCTGAACATATTATTTGGTTAAGGTATTATTTTGTTGAACATTGAAGAATATTATGAAAATATTAGTGGTAATATTAGATGGGTTTCTGATTGATAATTGTGAGAAGTTGGTTGTTGAGATTATTGGATTAAGTGATTAATAAATTGGTTGGTGATATGAGCTTTATTAATTGATAAATTATTATTGGAGAAAATACTAATGGATTAAGGTATTATTCATGAGGTTGATTATTATCATGTGGTATTAGTGGTTGTAATGAGTTGAAGGAAAAGGTTAGAATAAGTATTGGATTAAGGTTTATCATTGTTGGATAAAGTGATTGTTGGAAAGTAAGGTTCTTTGATAAATTGGACATAATAGGAAGTTATCCATGTTAGTTGATGCTATGGGACTTTATTTTTGGGGATAAATTATTAACAGCTACATGTGTTAATAATGATAGGTTTTGTGAAGGAAACTTAAAGTGTTAAACCAATAAAGCTAACGATTTTAGGTACGTGTTATTGCATGTGCTTTGTACGAAAGGACCTACATCAGGTGAAATTAGGGTTTTGTTTGATGTTTGTTTACTAAATGTATTAGTTATGTTATTGTATGGAAATGTATGTTGTTTGCTTGCATGTTTATTAGATTTAAGTTCAGTTCCTTAGATATGACGAATCACGTTTTAAGGATATGATTGAGGAACAAATTAGATAGGATTGTATGTACATGACAATGTTAAGACATGAAATCATAAAGTACACGAAAATGAAATGCACGTAAACAACTGTGGACAGGTTAGATACGCTCGACACAAAAATCAAGATAAGTAAATAACTGTGGACCGGTTGGATACGCCTAGCACAAATGTTTATATGGTCCGGTTTGATACGCTCGACATATAAATAGTAAACAGATGTTTATATGGTCCAGTTTGACACGCCCGACATATAAACAGTAAACAGATGTTTATATGGTCTGGTTTGATACGCTCGGCATATAAACAGTAAATGGATGTTTGTATGGTCTAGTTTGATATGCCTGACATATGAACAATGTTTGTATGGTCTTGTTTCATATGCCCGACATATAAACAGTAAAAGACAGAAACAAATGTTTGTATGGTCCATTTTGATACGCCCGGCATATAAGCAAACGAAATAACGATAAAAGACATGAACAGTAAAAGAGAAACAAAATAGAAAACCTTATGCTATGTTATAGAAATTGTATGTGAAATTCATGTTTTACATTTATATCATGTACTGAGCGTTAGGCTCATAGTTAGGTCTCGTTGATGTAAGTAAGGAGCCAATGAATGGATAAAGCTGTTAAAAGGTGTAGCTAATGGAGTATTGTTGTTGGACGTTTGTGCTGTTGGCAACAATGACCTATGGTTATGGCTCATGGAAAGGAATAAATGTTTTAAAAAGGCTTTAGTGTTTTATGATTTCAAATAAATGTTTTAAGTTATTGTGTTTATTTAAATGTTTGTTTAAACAATGGATTTGGTTTAAATTGTAAAAGATTTCCGCTGTATGTTTTATGAGATTAAAACTTCCGCTGTTTATTACTCTGATGTTTTATTACGCAATGGTTTTGCAATAGTTTTAAAAGAAAAAGAAAAATTTTATACGGAAAAGGTTATGGGATGTTACAATAATCTTTCACAAATTCAAGCAAGCGTCGCTGTCGCATATTTAGCTCCTTCTACGTAAAAATATATTTCAAACTTTTATGGTCTGTGAAGATCTCACATCGTTGCCCATAGAGATACTGCCTCCAGATTTTCAGTGTAAAGACCACAGCGGCGAGCTCGAGGACGTGAGTAGGGTAATTAGTCTCATGTGGCTTAAGCTGTCTCGAAGCATAAGCAATCACCTTTCCATTATGCATCAGAACACCACCAAGCCCACATCTGGATGCATTGTATATACAGAAATTACCCTCCTCCACATGTAAGGTAAACACAGGTGCAGATGTTAACCCACGCTTCAATTCTTGAAAACTCTCTTCGCATTCGTCGGACCACTAGAATCTCACATTCTTCTTGGTCAAACTGGTGAGAGGCATCGCAATTTTTGAAAACCCACCAATGAATCAACGGTAATAACCAGCTAAACTAAGAAAACTCTGAACATCTCTCACGCTTTTTGGCTATACCCATTCAACAATTGCTCGAATCTTTGAAGGATCCACTGCAATACCATCTTTAGAAATAACGTGGCAAAGGAAACTACGTGGCAAAGGAAACTGACTTCCTTGAACCAAAATTCACACTTAGAAAATTTTGCATAGAGTTGGTGTTGCTTCAGAATAGACTGGGTGATTCTCAAGTACTCAATATGTTCTTCTTCCGATTTAGAGTATACAAGAATATTGTTCATAAAGACGATGATGAATTTGTCCAGGTAGTCCATAAAAGCTGCAGGGGCATTGGGCAGCCCAAAGGACATTACTGGAAATTCATAGCGCCCATATCTGGTTTGAAACGTTGTTTTGGGTACGTCTTCCTGTTTAACTCTTAATTGATAATACCCCGAATGGAGATCGATCTTTGAGAATATACAAGCACCGTGCAGTTGGTCAAAAAAATCATCGATCCAAGGTAAAGGGTATCTATTCTTAATAGTCACCTTGTTCAGCTCACGATAATCCACACACATTCATAACGACCTGTCTTTCTTTTCAAAAACAGGGTTAGAGCTCCCCCGGGTGAGAAGCTCGGACAAATGAACCCTTTATTCATCAATTCTTCAAGTTGAACTTTCAATTCACGAAATTTGGCGGGTGCCATACTATATGGATTTTTCAAAATCAGTTCCGTGCCAGGATGCAAATCTATAACAAACTCAATCTCCCTCGTAGGAGTCAATCCAGGAAGGTCATTCAGAAAAACCTCAGGGAAGTTACGAATCACCATTTTATCCTCAACTTTTGCTTCTAACTTGACCATGGTGTTCATGATATTTACAAGGAATCCCTCACATTTGTGTCTAATGAGCTGAGATGCCTTTAGCGTAGAAATAATTACCAATTTGCCCTTCTCCTTGATTCCTCGAAAGACGTGTGGTTCACCATCTAGAGGGTGGAAACGAACCTCACGCCTTGCACAATTAATAATGGCACGGTTCAAGGTCAACCAATCCATGCCAAAAATAATATCAAAGCCCTTTATGTTCATAACGATCAGATTATCACGAAATTTTTGGTCGTTAATCTGAACTGCATAATCTTCTAGAATACCATTACCAGCCAAATATTCACCGGAAGGTATGAGTACCCTATACCCGTTCTTAGGGATACCAGGTGAACAACTTGCCTTTGAGCAAAACTGGGTCGAAATAAAAGAGTGGGTGGCCCCAGTATCAAATAAAGTATGTGCGGCCACATTATTAATAGATGTTGTACCTAGGGTGATCAAAAAAGTTATTTATTTAGACACACAAATTTCTAAGATTACGGGGAATCATTTTAATATCATAAGAGACATATGAATAACAACTATAGAACAATTGTGTACCTGATATAACCACTGGTAGCTCCTCCTCCTCATTATTATTTCCTTGCAGTGAGAACACACGGAGCTACACTGCTAGCCAAAGTTGGGCAGCTTCTTGCGAGTGACCAAGCTTCTCGCATTTAAAGCATCCATTACTATTCACTCTGCATGATCCAGGGTGACTCTTCTGACATATAGGGCATAGTTTAGGAGCAGCGAAAGTTGCTTGGATTACACGACGCTTGTCATGCCCATGCTGTATATCATTTCAAAGTGGCCGGCTTACGCCATGGTTTGTTGGTGGTACCCCATGTTGCTAAAAGCTTTGGTTGTTTCGCCCAACCCGTTAACTAAACTCTTGTTGTCTTGTAGCAATCGCTTCCACATCTTCGACATCCCCCTGGCCACAATCTGTGAATAGGGAACACCCTGAATGCCAGTCAACCTGACTCTTCTCAAAATCTCTATCTTCAATCCTTGTATGAAATGTTACACCTTGGTCCCATCTTCATTTACTAAGTGTGCAGCGAACCTCGACAGCGCCTCAAATCTCCGAATATACTCAGATACAGTCCCAGTTTGGCTCAGCCGTATAAATTCCATAAACTTTTGATTTTGAACTGTAAACCTAAAGTATTTTCCATTGAATAACTCCTTGAAACCCTCCCATGTGAGAGTCTGAATCTCCAATGTTGTCTTTATCGAATCCCACCAAAATTGTGCGTCGTGGGTCAATAAGTAAGTGGCACATTTCCCCTTTTCAATTTCTCGTATTTCGGCGTATTCAAACATCTTCTCAATGGAGCTTATCCATTCCTTAGCTGTAATGATATCTGAAATATTGCCTTCAAAATTTAAGTCGCTAAAACCGCTCCCAGCCGGCCTCCGTAGGAACCACGACAACACGGTGGTTCTTATTTCAATTGCCATTCCCACGCTCCATGAGCCTTTCTGTAAACTGGGCTTGAAGTTCAACCACATCAGCGATACGGCTAGGGCTTCATCCCTTTCATTGGGAACTGGTATATTATTCGTCGTTCTTCATGCCATTTTAGTAGTTTCTCTACATTTTAAATCAGGGATTAATAAGTCTATTGAACATAATTAAATTTGATGGTAAAATTTAACTTACTGTAAGAGGAGTATTGCATGATGAACCTTGTGTTATCAACAGTCTATAGAATCGAGTTTGACCTGGTTGCGCTCTGATACCAACTGTACTATCCCCTTTATTTAAAACTATTTTTCCTTATTAAAAAATTCATCATATAAAAATTTTTGTTTAATTTACTCAGCGTACAAAATTCAAGGCGAACAATTTCCATTTGAAGACCATTTGAAAGAAGCACATCAGAGTAAACTATGTGGAATAGGTAATGGGATTTCAAAACATAGTTCAAGTGTTTTAACAAAAGTCCCTAATTACAAATCGTTTTCAATTTTCAAAATAAAATAGTAATAATACAAAAATACCCAACACCATGTGAGCAATAACCAACAGGTCAAATCGGCTAATAACTCAAGGGATCATCCCAGAACATTGCCTCCTCGACTGGTACATCATCAACATTAAAAATGTCACCTACATTACAGGAAAAACAATGAGCCTAAAGCCCAGCAAGAATCAGGATTTAATTGCAATGCAAGTGATATGCGTAATCATATGATGCATTACAGAAAAGAGACGTATCTCTTCTGGAAGCCAAAGTAAGATACACCCTAGGGTCATGTGGCCTAACCAGTAACTCCGACAAAGAGGTATATCCCTTGCGAGTGTTCCACATGCTGGTACCTCACTCTTGTTAAAGATGTTAGGGATTTCAGAACGGGAGAATGATGAGCCCTAGATTCCATGTTCCTAACCCCTATTTCATTGCTCCCTATGTGGGAGTATCCTATTGATGGAATGTCACCGATCACTCGAACCCCCACACGCCTATTTACATATACTAGGTATGACATGCGGTATGCAAGCAGTTCATAATTCCTTGGATGATACATGTATGTCACAATTAATTCACAAGATATAGTATAAAAGGGAATGCAACAATGATCATTAATTTTGCAAGCGGAATTCAACCAAGAAGTGCTGTCAATTTAATCCTTGAAACAACGATATATTTCAATTTAACATAGGTAATTTAGCATATAACCAGTAGGGAACAATGGCAACTATTTAATCCTTTCATTTAGCAATCCATCGATGAGCAGCAATAAAGTCTATCCTTATCAACACAGATCAGTAAAGCCCCTCTTAACCCAAAGCAGGTAACTACCTTAGCAATCATTAGTTAAGATTAATCCATCCTAGTGTAATGTTTAAGCACATTCGATCATATTAAAGTCTTCACAGTCTCATAACATTGTTTTACTTTCGACAATGGTAATATTCAATGCACAGAGAAACATTTTTTTTGCATGACTCATAAGTATCCCATGTTGGTACGTGCATTAATTTCTTGTTACAACAAGGGATAACAGTAGTCTATGAACATTCCAGATTTAAACCAAAGTAGGTAGGATACTAAGCATGGTTTAGTCTTATCGGTCTATGATACCAATGATAAGCAGAACGATAGTTCGTAGAACACCAAAAATCCATATTTTCATGCTCCACAACATTCAGTTTATCATTCCATACTATCCACAATTGACAGTAACAAAACATTCAATAATATTCACAACAATTCAAGCAGTTCATATTTCCAACAAAATCAAATAGGAATTCAACAGTCCAAACCCGTAATGTAGGGCTTCCTCTGACCAACAACATTATCATAGTTCTTACCTCTTGTTGCGCAACAGCCAAGATGAAGTTTTCTAATCGTTCAACCCTCCAATACTTCCTAAACAAAGATAGTATTAGTGGGTAAATCAACCCTCTTAACTAAACTTGACATAAACTGGAGGTTCATGATTCAATCAATAGGACTCCCAAAGTCAATTCTTACCTTTACCATTGTCCCAACAGGACAATCCTCACAGCAAAATCTTCAAAGTAAACACAACAGAATCTTCCAACAGAAACTCACACCAATCTCCACTTAACTCACAAAATAGTTCAAACCCACATGACAAACGTAACACTCACCACATTACCAACAACATAGCCCTCTAGTTGTAGCTCATATTTGCATCTTATAGATAGAGGGAGGGTGAGCAGAGCAGGCGATAAGGTCATGCAGGAAGAAATGACCATCACCCACACCAAGGGAAGAAAGGATGTGCTGCACGGGAGAAAAATCGAGGGGAAAATGAAAAATGGGAGAGAGAGGGCATCAGATTTAAATGTGTTTCTCGGTTAATTTTGACCATTCAGACGAGGAAATTCATCCATGCCTTGTCCGCATTCGTCCAAATGTTGTTTTCGGATGAGAAAAAGCGTCCTCACCCTTCGTCTGTGTTCGTTCGAAACTATCCAAAAATTGTATAGATTCAAATTCTCAGTGTCTGCAGTCATCCGTAATTGTCTGCGTGCAATTATGGCGTTGTCACCATCCGTCTGCGACGTCCAAAACTACCCAGGAATTGTACAGATTCAATTTTTCCATGTCCGCACTCGTCAAGACCCGTTCGAAAGACTTCAAACGCGGGACCCCATCCCCATGTCATCCCAAAGTACCAGGGACGATGCACTACATGTTTGTAGACGCAATATGATGTCCACATGTCATCCACATTCGTCCAAAACTCACCAGTTATATTTTTCCTTAAATTTTCACACTTAAATTACTTCCCAATATCAACCTCATATTTTCCTAGCATAAATTAAAGCATACCATCACACAACATGATATGTATATATTAATCATCCAACATTTACATTGAGAAAATGGAAAAATATTTTTGGGGTATTACAAGTTTCTTCATTCAGGAGGCCGTGGAAAATAGGGTTTCATCCTCCTCAAAATTTCACATTTATAGACAGTCAAATGTGGCATCCCACGGAAATAAATGTCCTGTGGAAAAAAGTATCCTTCACGTGGTCGTTTCTTAATTGTCTAGATAAAAGAAATCACAGTTCGCATGTAATTTGGAAATATCACATTGAAAATCTGTTTGTCAAGTACTAGACGTCTAAATTGCCACAAAAGGACATCTGCTTCGTCCAATGGACCATTGGCAGTAAGCCACGTTAGTCCTAAACTCTCATTTGTGATAACTCAAGCATCCATGGATGCTTACAATGCCACAGAAGCCAACGCTTTTGCAGGAACCACATTCTGAAATCATCGTCTACCACCTATACTATTCTATCGCTAAAAACTCATCTGCGGACCGGAAACACATGAAATCCACCAACGACATTTCACTTCGTCAAAGGTTCATTTATGAACACCAACCTATCCACAGAACTAAATGCTCCCACTCTAAAGCTAATAACTAAGACTTTACTAAACCAAACAACGTCGTTCTCATCACTTAAAAGACTACCATAGACACAAATGCAACTGTGGAAACACGCTAACACCAAAAATGATGATTTTTCTAACTTACTTAATGCTCCTGAATGACATCTTTCCTTTTTACGGAAGAATCTTTTCTTAATCCAATAACTCACACTTCTTCTGCTAAACTAAATCTAACAGCCCAACATTCTTCTGTGCCCAAGTTCCCACACGTCGCGGAAGAATCTTTCTTAAATCTAATGGTCTACATTCCTTCTGCTAATCTAATTCTATGGTCCAGAACTCTCCCACACTCATGACATCAAACACTCCTACATAAGCTTTTTTTTTCTTTACCAAATGATCCACATTTCTTCTGCTAAATCGATCAAACGATTCAATGTCCATTAGCATCCAAGCGGCATCTAACACTTCTGCAGAGAATCTTTTGTTAGCTTATAGACATTTTCCTTAATTTTTTTGATGATAAATATTTTAATTTGATTATAAGTTGTTTGTTTTTTTGATATAATTACTATTATTATCATTTAGTTTATAATTATTCTTCAATGGAAATACCTCTTATGAAGGGTATTAATATGTACTAATATGTTTTCTAAGTCTATGTAGTCAAAGAATAGATCAATTGGACTTAGAAGCTTCAAAATGTACAAAATGTGAAAATTGGTCAACCAGACTTTAGAATGCAAAACACGTAGTAGCAGTCAACCAGAGCATAATGGCGTTCTACTTGAATTCTTAAAAAGAGCTATTGGATTCACAAATAGATTGAAGCGGTCAACTGGATAAGAGTAAGCAGTCAACCAGAAATATTACAGATTTTTCTGGTTTTCTGAAGCAGTGGAAGCGGTTGATCGGATGTGGAGATAGGTCAACCAAAAAATTGATAGTGCTAAGTGAGTTCATGAGATGTGTAGAAGCGGTCGACTAGAGACAAAGGAGTGGGCGACCAGACTTACATAACTCATAAATGTAACATTCTAATAGTCGGGAAGTGGTCGACTGGTCAAGAGGGGGGTTGACTAGTCTGACAAATTTATAAATAGAAGCACTCCAAATTGAAGATTAACAAAGAGAGAATCGTACCGAAATGCTGTTGAAATCATTTCTCGATTTCTCTCAATATCTAAGTGTTACGCCTAACTCTCTCAATCTTCAACTTGAGATTTCATATCTTTGAGAGTTAGTGATGCAAACCAAGGGTATTGAAGAACCCTATACCCTACACCAATGTGGAATATTGACGAATCGTCTTACAAATCAAAAAATAGAGTAACTTGACCTAAACCAAACTTGTGGTTGAACCAGAGTTATCAAGAAGAGTAGTTTATCCCTAACCAAACTGGTTGGTTGAACCAAAGCTATCAAAGCTTGATCTTTCAAGAAGAATGCTTGAAAAGATCAAGTTCTTCATAAAGAAATCAAAGAGAAGAAACCTCACAAGTAAAAACCCACAAATTGTATTCAAATTAAAGTCTCTTACAAATGGTACCACTAAGTCTTTTTATAGGCCATCATTAAATAAGAAAATTAGGTTAAAATGGGATTAGGATTGCATAGGGGAGGCGGCGTGCGAATGGGCTTCTTGTGGGCGAAGGGACGCGCTCGGCGACGTGCTGAGCTTGGTGCGCGCGACGGGTTGGTCTGGGCATGGGTAGAAGGGTGTGGGTAGGTAGTCACAGAAGGGCCATTGCTGGGTGTGCACAGATGGGCCGCTGCGCAGTGGGCTGCGTATGATGGTGCAAGGCAAGTGCGTCCGGGGTGTGGGCCAATGGACTGCATGACAGGAGTGCAGGCATGCAGGCACTTGGGTAGGCCTGCATGCGGGTAGGCATGGTGTGGTGTAGGTTGATGGGCCATGGGTCGCGGGTGCCCGGGCTTCTGTTGCACGTGATTTCCTGGTGTGCGCATTGTGCGTGCTACTGAGTGGGTGCTGGGTGCGCTGGCGGGATGTGCTGCACGCGCTGCTAATTCCAATTTGGAGACCTTCAAATGAGTAACATTTCTTTGCATTCTTTGACTAGTATTCGCTCTATTACTTATTCACCAATACATAGCAAATTCATTGTCTTGGGCTCTTGGATTGTTGACTCCTTCTCATGGATTTCTTCAATCAAAAGTTGAAGCTTCTCATTCATCTTCCTTGTCCATGCTCTAGTCATTGGGCATCCGATGCCTTTTAATGGATCTTGGACTTTGTGTGCTATCTAGATCACATCAGTTAGGTTTTCTAAATTGTAATATTTACATTTCCACAATTGGTACTTAAATGGAGATCAAAAGGGTGACGCCTTATAATAGTCAATAAAGTCTAGATTGACGCATGTGAAGATCAATCCAAGGGTGGCGCCTCCAAACAATCAAGTGTAAGGTTGGATTTGCACCCATGAAACTAAATCATCACTAACCAAGGATGTTAGTGGGTTAAAGGATCGCCAAGTGGAAAACTTTGAGTGCAGACGTAGGTGGGTTTGCTAAATCGCGTGAACAAACTGGTGTCCTCTCTCTATCCCTTATCTCTTTATATTTGCTATTGTTTGTATGCATTGTTTTTATTAAATTATTTTGGGATAGAATATTTAATATCGAACCAAAAAAGTTAGAACACCTAAATAGGTCCTTCGGAAAATGGACAGTGCCGAGCGAATTCCTGAGATATGTAGAAGCGATCGACCGACAACAAAGGAGCAGGAAACCAGACTGACAGAACTCACAAGGGTAACATTCCAATGGTCAGGAAGTGGTCAACCACTCAAGAGGGTGGTCGACTAGTTGGACAAAATTTATAAATAGAGGCACTCCGAATTGAAGATTAACAAAGAGAGAATCATTATTGAAATGTTGCAAAGATCATTTCTCGATTTCTCTCAATATCTGAGTGCTAGGCTTAACTTTCTCAATCCTTAACTTGAAATTTCATATATTTGAGAGTTAGGTTTTCTAAATCGTAATCTTTACATTTCCACTATTCGTACTTAAACGATGATCAAAGTGTGACGCCTCACAATAGTCAACAAAGTCTAGATTAACACCCATGAAGATCAATCCAAGGGTGATGCCTTGCGAATAGTCAAGTGTAAAGTTTGATTGACACCCATGAAGTTCAATCATCACTAACCAGGGAGTTTAGTGGGTTAAGGATCTCCAAGTGAAAAACTTGGAGCGCGGACGTAGGTAGGTTTGCCAAACCGCGTGAACAAACTAATGTCCTCTCTCTATCCCTTATCTCTTTTCATTTGCTATTGATTATATGCATTGTTTGTATTAAATCACGTATGGATAGAATAATTAAAATGGTGTCTTTTCTCTATCCCTTATCTCTTTATAGAGTTGTGTTTGGAAAAACATGACATCTAACTGTGGATTTAGCTTATTAGACGTATGAAAATTAATCTTAATGGTCAAGCAGTAGGAGAGAAGCGAATGTTATAGCTAAATGATTCAGATGAGTTAAAGTTATGGACCTATTGAAAATGCCAAGATTTATAAATAGAAGATCAAGAAATGGCATGATAAGAAAATTCTATGAAAAATTTTGAAATTAGACAAAAATGGTTCTATCATTCAATTCAAGGTTGAATTTTTTTTTCTAGTTAAGCCAAAATCAAGATGATTAGGCCCCTTTAAAGTACTGTAAGCATTCTTGTACACTAAAGTTGATAGATTAAAAAGTCTTCAGAAAGTTAAAAGTAAATAGACAACGCTCGAAGAGCTAGTAAGGAGGAGAAATTAACAATGCTTGGAGCACTAGTAATTCTCCCTAGCTGTAATGGTATGATATATGATTGTTTTGTCCATTATATTTTCAGCATATTTTGTTTTGTCATTCAGATATTAGAACTATTTGGTTAGATATTCTAGATATATCTATAATTTTTTTTTAATTTTGGGAGATGTACAATAAACAAAGGATAACATACTCAAATTTTTATTGGAAAAGGTAAGTATGGAAGATGATAAAATGAGGAACTCAGTGATTGTAAAACTAGTTTGATTGAAACACCCAAAAAATTTTCACAAACAATTTCATGTATAATATTATATTTTGGAATTTAAAATAAGTAACTAACATTATATTTGAAAATTTTCTTCTAGTGGCAAAGTTTTATATTTTTATGAACCCAAGGAATGAATTTTTTTTACTAAGAATGTTATAAGGTTAGGAAAGTTCAATGTGGAAAAGTGAAGGTTTAAGTGTAACACCCCGACTTTTTATGGGAATTGAATAAATATAATTGAAGCGTAATTTTGGAATAATCAAATTTATTGAATAATTATCGGGGTATTACCAAGGATGTAACCGACATATTATAATCTGAAATAGTTATTTAAATTAGACTTACGATAGTCGTTAATCGGTATTCAAAATAAGTCAAAAATTTTGAATGAGTCGACTAAAAATACGATGTGTGCATTTGACGTAAAATTACATATTAAGTAAATAAATAAAATTATGTGAGTAATTCCATATAATTAGAGATTTATTGAATACTAATTGAGGAATTAGAAATAAAAAAATTAATTGGAATTTGCTGAGTTAGAACCAGTTCAGTTTCGTAGGTTGACTGGTCCGGTTCAGGTTGTGTCTATGGGTTCGGTTTTGAAATTAATTGAATATTAAGGATTAGGTTAATTTTGTTTTCAAAAAGATAAGAAAGGGGAGAGAGAGAGAAGCTGCGAGAAGGAGATGGAGACCGAGAAACCGAAGAGAAAGAGGGAGATCGCAAGGGAGTCGTGGCGACTGATCGACTCCAGGTGGGTTGCTGGCATCGAGATGGGTTTTTGGCGACGGACATGATGCTGCGGTAACGTGGGTTGCACCGGTAGATCTCATAGGTGGCGTCGGGCTTCGCGGCAGAAGTTTGGGTCGTCGATTTTGGGACGAGTTGCTGGATTTGGCATGAACCATCGAAGATCTGTTGATTTCTGGTGACGCTCAACGACAACGGATGGTGAGCATGTTTAATTATTGATGAACTAACTAGCAAACATGTTTAGGGCAATTTAACTAATGATGTGAATTGAGCATGTTTAAATTGGGTACATGTCATTAAATTGAAAAGATTAACTAGTTCCACTAACTAATAGTTGTTAATCATTTGTCTACTCAAGCATGTTAACTTGTTGGAAATAATAATTAATCCCTAATCATGTCAATTATTCAATAGATATCGAAATGCTCCTTTCATGAAACCAAAGCATGATTAGTAACTAGGATGAAAGCCTGTAATGGACTCTTAAGCATGGTTAGTTAGTTGTGTAATAGATATTTAGTTTAGCATGTTAAGTGATTAGCAAATCTAGGCATGTAGTTAATTAAAATAATAATTTGTTGGCATGATTAATTAACTAAGACTAGTATGTATAAATCAATCAACCACAAAAGCATGTTTAAATCACCTAGAGTAATAACAAATATAGGAAACATGTAAATGGTAACAGTTCAAATTATGAACTAGTATAAAGTATGTGTCAATCATCTAGGATAAAGCATGTAATTGATTAGGACTAGATCATTAAATAAAGTATGTTAATTTACTAGTGTAATTAACTAACGCAATCAACTGAGCATGCTAATTAATTAGAATAATTAACTAAAGTAATCAACTTGAGCACATAAATCACCTAGGATAACTAAGTAGAATAATCGTCTAGAATGATAAATGTAGGGAGCATGCAATTGGACTAGGAAATTAAGTGAAGTATCTCATTAGAGTAATAAATGTAATTAACAATTGAGCATGTAATCAAATAACTAGTTTTGTAATTAAAATCGGTATTCTTGGGTGTAACTAATAAATGCTTTATTTATTGTCTTCTTGGTTGTCTCTTTTATTGAATGTTTTACTTCCTTTTACCTGTATATTCAATTATATGCGTGTCCATTTCAGTTTTGTTTTCAATTACTTATGTGCGCCCTTTAATTATTAAAGTTATGTTATATGTATCATGCATCATGCTAGGTTGAGAATGTATGTTCATGCATCATATAATAGAAACAAAGTAGGGAGTGCTCCCACGGGGTGGTACTCGCATGCATGGAAAGGAAAATAAAATGATAAGAAAAGACAAAGGAAAGGAATGAAAAGAAAAGGGAGTTGGGAGGCGGATGGGTAGCGGTTCTAGCCTGACAATTAGGAAATACCCCCCACCTTATCGGGAACAGGACCTAGTTGTCCATAGGAGGTTAGGTCCGACCCACTATACCATCCCATATGGGTTCTTCCAATCTCCAGCTCGAAGTACGAGTAAAGAAAGAAAGAAAGAAAGAAAGAAAGACAGAAAGAAAGAAAGAAGAAACGTAAGAAAACAATTGGTTTGGGTGGCCCCCATTCCAAATGAACTAAAGAGAGTCATAAGCATAATGCATTTTCCTTTTTTCTTACTAAGCCCTTTGGGCTTACAGTTGCTTGTGGTGTAGATGTAGGTACTCTAAGTAGAGGAACGCATGGACTAGGAATAGAAAAAGATAAAGAACAAACAATAGCAAGTAGGGATGATGGGTTTGCACGCTTGAGGGATGCTCACGGCTGGCCAGGCATAAAGAGGGTAAAAGAGAAATGGTTTTAATTAAGTTGTCTAAGTTGTAATTAACATAAGTTTTATTTAAAGTGTATTTAATTTGATTAGTCCTTTCATTCAAATGACTAACGTTTTCACTAAATTTCTAAATGATGATTTTAATTATGCTTTCGCTATATCTTCAAATGGTTTTTATTTTAACGCTTCCACATAGGTTTTATAAAATGGGATTTTATAACTATTTTTATGAACTGTTGGTAGTGATCCGGTTTTGACGCGCTCTGATTTACTTTCAAAAAGAAAATTTGAAATTTTAATGCATTTTAAAGGATTTACAAAAATCTGGGTCGTTACATAAAGTAGCAGAAGGGATGTGTTAGTGTATCAATAGATGTGAGGAGGCATTCGTACAATGAGGTAATTGTGGAAGCATTAGTGACCGTAGAAGCATTGGTACCCGTGAATGTGAGGAGATATCTGTGGAATGAGGTGTATTAGCAAAATGACGTGTCTATGAAAGCGTTGGTATCTGCAAAGACATCGGTAACTGTGGAAGTGTTAGTGTCCGTGGACGCGCGTGGAATCCAAAATGAGGTGTAGTTGCAGAAAGATATGAGAACGTGGCAGATTATAATTGGAGCACAATGTGAGTGGAGTTGTTATCCATTGTAGTAGAAGTGCATGCTTCCATAGTAAAAGTGAAAATGTCCACAGCAAAAGTACATGTGTCTGCGAAGTAGATATTTATAGTGAAAGTGCAATCGTTTGAAGTATAAGCGTATTCATCCACGGTGAAAGTGTATGCATCCACAGTAAAAGCGCAAGCATCGGCTGCTATTATACAGGATGTTTAGGACATGTTTGTCTGTGGGATTTTTGGACTGCAAAAATAAAAAGGATATTTTGGAGGAACCGTAGTCATTCTTGCATGGAGAGCCACAAAGATTTGCATTTTTCTCTCTTTGAGAGAAAAACAAAAACAATTTGTAAACAAAACAAGGTGAATTAGAAGTTCACCAATTAAAGGTGATTAGCCTAGGTGATCAAACTTCACTAAGGCCCTAAGACAAGTGATGTTTGTATGCGTTTGGCCATTTGGCATACATCATAAAGTGTTAGGGTATTTTTCCTTGTGTTACACTGTTTTGTTTGTGAAGATGTTGATCGAGAATGTGTTTCTGTTTTGTTTGTAAAGATGTTATTCAAAGATGTGCTATGCTTTTGATTGTTCCCTTGATTTCTTTTACTAGTTGCATGATAAGAAAATAATGACGTAATGACTTGGGTGACGTATTATTGTTTTGTTTGCATGTGAAAATATAGACTAGATTGATATTAGGTTATTATGTTTCAAATGATATGATCATGTGCATTCCATGCATCACAAAAATATTTTTTTAATAAAGGACAGAAAATAATTCCTACGCATATGTTTTGACAG
The DNA here is from genome assembly GCA_022433065.1 of Begonia loranthoides. Taxonomy (NCBI): domain Eukaryota; kingdom Viridiplantae; phylum Streptophyta; class Magnoliopsida; order Cucurbitales; family Begoniaceae; genus Begonia; species Begonia loranthoides. The sequence continues at coordinate 13,606,206 of CM039470.1, read as the reverse complement.
AAAGTCAGAAAAACTGAAAGACGGAATAAACATAAATGGTCGCTTGTGGTGTGGGGTTAAGTTGGCTATCCCATATGAGATGAACCTAATGGTGTCACTTTCTCCTAGACTCAATTACACCCAACGGTTAGACTGTACAATGAAAAAAAAGAAAGAAAGATTGAAAAATGAAAATACATGTTTTTATAATTACATTTCATGCTCATGATATATATGCATCTCTTACTGAGTTTTACGCTCATAATTGAACTTTGTGATGTAAGTGAGATTGACTTACAAGTGTACTTGATGTTGGAAATGAGTAAAAGTTGTAGTGGATGGAGTAATCTTATAGACTAGTTTGTGACGTTGTTAGAGCGATATTGACCTGTGGGTGAAGACTCGAGAAAAACAATTTGACATTAAAGGCTTTTATTTAAATTATGTATTTAAATATTTAGTTTTAAATTAAGATGTTTTACAAGGTTTTTTAGACAGCTGAATAATGCTAATTGATTTATGTTAATTTTATGTTGGGATTTAATTATATTTGGATTTTAAATTAGACTTTTTATAAAAGACTTTTGCTTTTTGTTTTATTTTTAAAGGCATGATTTGTTCGTTTTATTTTCAAAAGATATGAATTGATTTAAAAAAATTGGTATGAAAAAGGATTTACACTACCGGGCGTTACATTAATTGAGTTGGAAATGACAATGAGTATATAGTGGACTCTAATTAATTTGTTTTTTAATTTAGTAATTTTTATTTTATTTTTATCCTCAGTAACTTTTCATTAATGAGTAACTTTAGCACTATACCTTTATTCTTTAAGTTATTCATTTAGGTTTAGTTGTAGAGAGAATACAAGGCAGTGAGAAATTTCCATTGAAGTCGTGAAGGATTTTTTTATATAGAAACACTTTGTTCTTCATCTTATAATAATCAAGTTGTGATTTCTATTCATGGAATCACTACTTTGTTCAAACTTGATCAATCTATTGTATCTTGGGTTTTTGATAGGATTAAGAATTTATATGTAACTTATCTTTTTCATAGTTAGAAGGGGAGATTCTTTAGGGACATGAGATTGTTTCTTATTGCTTTTTATGTGTTCAATGATTTCCTAGTTTGATTCTTTTGATTCTTATTATTGTTTTTGGATTGAATTGAATATTAGATCTAGACCATGAATAATTTTGGTAGATATATTGGAGTTTTGTTGTCTTGATTTTACAAACTCTAGGTGGATGAAATTTGAGATTCTATATGCAACATTGGAATTGAAGTCTGTACTTTTTCTATACAAGATTGAAAGTGAGGAAGATGTTGAGGATGCACCTATTGAAGTGAAGCATTCCTATGAGGAAGTTAATCACGCATATGAGGTCCTTTAGTTATCTTATTGGAAAACCAATTATAACTCAAATCAAGGAGAAAGCATGCCAATGAAGTAAATTCCATAGTCGATGCTTAGCTGAAGTCTAGATGTTCTTACTTGTTATTGAATTCATGAATAAAAGGCTTTGGATGGTTCATGAATTCAAGACCCAATGATGATTTTACAAATTTCTTTTCTTTTCACTTTAGGGGAACGTATGTGAAATTAGCACCAATAAAGTTGTAACAAGTATATCAAAATCAACTATTATGAAAAAAAAAAAAGAAAGGCACTGTGTACTGACCCGATTTTTCTTCCATTTAAAAACGTGTAAAAATTTAAAAAATTTTCTTTTCACTTAAATCCTTATCTTTTCAGTTGCGTAGTGAAAAACTGTTTTGTTCTTAAAACCATCTAGAAGACGATAATAAATCTTTTATTAAAAACCTTTTGTAAAACACAATGGAAGACTAAATGAATAAAGCATAATACTTTAAATACAAATCTTTTCTTTCACAATTCAATTGCTTTACAAAACTCTTTACAAACCATTTTTTTCCTTTTTTAATCTCTTTAGCCAAGCCAACCACAAGATCCGTGCGTGCTAATCCTTTATCAACTGCTCATTAATCTGTTCTAGCATGTACTTACATCACAAGAATAAACTATGAGTCTAACACTCAGTAAGTGATATGAAATAAAATCTACAATAAACATGCTATGCCACTTTAAAATCCATATCCATTTCTATTTTTCTCGTTTAGTTTCTTTTTTCTTTTTACTATTATTTCTTTTGTTTCTATGTCGATCTTTACCTACCGGTCCACAAAAACCATTTAAGTATATTTCTTTTATTTCTGTGTCGGGTTTTACCTACCGGTCCACAAAAAACTGTTTAATTATATTTCTTTTGTTTCTATGTCGAGATTTACCTACTGATCAATAAAAACCGTTTGATTACATTTCTTTTGTTTCTGTGCCAGGCTTTACCTACCAGTCCACAAAAACCTTTTTCTTGACATGCTTTGGATGCCGGGCATTTCTTATAGGTCCAACCTCTTTACTTGACTTTACTTGATCGTTTACTTTACATTGATTCATATTTCGTTCTGTTATCGCTTCCTTTTCAAAACCATGCATGAAAACCATTTTCGTATCATTTTGAAAACCATGATACGATGCTCGTGAATGGATACAGTATTTATCTCCTCTACATAGGCCTCAAAACATGCTTAATATCAAATCCTTAACTTAAAGAACTTAAAGCGATAAACACATCATTAAAAAAACTTATTTCTAATAAGCACGCAACAAGCATCAATACAATCTTCAAAACATGATCACAACTTAACTTAATAATCTATGAAAGCAGTAAACAGTGAACATACAATTCCTAAGTCTTGCGATGTAGGACCCAAAGACCAAATCACATACATATCAACTTACCTCGTGTCCTTAAAGTGCTTAGCACTCCAATTTAGTCTTCACAATACCTTCTAAACAATTAACATGTATAATCAATAACATTTTCCCTCCAGTCGAAGCTGAGTAAATTCTTCTAGCTTACTAGTCCTCATTGTGCGAGTAAAGTCCTTGTCATAAAAGATCTCCTTGAATTCTATCCACGTTATTGTAGTTCAATCCTTAGTTATCTTGATTGAGTTACACTTGAGATGGAAAACTCAAACCAAACCCAATGTAGATCCTATTATCCACTCTAAACTTCTCCTAACTTAACCAAACACCAGGATATTATTCCCGACACAACCTAGGCTATAACCCACCATGATAAATAGTGGGCATCTTAACCATCTTGAAATTCATCATCAATATTAATCCAAGCTAGTCGTACAACAGACTAGATTTTCCAAATTTCCAGTTCACGACGGGAATCTAGCCTACGTAGGAAGCAGCAATTAATCAGTTTCTCATTTTAATAAAAACAAGTTTCTTATCCCTATTTGAGGCACCTAGTTTAATAATGCAGGCAGTGATCATGGCACCAAATACTCAATTATTGTAACACCCCGACTTTTTAAGTTGGATAATTATCGGGGTATTACCAAGGACGTGTTTGGAGCGTTAATTCTAGGGGTTTTTTCGCTACATTTTTCTCGTATACGAAATGTAACTAAGATGGGGTAGTTAGGACATTACGTTGCATATTTATACGTGTCATTTTATGACATGTATTTATGGGGAAAATATTAAGGGATAAAAGTTAAGTGGGAAAAATGTGAAGAACGCTGTCCAGGGCGTTTTCAGATGCCTACAGACGATGCTGCAGATAGGTCATGTCATCCGTCAACGTTTGGAGTGTCACCCCTGAACCTTGGGATGACTCAGGACACGATTTCACGTCCTAAATTCACTGTGTTTCGGACTTTCGGACGAGTGCGTACACGGGTGGTTTCATCAACTTCGAATATGTCCAATTCCTGGACAGTTCCAGACGAGTCTGAACAAATGCAGACGTGGTTGGCTCGCGTCTGATTTGATTTTGTCCGATTTCTAGACACATTTAGACGCTTACGGACGCATTATACGGACACCATTTCACTTCCAAATGTCTCCTTCAGATGGTACGGAATGGGCGGGGACGCCATTTCTCGTCCGAAGGCACGATTTTTTCTTTAGGATTTTACACTTGTGGACGAATACGAAAGAGACCAGTGCGTCCACACTCATCCGAAATAGCTCAGACCTATGAATAAATTACGAGTTAAATGATGAAATCTTGTCATGTAGTCCATAACTCCGTGATCTCCATACACGAAAATCCCATCCATGCTAGGTCGCCGACCTCCCCCTGCCCGTCGCCTCCTCTCTACCTCCCTTAGGTGTCCAATTTGCCTCCTCCTTCAGGTATGTAAGCCATCCCTCCCTTTCTTCCATTCACTCTTCAGTCAAGTTTTCCCCTTCTGCAAGGGAGAGCCTTCATGAGAGTTCTAGAGAGAAAGCGAGTGACCGTGAGAGTGAGGGTCCGAGAGAGAGCTTCTGAGTGAGAAGGAATGGAGTGCTAGGTGGAAACTTGAGTGAGCTAACGAGTTATAGAGCTGGAGCTGCGTGATGAGTGGACTGGAATTATTGTCCCTGTTGATCTTTGTCATAGAGGGTAAGGAAATAGGGGTGTCTTGGCCTGTGGAGGCCCTACACCACAAGTAGAGTGCGTGAGAGGTAGAATTGATGCTCTGTAGTATCCCTTCGTTTAGTTCTGTTCTTGCATTGCTAGCTCTATGATTAATACTCTGTAGGTAATTTCCCTTGATTGTTAGTGTGCCTCCTTGTTGTTGATAGTGTAGATTATTGTTGCTACGTAATAATTCCCTGTTGATGGTTCGTAAATTACCTTTATAATGTCTTTATCCTTTTCTTTGCTCTTGTTATTGGTTCTGTTACAAATGTTTAGACAATGAATGAATGAGTAATGCTTAGATGAACGAGAAATGCTTAGATGCTTAGATGAACGAGTTAGTCTAAAGACATTATTTTGACTTGTTCTCTATTTAATTTTGGTTTAGTTGTTCTATTTAAACTGATAGCTATAAGCTATTGTTTCCTTCATTATTGTGGTGTTGCCATTATTTCATTAATCTAGCATGTTTATTTTCTAATCAATTTAGTTAATTGTTAATCAATTGAGCATGCTAACCAATTTAGTTAATCTGAGCATGTAAATAATTTGATTTGTCTAAATATGAGAACTAACTTGTCTAATTAACTAATTAGAGATAATTAATTTGAATATGCTTAGGTAAGTGTTGTTATTGCTTAAGCATGTAAATTGACTAATAAGCAACTACTAGCATGCTTAACTAATTAACTAGCATGTCAGAATGGTTAACTAGCATGTTTAATTGGCATGTGTAAATTAATTAGCATCACGATAATTTACTAGGGTAATTAACTAGAGTAATTATTAGACTTGAGCATGCTAATTAACTAGCGTAATTAACTTAATTATAAATTGGGCATGTTAATCAACTAGAGTAAATAATTTAATTAGGAATTAAGCATGTTAATTAACTAGGACAACAAATCGACCAACTAGATCGCATGTTTAATTACCTAACTAGCATAAAAGCATGTTTAATCATCTAGGATAATAACCAAAATTCTTTCTTGAGCACGTAATGAATTGGGATCACTAACTAGATTAATATTGGCATGTTAAATCCTCCTTGTTAGCATGATTAAATCTTCCTTTTTTTTTTTGCAATTCATTCACTGTAACTTATACAATCGATGTTGTATTTTATTAGAGCATAATAGTGAAGATGAAAGAAGAGTAACTAAGCATGAATGAATTAAGAACTTCATTGACTATGTGAATAGATGTTTTATATTTCCTTTGTTATTGTTCCTTTGTTATTGTCTTCTTGGTGTTGCTTATAACCTTGCTTACGATTGCTTATAACCTTGCTTACGATTACTTGTCCTTAGCATGTTATTTTCTACTAAACCAAAGCATGATTAGTTAACTAGAATAAAAGCATGTAATTAGCTATTGAGCATGTAAATTAAGTAAGATAACTAATTAGAATAATAATTGTAATTCTACTTAAGCATGTTAACTTGAGCATAACTTAAGCATGTAAATCGGCTAGGAAATTAACTAGAATAATCGTCAATTGTATGTTTCGATTTCCATTCCGGTTATTGTTGTGCATACCTTCATTGTTCAATTCATTGCCTCTTGTGAGATGGGTATTCAATTTTTGTAATTCCTTCATGATTCGCATTTCCTTAATGTTCGTTGTTTGATTTCCTTATGTGTTTCGTTGTTCTAACTCAATATTATAATTGTTCTCCGATATGCCCTTTCATTATTCATTATATGGCCAATTTACATTACAATTTGCTTTCATTTCAATACGATGGCCATTTACATTCCTTATATGTGCACTTCAATCTCTGTTAACATACGTTATAATGCATCATGGATCATGTTAGGTTGAGAATGTATGGTCATGCATCATGTTAATATCAATAAGGAGTGCCTCCTAGGGTGGTACTCATACATGTATTAAGTGAGGTAAAATGAAGAAAAAGAAGAAAAGGGAGTTTGGGGGGGGAGGAGATGGGTAGGGGTTCTAGTCTGCAACTAGGCAAAGCCTCTCCCTCGTAGGGTACGGGAGTTCTAGTTGCAAGTAAAAGGTTAGATCCGACCCACTATACCATTGCACAAGAAAATCCCCCAATCTCCAGCTCAAAGTACAAGTAGAGAAAAAGTGAAAGAACCAATGACTTAATGAAAGGATTGGTTTGGGTGGCCCCCATTCCAAAAAAACTAAAGAGAGTCATAAGCATAATTGCATTAAACCCTTTTCCTTACTAAGCCTTTAGGCTTACAGTTTATTAGTGGTGTAGGTGTAGGTACTTGTACGTGAAATCAATAAAAAGAATTAGGAATCAATGCAAAAGACAATAGTCAGACAATAAAGCAGGGTTGAAAGATTTGCGTGCGCAGGACTCGTGGCTAGCCAGGCTAATGAGGGTAGGAGAGAACTCTGTTGTATTTAAATTAATTTTTATTGTTTTGTATTTACTAGTTAAACTAATTACACTTTTGCAATGTTTTAAATAAATGATTTTTATAATGCTTCCGCTATGTTTTACAAATGATTTTATATCTGTGACATTTCACAATATACCATGATTTACGAAAGGTTAGTAGTGGTCCGGTTTAGACGCACTCTGAGATTTCATTCAAAGAGTTTTAAATAAAGAGGATTTTAGTGGTTTCATAAAAATTTTAAATTTTAACGCGTTTTAAAAGGGTTACGAAAAACCAGGTCATTACAATTATCCACCACCGAAGGTCCAAAACACTATCTCTACAATTTCTCAATAATCCTGACTGAGTGAATAAAAACTTGCATAACTAATTATTGTCCTCATAATTCAGCTTAATCCCTATCTGTGCATAACTAATTATTGCCCTCAATGCTCTTTCTTCACATAATAAATCCACCCTCTATCTAACTCTTTGCAACGTAGGCGACCTTACAAAATTTTCTACTTAATCTAGTTCAAGCGGGATTTGCTTTTTACCTATCCTCTTTCCAATTTATAAAAATTTGGTCATAGTCTCCCCTGTTTCTATAATACCTAGAGTATTTAGCTACGTATAAATCTTGGATTAAGTAAAAAGTAATATTTTGGTCATTGTGAAATTGTCACACTTTATTGTGATATTTTTATGAATGATAATGTTTTAATACCTATTGGATTTATTGTGATGCGATTAGTTATTATTATTAGGAAAATAAGGATTAATATAGGTTGCGACCGAATAATTTATAGGATAAATTGGGAGTCGAGTATGGCAGTTGACGTCGATCAACCCATAAATTACTGAGAGGAATTCGAGGCTGATCGATGGAAGCCGGCGGTTGATCATGGGTGCTAAACAGATCGTCTGGCATATGTAGTGTCGGTTTGAAAATTTGTAATTGATGTCTGAACCTGCAAAGGGTCGCTGGAATTTATACAGTGGCATCTCCTCGTCACTTTCGGAGTGTTACAGAGTGTATTTATGGAGCTTGGTGTAGAAAACTAGAAGATTATTCTCCAGTGTTCTCTCTGTGTTCTTCGGGTGAGTTTCGGTTCTGTGTTTCTGTGTGTGATGCTTCATTTGAGTGGAGCGCTGCTACTAAGGACGGAGAAGAGAAGGATTAAGTGAGGTAAGGGATTATGCATGTTCTTTTTCCATAAGGACCTGCATCACGGGAGTAGGTTTGTTGCTGTATGATTTCCTTATTGTTCTCTGCAATTTATTGTCTATAATGGTTTTTCTGCTAGTGTGCTTCTATGTTTGTTTAGTTTCCATATGCTAGATGATAAGAGATAGTTAGTTGATAACCGATTATAGAGAAGAAAAGAGTTTGCATGTTTTCTAGGCATTTTCTTGATTTGCTCTCTGCCTCCATGAACTGCCATATGCCTTTGTTTCCTTTCACTGCTAGCCACTGTATTAATGAACTATAATCTCAATTGGTGAGTTTCTTGCAAAGATAATACTCTATATATGCCTCTATGAAATTATTTCCCTGTTAATAGGTTTGTTTTCTTTAGTATGAATTCCAGAAAGAATCTGCTTGTTTTTAAGAATGAACTCCCTAAATGAAGCTGCTCCTAAATAACCGATATGTTAACAGAATAAACCCTGGAGAAATAAGTAAAAACAATTCCTTAGAAATATAGGCTTTTGTTGGTGAGTTCTTCCATGTATTGTTCTATGCATAATTTAGGGTATGGATAAAAGTGTTCTCTGCTGGTAAGTTCCTCTTAGTATTGCTCTCTGCATGTTTTAAGATAGTTAGAATATGTTGACATATGTTGGTTAGTAATAGATTAAACTTTGATGAGGAGATAGTTCATTGTACGGTAATGGTTCTATGTGAATACTAAACTATAGTGCAAGAGATATATTAATTGTTGTTGTTCCATTATTAAAGTTGTTAATTATACCTGTGGCTGTTAAATTGCATAGTTCTTAATGCATAGTAAATCATGTTAATTTTCTGCCTTGATAAAATATTAGTGACAGCATGCTTAGTATTAAGTTAAAGTTAAATTATAGTTCATGTCTCATTGATTGTTAAATGATTATATTATTGCTTGCGATATTTGAACTACTGTGTGATATTCATATAGGCATGTCAGTAGGGTTGCATATCATGCATTGCATGGAATAATAATAAACTTAATGGATGTTTTGTACATGAGATGGGAGACCGAAGAGGTTGCTCTCACGTACAAAACAACATGTTTGGGTGAGTTCGTAGACTAAAGAGGTTGCTCTCACTCAACAGGTGGGTGAGTTTGGAGACTAAAGAGGTTACTCTCACCCCAAATTGTAAATAAACGTAAACATAAATGGATTCGTTTTTACGTTAGTTTAGAGACTGAAGAAGTTGCCCTCACCCAGCGTATAAATCTAAAAGACATAAGCATATAGAGTTGTCATAGGCATTGCATCTACATTTCATTATATCTCTTATTAGGCAATAAACTCATTATTCCTCTTGTAATGTAGGTATTGATTGTGATCCAAGTGAAGTGAAGGTGGAAGAAGTGTGATCCGATGCAAACGTGTGTTACAATGAGCGGATCGACCTCAGGGGTTATGGCTCATTAAAAAATAAAAGTGTTTTAAATTGTTGAAAAACTTTATATTATGATTATCAAATGTTTTAAATAATATTATTTGAAAAATAGTTCAATGTTTCCACATATAATTACTCTGATGTTTCCTTTAAGTATTTTGAACGGGTTTTAAAATGATCAAATTTTATAGAAATGTGAAATGGACATATGGAAATGTGAAAACGAAAATGGGATGTTACAATTTCTTTACTCCCCCAAAGCTAATTTCATACATCTAACACAAAATTCCAAGCAGTTCCAATACTATGTATCATTTAACTCAACTTAATCCATAGAAACAAGTATCTACATTCCAACACAATACTATTGAATTTACATTACATTTTCCATAAGCCTCTACAAGTGACGAGATTGTCATCCCACTAACTCAGTCAATCGATTGATAGTCTCTTTAGCGTTGTTCCTAACTATTTCTTGTTTGACAGTCTCCTCTGCTTTATTCACCATTCTTCTTTGTCCAACTTTTCCTTATCCTCTGGCCATGATACTTTTTCAACCTAAAACAAAACACTTAAATAATTAAATAAAAGAAAACAAACTTATTATCATACATATAGTTGATGGAGTATTTTGACATCGAAACTTATGCTGGTAAGCAGTCTACATAATCGTTTTTAAAACTCAGGTGCTCTGATACCAAATGTAACAACCCAATTTCTCTTTCATTAAAAAATTTGTAAAAATTTAAAATTTTTTCTTTTCACTTAAATCCTTATCTTTTCAGTTGCGTAGCAGAAAACTAGTTTGTTATTAAAACCATTTAGAAGACGATAATAAAATCCTTTATTAAAAACCTTTTGTAAAACACAGAGGAAAACTTAATGAATTAAATATATTAGTTTAAATACAAATCTTTTCTTTCACAATTCAATCGTTTTATAAAACTCTTTACAAACCATTTTTTTCCTTTTTCAATCTCTCTAACCTAGCCAGCCACAAGATCCGTGCGTGCAAATCCTTCATGAACTACTCCTTAACCTGTTCTAGCATATACCTACATCACAAGACATAAACTATGAGTCTAATGCTCAGTAAGTGATATGAAATAAAATCTACAATGCACATGCTATGCCACTTTAAAATCCGTATCCATTTCTTTTTCCTCGTTTAGTTTCTTTTTCCTTTTTACTATCATTTCTTTTATTTTTGTGGATATTTTTGTGTTGGGCTTTACCTATCGATCCACAAAAATTGTTTAATTACATTTCTTTTATTTTTGTGTCGGGCTTTACCTACGGGTCGACAAAAACTGTTTAATTACATTTCTTTTGTTTCTGTGTCTGGCTTTACCTACCAATCCACAAGAATCGTTTAGTAACATTTCTTTTGTTTCTAGGTCGGGCTTTACCTACCGATCCACAAAAATTGTTTTCTTTACATGCTTTGGTTGCCAAGCATTTCTTACCGATCCAACCTCTTTAGTTGAATTTACTTGATCGTTTACTTTACGTTGATTCATATTTCATTCCATTATTGCTTCCTTTTCAAAACTATGCATGAAAACCATTTTCATATTATTTTGAAAACCATGATGCACGATGCTCGTGAATGCATATAGTATCTATCTCCTCTATATAGGCCTTAAAACAAGCTTAATATCAAATCCTTAACTTAAAGAACTTAAAGCGATAAACACATCATTAAAAGAACATATTTGTAATAAACATGCAGCAAGCATCAATATAATCCTCAAGACATGATCACAACCTAACTTAATAATCTATTAAAGTAGTAAACAGTCAACATACAATTCCTAATTCTTGCGATGTAGGACCCGAAGACCGAAACACATACATATCAACTTACCTCGTGTCCTTAAAGCGCTTAACACTCCAATTTAGTCTTCACAATACCTTCCAAACAATTAACATCTATAATCAATAACATTTTCCAATAACCATTCAAGAGTGTTGTAAATCATAACACTTAATAGCTTCCCAATAATAATCCCTCAACATCCAACTCAATCAACTAATAGTTTTCATCCATACAATAACCAATAACTATTCATTAACATCCAGTGAGCAAGAACACAACAGAGAGCAACCTCAATTATCAACAGTGAACCAAATATCTACACATTTAACCAAGCTCCTATCCATATGTATTTTACAGGTAGTAGAACAAATATCCAAATCAGAGAACCAATTAATATTCTTCACACAACCAAGAAACAGTAAACCATGGAGAGTCTTATCCAAGCAACCGATGACCAATAGTAAACATTATCCAAAAATAGAGCACTTATCTAACATGCAGAACTGAAAATCAACAACATATCAATATTCCATCCACATCATCAAACAACACAGAGAGTATAAAATCCAATAATCCTTTATCTTTTTCAATTATCCTATTAAAATCCATAAACTAGGAAAGAAATCAGGGTATTACCTAAAGCATAGCTTAGACCCAAGAAGGCCAGAAAGCTCCCTTGGCTTTCCTTTCCCCCAAAAGCTTTCTTTCTCTTTCTCTCCTTTTCTCATTTCCCTTTGCCTCCCAGTTTCTTCAAGAGTCTCTCCCTCACACTGTCTCTTTTTAACTTTCACAGAAGGCTTTCACTTATACGTAGCATATATCCCAATATAATCTCACCTACCCTTCATCCGCTTCATCCAACACAAAAGGAAGGACAGGTGGAGGGGCAAGAGAATTCCAGCATCGGGATTCACATTTCACCACGAGCCGGGCAAATCAAGTGTAACCGGTCGATGGAAATTCCCAACTAATAAGCCACCAGCTGCTCCAATATATGTCGCCATATTCACGCCCCTGCCATTTTCTGCCTCGTCCAATTTCGCCCAACTCCTTTTCACGATCGAACCACTGCAGCCAAACCTACACATACACTCAGTTCATCTAGAAACGGAACCAATGAACCCACAAGGCTCAGCATGGAGACCGAGAAGCCAAAAACACAGGAGACCTTACCTCAATCGCAAAAAATGCTGCCCGCCAAGAGCTCCCTTCCAGTCTCGCCAAAGATCGCCTCTGTTTGGCATTGCGAAGTCCCAGCCCACGACCAACATGGATGCACGATCCCCCATTCACAAAGCAGGACAGGAATCGCAACTCGTGGGTTCCGTTCGCACTCCACAACTCACACGTCATCACCACCTTGCAGTTCATTGCTCTCGCTCCTCGCGTTGGACAGAGTCGCCTTGCCTGGAGTCACATAGCACACTTGACCAAAGAGAATCACGAGACTATCAAAAATTGCCTCCCCCGATTTCATCTCTTTCTTCTCAAAATTTGGTTGCGGGCTTCTTCTTTCATCTCCCTCCTTTTTCTTCTCAAAAAGACCAAATTGGTTCAAGGAAAAACAGGTTCAACCCCTTCTCCCTTTTCAACTCTTTACTTTTATTATAAATCTATTTCTCCTCTTTTATTTAATTAACCCCCTTTAATTATTCCCAATTAATCCATACTTAATTCAGCTACGGAAAATCAAGGATTACACACTGACTCTTTATTTCTTACCAAAAGGGATATAAAGTTGGCTTTAAGTAAGAAAATACCTGTTTGCTTACTTTTAGAGAAGATAATAAAGAGGAGGTAGAGGTGGCAAAACTTTTCTAGTGGCTTTTTGGAGAAGTTTTCTATGTTATTTCCAATGCAGATAGTGAAGAGGTTAACACCTTTGAAATCCAAATTGATTTTGTGCTGGTGTCTAATCTACGTCATAAACCTGCTTATAGAATGAACTCAAAGGAAGATGAGGAGCTGCACAGGCAAGTGTCCAAGTTCTTAATACATGGCATTTCTAAGTGTCTTTGAGTTTTTGTGTAGGGCACACTCTATTGGTACCAAAGAATGATAGATATATGAGAATGTGTATACATAGTAAATGTAATGTAACATCCCATTTCCGTTTATAGATTTTTTGTAAAATTTGAACATTTTAAAATCTCATTTAAAACATATTTTAATGAAATATATCAGAGTAAGTTACGCGGAATAAAACATTAAATCGTCTTACAAAAGTAACATAATAAAATGCTTAAAATCCATAACAATATATTATGTATTTAAAAATAACTTTATTTAATAGAGTCATAACCCTTGAGGTCGTCTTGTGCATGGTAACGTATGCTCGCATCACGTCACGCTCCTTCAACATTTACTTCAATCGGTTCACCATTCAAACCTACATCACAGAAGGAATAATGAGCCTATTGCCTAGTAAGGAATACAAAATGTAATGCAACCTTAACTTTTTGACAATTCTACATGCTTTAGTTTCATATACTTGTAAGTTGGGTGAGAACAACCTCTTCAGTTTCCGAACTGACCACTTGGATTTGTTTTTACATGAGAACAATTTCTTCAGTCTCTGAACTCAGCAAAAATAGATCCATCTACATCTACATTCATTACCGTTTACCGTTTTACCATTAGGTGAGAACAACCTCTTCAGTTTCCAAACTCACCACTCGTTGAGTAAGAGCAACCTCTTCAATTTCTGAACTTACTCAAATGAGCTATTTCTACTTGTGAGCAACCTCTTAAGTTTCTAAAACCACGTAGAAACACCATTATTATCTTCATTGCTAGCCCTATGAAATGCATAACGTATATTCTATAACATGTCTACATGAATGTCATACAAAGCAGTTTATATACCGTAATAAACAACACAATTACTATGCTTTATAATCTTAATACTAAACATGCTTTATTTACAATATCATACATCCATGGAATAAATAGCGTACGTGCATGAAAACAATTTACAGAGAACAACAATAATACCACTCATTTGATTCTAAGGTTCATAATAACAATTTTTATTAAAACAGTTCGTCTATCCTAATGATAGTTTTGTTATAGAAGGAAAAACAACAGTCACCCAAATATATATAACAGGACATATAACTTAAAACTATTCATCGAAATAATATGTACACTCATTCCTTACTTCAACTGATTATTCATTGACTACTCTTATCACCCTTACCACCTTTTATACATACATAAACTATCAAACAGAGACATAAACTATCAAACAGAGAGTTTATGAGCATGAAAACCAATATCTACGGAGAACAGATCATAAAAATCATCACTTTAACCCACCTCTTTGAAAAATAGACATGAAAACCATCCCTTTTCTAAACATCTACAAGAACAGATAGAATATAAATATGAAAACTATCCCTTTAACCAACATATATGAAGAATAGCAATTTACAGAGACCAACAGAGAGCAATCCATTCACAAAATCCTACTCCTGCGATGTAGCTCCTTACGGACAAATCACAAACAATATTCCTTACCTAGTGTGTCACTGTTCTTCACCCTCCGCACACCTAATCCTTCACCACAGGAAATATCTCTCTGGAACTCTCTCCTTTCTCCTCCATTTTTCTTCTACAGAATAATGCCTTATGCTATTATGTACGTCTTCGATGACTCTGCTATCATTCATTGAAGACGGGAGGTGTTGGTTGTCATTGGAACGTCAAAAGGCGGAATGTTCAATGTTCCAGACGATTAAGTTTCGTCTCCAGACGCTGATAATAATTGGCGGTCGATCGATTCAGCTGAAGGACGATCGACCACCTTTTCAATTAACATCCGCATATTCCAGTTATTAATAACTCCAGCCGATCAGTCTAGTTGATCGCTCAAGACGCGATCGTCCGCCGCGATCGACCGCTAGACGTATTCATAGCATTTTGTCTAATTTTATATAATTTCTTCAATATATATATATACACATATATATAATTTCTAATATTCAATAAAATACCATTAATTCATATTTTCATTGAATCCAATAATTATATGAATTTAAATATCCGGGGTATTACATGTAACATATGCAAGTATTTAGGAATAAAATTTCCAATGTCTTAAGTTACGTCAATCAAAAGCCTAAATACAAATCCAACTATGAGAATCCCCAAACTAAGTAAAATCAAATCCGAATTAGAAAATTAATCTAAAAAATGAAAATCAATTAATTAATGAATTTCCTAATCCATTCAACCTAAATATTGAGGAGAATCTAATTAAATAAAATAAGAAAGATATAAGTAAATTATTTCAGAATGAAATAACTTCAAACCCTTCCTCCGTAATCTAATTCTCCTTAGGTGGAACATAACATTTTTCTTGAATTAGTTAATCAACCACATTACTACTTTGGATACACCAACGAGTTTCAGAAAAATCTCATCACATTTTGGCTCCTTTGAAATAACAGCACAAATGGAAAATCGACTCACCTTTAGCTGCCACAACCACCTCTAATGATTCGAGTACAGACTCAGTCGAAATAACTAGAGAAGTAAAATCATGCTCCCAAATTAGATAAACCTTGCCTTGAATGATCATAATTTTGTCGGCATTGTCAAACCACACTCAAGAGTTACTTATAGTGGAATGGGCCAATATGGTCTTTCATAATTTAGTGATAGCTAGAAATGCAATTAAATGACTTATTAGTATATTAAAAACCACTTTGGATTGGCATATACATCTATAACGTCTCAATTTTCTTAGCAAAAAGATGCATAATTTGAAATATCTCTTATATCATATTTTTTAAAACTTTTAGAAAACACATATGTTTAAACCTTTAAAACATTTTTTCATATGTTGAAAACATTAGTATATCGGAAGACTTTTCTTTTTACAATATATAAATCATCAATAACTTTCAAATTTTGTTTCTCAAAAGAATACTAAACATAAGTGATGACCAAATAATTTAAATTACAAATTCTTACAACATACATTTTTCATAAAATTCTGATTTTATAACCCACAAGTTTTCCTTCAAACTTTGACCCACATAGCCGATCTTACTATAACAACATCAAGTCATCATCATGGAGATACTTCTTCAACTGCATCTATCATCTAGCTTTTTTCCTTCCATGTTTCATCGTCTAGTTTCTCACCTACACCACAAAGACTCATCTATAAGCTTAATGTTTAGTAAGTATTGCATAAATAAACATGATATGCAATTTGTAAAAACAAGCAGTTTCACTCTTTTATTTTTCTTTCTGTTTCTCTTTCATTTCTTTCTTGTTCATTTTTATCATTGAGACATGAAACCAAAGCTATACAATCATTGAGGGACAGGCCCACCAAATCTCCATTTGAGGTATAACCCACCAAAGATCCATTGGTATCGTATTGTCCAAGGTATTACATATCTTCATAACATTTTTTTATCTTTCTTACATAAAAACATATGCACAAAAAAATATTTTTCTTTCTTTTTCTTAAAAACATGATGCATGAAAATAATGCAACCTGCACGTGACTTAACATCATCATAACAAATCCTCAATCATCAATATCAACATCTAATAGAGCAAAACAACTATCAACATCATCTAAGCAATCAACATATCCTCAAATCAACTATATCATCAAGTAACAGAATATGCTATCTATCAACAACATCTAGGCAATCAACACTTCCTCAAATCATCCATATCATCAAGTAACAAAACATGGTATCTATTAATAACATCTAAGCAATCATCATATCATCAAATAAACTATATCATCGAGTAATAGAACATGTTATCTATCAACAACATCTGGATAATAAGCACATCCTCAAATCATCCATATCATCAAGTAACAAAACATGGTATCTATCAATAACATCTAACCAATCAACATATCATTCAAACAACTATATCATCAAATAACTAAATAACAACTATAGAAAACTTAGCATCTTGTGGTTAGGGGTGGCAAATAGGTTCTCAGTTCTGGTTCCAAACCTTTCGGAACTGACCATTCGGTTCTCGATTTCAAGGGTGAGGAACCAGAACTAGAACTGCAAGGAACCAGACCTAAAACAGGACCCAGAACTGGACACTAGTCTTGGTTTCGGTTCGGTTCCAGTTCCTAGTCAGAATATGTAAATTAGTCTACCTGGGTAGACTAGATTCTCTTTCCCGCCAACCATGAAACGAGGAGGAAGATAGGAATTCCAAATTCATAGAACAACTCAACTTAGCTTGAAAAGTTTGATCTTTTCCATCTCTCTGGCAGGATTCATCTCTCTCTCTCTCCAGCCTTTTTGGTTACCAGAAGAAATGAAGTCTAGCGGTGGCGTAGAACCTCCATTGAAGTCGACCGCCATGTTATCGTTGTTGAGAATCACATGCTTGACGATGGAGGGGATGATGAGTTGGTGGTGAATGGGTACTTGGTCGAGTTATCGACCTTTGGTCCAATGCATGCGAGTAAGCCTCTGTGGGAGATTCACTTTCTTATGGCTCATACATGGGTGATTTTCCTGATTCATCACGCTTTGGGAGATGGGATTTCGCTCATGTCCCTGCTTTTGGACCTGAGACTTAACAGAGCCGACTTCCCAGGAGTCCACCACCAACATTGAATTCAGAAGAGGCTTCACGAACACTAGATAACGCTTTGAATGATTCATCTACAACTACGACAAATGGATTAAACCAAGAACCAAGATGGATTAAACAAGGTGGGGATGGATCGGTTCTCAGTTCCATAAACCAAGAACCGAGAATCAACCCAGAACCGAGAGCCGGTTCTTGGTTCCTACCCATTTATAAATTTTCGAACCAAGAACCAGAACCGAATCTCAGTTCTAGGTCGATTCTCAGTTCGGTTCGGTTCTTGCCAACACCTACTTGTGCTGTATACTTAAAAGAGGCAAACATGTAATATCCCAAGAAAATAAATAATATTTTAAGGAAAATTAAGTGGTATTTTATAAAAATTAAATTCAAGAATTATAACATCCAAAGAAAATGTCACAAATTTATTATTATTTGGAAAAGAGTCGGAATAAACCGTTGCTGAAGAAAAGATCATTGGAAGGAAAAGTTGATGTTGTATTAAAGGAAATGGAGAAACCTTGGCTGTTGTATTTACAATGATGAAGGGAAGGAGGATGCTTGTGGAAGGAAAGATGCTTCGCAAAAATAAAGATTCTGTGCCAGAGAAATGGCAGACATTGGATCACAAGTGAAGAATTAATGTGGATTGTTGGATCAGGATGAAGATGCTTCTGCAGATGGGAAATATTCCCTTAAGGGAGGAACGTGGCGAGTATATGATTGATGACATGTTGATTAGGTCCACGGTTTGTAGAAACGTTACTATCTGGTTAATTGGACAGCGTTGAACAGTACACTTGTGGGAGCATTGTCATCAGCGATGGAAATGCGTCTGCTTTGAACAGTGGAAGGGTAGCTACCGGTTACATGGCGTGAACCGAACGGCGGATCAAGCGAATATTCCTTGATTGATACTCTTACGGGTGCAAATACGATTGCAAGCGGACACTTAGGCTTTTGCAATTGATTAATCGGCAGAGGTGATTTACTTAAGAATATGTCTTTGCGATAAGTAAGGAGTTATACAAACTACTGTAATGACGAAAGTGCTCACGATTGTAGCTTAAGTGAACAACTTTGATGGCCGATGGTGATTGGTTAAGGATGGCGGTTCATAAGTTTAGCTAGGTGGCCGAATTGGCTTGGTTTCTCCACTACCTTGTTTTCCCTATAAAAAGGGGGGTTTGGTTATGTGATAAAGCAAGGAAGCCTCGAGTTTTGAGGGTCTCAAAAGGGTTGATTGGTGGAGTGCTCCTTGGAGGTTCCAATTTAGAGTGCTCCGTGTAGGTCTCTAACTGAACGATTTGGGAGGAATGCTCTTCGAAGGATTTAAAAACAGGGGAAACAAGTCTCGATCATTGTAATTCTAGGTAAGCAATGTTTGTGTGTGTTTGGCCTTTCGGCTTACAACATAAGATGCTAGGAGAATAAGTAGAAACATAAGTTGATGAGTTATCGTGACTGTGGATTTGGGATTACATAAATTTTTGTTATGAATTGGCAAGATTTTGTTATATTATTGGAAGAAATATTAGCAATTGTTGCATATAGAATTGTCAGATCGTTTGGATAAATTATGGGATTGTTAAGGATACAGGTAAAATATTGACTGTGATATTGGATTATTGGGAATAATAGATAATTGTGGTACTGACTTATTATAGATAGTTAGCGATAATGGTTGAAAATATATTCTGATGTTCTGTGGCAAGTTAGTATGAGTGTTAAGGTTATATGGCATGGTTAATATTGTTACTTGGGATATTACATGCATCATGTTTTCCAAAAAGGAACGAAAATGTTTTACATGCAAATGTTGCATTAAGAAAGAATTGATAGAATAAATGTAAGTAAATAGCCTTTTATGGGTGGGGCTCAAATACGAATAGAAGAAAAAAAAATGATGAAACTAACAAAGAAAGAAAACTTGAATTGTTGTGGGCTGGGATAGACTGAATTGTAATTTTTCCTAGACTGTGCTCCATCGATATAGGATTGTTTGGAGGTGGGATTGATTAGACTGTATTTATGTTCCCCAGATTGTACCCCAGCAATTAGACTGGTAAAGAGAGAATAAAAGAAAATAATATTGACTGGAACCAGAAAAGACAAAGAAAAATGGGAAGAATAAAATGACATGTTTTTAAATGCATATTGCACGATTGCTTGAAGTTTATGTTTAGTGTAAGTTTTATTTTTACATTGCTTATTGAGCATTAGGTTCATAGATGAATCTTGTGTTGTTTGTAAAATGATCAGATGGATAGCGGTGAACCTTGCAGTTGGTGGTGCATGGCTTGTGGAAGTGCCTGGAGTTGTTACAGCAACTTTGATTGTTCAAAAGGCTTATGATAAAAAGAAAGAAAAAGACTGTTGTAATAAATGGACTTTTTGTAAAATGGTTTTATGATAATTGATTTATATGTTGTTATACACCCTCTTAATGTGATATTTAAAAGAGAAAAGTCTTCCAGTACGCAAAGTTTTTTTTAAAAGCTCAAAAAAGTCATGTTAAAATTGACTAAAAATGAATATGGAAATCAGGGAGTTACAATTATGGTATCAGAGCAATCGGTTCTATAGACTGCGTAACAACTCAAGCCTCCACGTGAGAATGCCTTGTCAACCGTAAGTATTTATATTTATATTGGATTGAATTTGATTTTTATAGTTTCGGAAGGTTTATAACATGGAAAAAGATCAAAGATAAGTAGATGAGGGCAGGGATGAATCTAATAATAGATTAATTAAATTAGTTAAACAAGAATCTCATCAACTAAATTTTTTTGGAAAAACCCTTGTAATAGAAGAATCAGCAAGCTAACAAGGACAATTAGTAAGAAAAAATTTAGTCGCAATTGATATATCAGGGACAAAATTCAAAAGATGTTAAGAGATCCTTGGCAAATGGAAAGCAACAAGGAAAATAGACTCAAACAAATGGAATCTAAGGCCAAATCTTGCTCAAAGTGAATGAAAACTCATTTTGGAATATGTTTGGCTTGATCTGGGCAATGTTTTCAATGTCAAAAAGATGGACACTTTGCTAAGAATTGCCCACTGCCAAACAATGTAATTCTTTGAATTTTATCAAGTTAATAATGTTAAGATTATGTGTAATCAATGTAAGTGTGGTGGTTGATAAATGAGTATTAAGAATAAGGATTGACGGAAAGGAAAGTACCCGTGGTCAAGAATGCATCTGCAATAAATAGGAAATAAAAAGAAAACATTATTGTTTAGACGAGGTTGTGCTGCTGAAGGAAGATTTATGCGAAAAAGGATCCAAATGATGAAAACATGTTTGTGCAAAGGATTGGGACACGTGGACGATCAAGGATAAACGAGCGGGTATCCACAATAGCTAAGGCATCCACAACACTAATGTAGTAACGCGCAATAGCACACGCAACTTTAATGAAATAAGATGACCATTCGATGGATTAAGTAGATAAAAGATAGCCATCCGATGGGAATATTTGGTGACCACAAATAATAATGATTCCCTAGCAGGAGCAAAGGATACCGAGGGAGTTTGAAAGGCAAAGGAAACAGAAGTAATGCCTTGGGTGAATTTGCGGTCGATCAAATTTAAAAGTATGGTCGACCAAAAATCTGAAGGGACATCTAAAAATGTACTACATGGTATAGTTAGAGAAGGGAGAAATGTAATTACTCAACATTAGCATGATGATAAAGGATGACACATACTGTAGATGAATATAGAAGTATTTTAGTCAAAGAAAAAGCTTGAACCAAGAAGAAGCAATTGAAGAGAAGGAAACCTCTTCAGAAAGCTACTATCTTAAGGATGTAAAAAGGTATGGACAAGATTGCATCAATGGTTGTTCCATTTATGGAAGACAAAGAGGAGGACCAACTAGGAATAAAGTAATGTACGATTTTATAAGTAGGCATTTTTGAGGATTATGTCAAGCTAAGAAATAAGATTTATGGTTTTGGATAAAGGTTTTTCTAGAGCAATAAGAAAGAAGAAGCTTTGAATTAAGCCAATTTTAGGACAACAATTTTTAAGAAGGATATTACACTTGAGAAATTAGTAATGTTGTGGGGATGATATCATCAATTTGAGAATTGTATGGATTATAGATTATAAGCTTACCATGATTTCAAATGTTTAGAACCCTGAAGAAAAAGGATGTCCATATTTTGGATGCAACATAATGAGGTATGGATAATTAACAAGAATAGAGTACTAAGAATTGACTAACAGAGCAAAAAGGAAAGTCACATCGGTAAAGATGAATATGAGAATTTCCCAGGTATGAGTAAAAGTATGATTTACCAGTATTTATAGATAGACATGATGGGCTAAATTTGTAGAAATAATGGAACGATTACTTTTGCAAGTAAGAATTGATTTTTAGGCATAATAATATAGACATGAAATGCAAAATTTTAAGAACGAAGTTTTCATAAGAAGGGGAGATTGTAATATCCTAAGTAAATAAGTAATATTTTAAGGAAAATTAAGTGGGATTTTATAAGAAATAAATTCAAGAATTGTAACATCCAAAGGAAATGTCACAAATTTAATATTATTTGGAAAAGAGTCAGAATAAACTGTGGCTGCAGAAAAGATCAATGGAAGGAAGAGCTGACGTTCGATTAAAGGATATGTAGAAACTCTAGCCGTTATATTTACAATGACAAAGGGAAGGAGGACGCTTGCAGAAGGAAAGATGCTTCACGGAAATGAAGATTCTGTGTGAGAGAAATGGAAGATGTTGGATCGCAAGTGAAGAATTAATGTGGATCGTTCGATCTGGATGAAGATGCTTTCGCGAATGGAAAATATTCCCTTGTGGGAGGAACATGGCGAGTATATGATGGACGACATGTTGATTAGGTCCATGTTTTGTAGAAACATTACCGTTTGGTTAATTGAACTCCGTTGAACAATGCACTTGTGGGAGCATTGTCATCCGCAGATGGAAACGCATCTGCTTTGAACAATGGAAGGGTAATCATGGGTTACATGGTGTGAATGAATGGCGGATCATTCAAATGTTCCTTGATTGATGCTCTTGTGGGAGAAAAAACGTCCGCAAGCAAACACTTAGGCTTTTGCAATTGATTAATCGGCAGAGGTGATTTACTTAAGAATTTGTCCTGTTGATAAGTAAGAATTTATGCGAACTACTCTAATGGCAAAAGTGCTCGCGGCTGTAGCTTAAGTGAACAGCTTGGATGGCCGATGGTGATTGGTTGAGGATGGCAGTTTGCAAGTATAGCTAGGAGGCGAAAATGGCTTGGTTTCTCCACTGCCTTGTTTTCCCTATAAAAAAGGGTTTTGGTTCTATGATAAAGCAAGGAAGCCTCGAGTTTTGAGGATCTCAAAAATGTTGATTTGTAATATTTCAAATTTTTGTAGAACTAAGTACAAGGCTAAAGTAATGATTTTGGGGATATTGGAGCTCAAATTGAAAATTAAGGTGTTGGTCAAGAGAAACATAGTTGGAAGAAGTGAATTATGATACCCCGAATTATGTTCATATTAAGATTAGGTGGATGAATAAGGATTTATTGAAATTGACTTGGATAATTTAAGAGATTGGTCAAGGGAAAATGTATTTGGAAAATAATAAATTGCAATATTCGAGTTGTTGAGAATAATAAGATTGTTAATAATTAAGAGTATATTGAGTTTAGTAAAGAATAAGGTGGAGGAGAAATTATTGATTATGGGAGGATAGATTGAGGTTTGAATAGTTTGGGAAACTGATTTATGTTTTATTATATATATATATAATTGGTGAAGAAGAATTATACGGTAGTTGATAGATTGGAAAATGTTGGTCGATTGTCCAAAGGGAATCAATCGATAGGCAATTCACTGAGTTGGAAAATTAAGGATTAGGGGTTGATCGTCCACTAAGGTGACGATCGACCGTCATTGATGAAAGCTGTGAATTTAAGATTAGCGATCGATCATCCAAAGGAATCGATCAACTGATGTCATCGATCGACATTGAAAACAAGATATATTCTGAATGATTGGAGATCTATCATCTAAAGGGAATCGATCGACCGACAATCTAGAAAGTCGCCAGTAATGGAGAAACTGTCGCCTGGAAGTAGAGGAGTCGACGTTGGACGCGTCTAGATGACCAAGCATCCTTCCCTTGGCCTTCCATCTTCAGTTGGACGCTGAAGAGACAATAGTTATGGTCTATAAATTGGAGGGTGGCGTATTGAAGCAGGAAGTTTTGGAAAAACCATGGAGAAACTCGGGAGTTTTGGTGAGAGACAGAGATGTTGTGCTGCTGCATTTTGTGAAGAAGTGTGAGAAGCAAATAGTGAGAGGAGAGTCTGTGAAGTGTTGATAGGAGCATTGCGAGGGAGAAAGTGGTTTGGAAATTACAGTGAAGGGAAACCGAGAAGAGAGAAGGTTGCTGGAGAAGTTCTGAGTGGGAGGAACATTCTTTGTCTGAAGGAGAAGACCGTGAGTGAGATTTGTGAGAACTTTGAGGGAGAAAGAGACTAATAATGGAGGAAGATCTCAGAGGCAAGTTATTCTCTATAGTTATTCAGGTAATTCGATCTTCACTCATGTTTTCTTAAAGGATTTATTGTATGGGATGGTTACTATCATTCGTTGCTGTTAAGTTGGATTTTGATTATGATATCAGCATGTTATTGGTAGACTTGTTCTCAGCAAAATAATAGGATTTATTGTCAATGGAATTCTGATGTTTAGTTTAATAATCCTGGTTAAATTGGTTAAGGTTTAAGTTTTGTTGATTATTATTAAATAGAAATAAGCTGATGATTTGGATTATATTGAAGAAGTTATTTGTACTCTACTAGTATTTTGGAAAGGTTACTACATATGAATGAGTATATTTTGGTAAATAGGATACATTGCTAGGTTGATATAGTATTCATGTTTAAACTGATTCTAACATATGTGAGGTTGTTATGCTTATATACTACTTTTTTAAATGAATGTGGAAGTGGTTTGATAGAGTTTGAAACTATACTCTATTGGTTGAGATATTATTCTTTAAAATATTATTATGTTGGACATGTTAGAGAAGTTGTACACTGTTGGAGAAATTAGTCTGTCAAGATTTGGGTTGATGGTTATTTCACTTAGTTTAATAAACTATTGTTTACTAATGAATAGGTATTGAGGAGAAGAAACTTTAAGTGCTAACTCTTTAAAGCTAAAGACTCTAGGTAAGTGGAATTGCATGTGTTTTGTCCGAAAGAACCTACATCATAGGAATTAGGGTTTGTTTGATGCTTGCATTTACTAGATGATTAGGTTATGTTGTTATTTTGGAGATGTACTATTGATTGTTGCTTGATATTAATTGTGTGTTTATTAGATTTAAGTTCAGTTCCTTAGTTAGGAATCAAGCTTGTTTTATGGATACGGTAGATGGACATGTTAGATAGAATTGTATGATTGCATTCATGCATCATTGTTTTCTAAAATGAAAATGAATTTCTCATGCATAAATTTTCTATAAAGATTGTAATAAAAGAGATAATTAAAGAAAATGAAAGGGAGTCTGAGTTGCGTTGAAGTTCACCGCTAATTCCTGAGTTATTGAAAAAAAAGGAAACGGTTTAAGTTCATCATGATGGAATAAGTTCACTATCTTTTTACAAGTTCATCATTGCGGTATATTTAATACCCTAATTTTCATAAGCAGAATTAATTAAGGATAATCGAGATTTATTTCATAAGAAAATTGATTAGGAGAAATATTTGGATAATAATCAAGGATTTATTTAACGAAAAATTAATTGGGGGTATAATTGGATTATTCGGAGAAATTTTATTATGGAATATATTATCATAAAAATAAGTTTAAAAAATAATTGTTGGGAGATAATTAAATTAATTATTGGATAATCATTTTGGAAGTCGAATTGAGATGATCATCAAGTAATATTTGGAGAAAAGAAAATTAGAATTGAATTGAGATGATTAATTATTTGAAAGAAAGAAAAGTTATGAATTAATTAATTTTATATATGGAAAATTGAATTAATTATTGAATTGAGATTTTAATTTAATGTAAGAAATTAGAAAAAAAAAATTAGAGAAGAAAGGGGGAGAGATATCGAGAAATAGCGAGAGAGAGAGATGGAGATCGAGGGGGAGACAGAGAGCGATCGGGAAGGGGAGACGATGGCGATCGATGGAGTTCGCGGCGACGTTTGGTGACCGAGAAACGGTCTGCAACGGCACAGGCTGCAGCAGCGATCATTGGCGTACCGGCGAGATAGGGCTCGGTGTGTCGCCGCTTTGGAGTCAAAAATTAGACTATGAATCACCGGTGGAGGTAAGAAGATGCCCTACGTTTTGTGTTCCTCTTTCCTGACTTCCGATTTTGATGATTTGGCGTCGGCAGTGGCGACGGCAGTGATGAATTGGCGAGGCTGGAGGCAGGGGCTTGGCACGTGTCCGGTTCTGTTGTCCACGTATGAGCCGGTTTATTTCTCCTCCCGAAACGATTGGAGCTTTCCATGTGGTGTGATCTGGTTGGACCTCCCTCCTTGAGTTGTGTAATTTTTCTCTCCCTATATAGGTTTGTAGTGGCTGTTTTCTCTCGGCAGTTAGTTGGTACAGAGGAATTCGCTGGAGATGGAGAGGGAAAAATGACAGTGAAGAATGCTGGATGCAAACGTGAAGGGAGAAAGCTGGCAGTGAAGGTGGAAGTGAATGATTTGAGGTGCTGCTCTCGGGTCTTATTGGTGAGAATTTCATGAATTTCGTCCCTGTCTATACGGTTCTGTAATCTGTTTTGGAATGTTGATTGCTACATTGAATGTTACCATTGTTGGAGATTCTCAGTTGGTTATTTTACTGCAATATGGTGACTATTATTTCAATTCATTGTTAGTTGTTAATGAGACTCTTTTGATACTGCTGTTGAGTTGAGGATTTATAACCGTAGGAAAGAGATTTTCAATTTGTTGCTGCTGCTTTTGGAAAATGTCAGTTTTGTCTTGGTTCTAGAATTCCAGAGATGTGTATTTTGACTCATAATTCTGTCCTCCATTTTGGTCTCGGCTTGCTACGAGTTTGGATTGACTTTGTTTCCATTCTGATTTCTTTTCTGGATTCAAAATTGGATAATAAATCTTTGGATTGTTGTTCTTCATCGATTTATGCTTGAATGCTACATATTGGTTAGATTGCCTCTATTTGTTATGGTTATGTGCATCTACGGGGTTGGTTTGAGATCTGTTCTGATTCGGTTCATGATATTGAGGTGTTTGGGTTGTTTTTATTCAGATTAAAGTTTGTTGTAAAGGGATTGACAGACAGTTGTTAAATTGGTTTTTGATTGGAGTTTTACCTCGGGTGATTAATTGTTGCCTTAGAAATAATTGAAATACATTAGAAATATGTTTATGTTGGATTCAACATGATGAGTATGCCCTGTTCATGAAAGTCAGATTCTATATGTTAGTTATTGGTTCTAAAGGATAGAAAATACATATGCTCTCTCTCTGAATTATGCTATGTTAATGGATGATTTACCTATGGCCTTTCTAATTGGATAAAAATGATAAATAAATGTGCTATGTTGGTTATCGTTTGGATAAAAGGAATTAAATGGTTCTCTACTCTACTGTGAAAAATGTGATTTTGTGATAAAATACTATTCGATTTTGCAAAGTAAATTCTCTTTATTATTAGGTCACATTGATGGAATGAGCAACTATAAATAGTTATTGCTATTTTCGTTGCACATGTTAAGTTACTTAAATGATTATTGCAAGGTTGCTAAGTAACTAAGTTCACTAATGGGATTTATTAGGCATTAAGGTTTATGGAAATTTAGTGATTGTTATTAATTAATAAATATTGGTTAAATTGGATAATTGTGATTTAAGGGAAAAAGTATAAATTAAGGTTATTCGTTTATTGACCATGAAATTAATGTAGATAAATTTATAGAAATTCGTTAAGCGATAATTTAATTATTAAATAATAAATAAGGAATAACGATAGCAAAGTTAAGATTTATGATTGATAAAAATATTAATAAATAAATGTTAATTATTTTGAAGGTATTAAGAGGAAAAAAATAGAGTGTTAAACGCACCACGTACTGCAGGTAGGTGATACGCATATGCTTTGTTCCTTAGGGCCCTACATCGCAAGAATAGGAGAAGTATGTTTCGGTGTTTACAGTTTTAAATAGCATGTTTTCGTGTTTACAGTTTTTATAAGCATTTCTATGAATTGTATGTTAGTTGCGCTATTAAATTTCTCTAGTAGAAAATGTATGCATCCACAAGCATCATGCATCATAGTTTTCAAAACGATACGAAAATGAGTTTTAAGCATGGTTTTGTAAAAAAAACAGAATCAAATATTAAATGGTTAAATAATAAAGTAAAGAAAAAGATAAAGGTATGGGCTGATTGTTCCCCCATGGTTAAACAATAAAGTAAAGTAAAGAAAAAGATAAAGGATTGAGCGGATTGTTCCCCCATGGTTAGAGAGGCTTGGGCAGATTGTTCCTCCATGGTTAGAGGTTTAGTTGATACGCTCCCCATAGTTTAAGGCTTTGGCACGTAACCCATACATAGAGGTTTGGTGAACATGGTCCCCATGGTTAGAGGCTTTGGGTGGATTAATCCCCAATGGTTGGGTTATGTTTCCAATGGTAATCAGTTAAGGCTTTGGCATGTAACTCATAAATAGAGGCTTGGTGGACATCGTCCCCATGGTCAGAGGCTTTGGGGGGATTCGTCCCCCAATGGTTGAGTTACATCCCAATGTTAGACGGTTAAGGCTTTGGTGTTGAACTCAAACTCATAAATAGAGGCTTGGTGGACATGGTCCCCATGGTTAGAGGCTTTGGGTGGATTAGTCCCCCATTGGTTGAGGCTTGAGTTGTATGCCAAAGGCAAAACAATAAAGTAATAAAGTTAAAATCATGAAACATAAAAAAATGAATAGTAAAGTAAAGTCAAGATAAAACAAAGTTAAGATCAAGAAAACAGTAAAAGAAAAGAAAAGAAAGAAAGAAGAGAAACAGAAACAGAAAACAAAAAGAGATTTAAAAGTTGCATGACATGTGCATCATAGATTTTATTTTATATCACTTACTGAGCCTTAGGCTCATTAGTTAAGTCTTGCGATGTAGGTATACGCATAGATGAACAAGCTAAGAGGTAGTTGATGAAGGATTTGCACAGGTGGAACCAGCTGGGCTAAAGAGTTTAAAGGAATTTATTTGTAAAAGAGTTTGTAAATTATTTAATATTCTTTAATGTTTTATTTTGATTCCGTTGCATTTTCATAAAGATGATTTTATTACTTAAGCTGAAATTGATAAATGTTTTAAGTAAAGAGTTTTAATGATCGGGTTTTATAAAAGGAAAATACTCTGATGTTTTTATAAAAATAAAAGTTTTAAATTTACACTATTTTTAAAATAAATATAACTGGTTGTTACAATATAAGTTCACCAATCTGGTTTAAGTTCACCCGTAAGGTACAAGTTCACCACCAGAATACACGTTCACTAAGTATAAAGTTCATAGTGATTTAAGATCAACAAGGTTTTTTAAATAAGTAAGTTCACTGTTATAGTATAAAGTTCATCACCGTTTTATAAAGAGTATTGGAATAATGAATATTGAAAACTGTATGTGTTTTAAAGAGCATTGCATGAGTACTTTTATTTTTATATCACTTACTGAGATTTAGGCTCATAGTTAAGTTATGTGATGTAGGTATGCATTGTATCGAGAATAGAAGTAGTTGATGAGGCATTTGTACATTGTGGGCTTGGCTGTTGGTTAGGCTAAAAAGCTTAATGAGGAAATGTTATGATTGGTAATAATGCTTTTAAAGAAAGTGAACCTTAATTATTGTATTTTGTTTTATTAAGACGATTTTTCAATTGTGTTTCAATTTCTTTGGCTTTGTAAATACAAGTCT
The DNA here is from genome assembly GCA_022433065.1 of Begonia loranthoides. Classification (NCBI taxonomy): domain Eukaryota; kingdom Viridiplantae; phylum Streptophyta; class Magnoliopsida; order Cucurbitales; family Begoniaceae; genus Begonia; species Begonia loranthoides. Next base: position 13,576,378 of record CM039470.1, on the reverse strand, counting down.
TCCGCTATTGTAAATGTTTTAAAGTTATAAAGTTTTAAATTATAACATGTTTTTAAGTAATAAACGGTTTAACAAAAAGAAATTTATTTATGCACTTCTTATTTAATCTAGTTTTCAAAAGAAAAGTCTTCTCCTGTAATTTAAAAAGAAAAAGTCTTCAAAATCATAAGTTTTAAATTGTAAGAAAAACTGGGATGTTATATGATTGGTGGTGTGCTCCTTGGAGGTTTCGGTTTAGAGTTGTAATACCCCAATAATATTTTCCCGTGTAGGCAACGTAATTAATTTTGGAGTAATTAATATATTATGTTGCGGGGCAATATGTTGTTGATTAATGTCGTATAAATATAGTAATATATTAAGAAGCAATTAAAGTATAAAGTTTTGTTGGGAAAATGTGTATTTGGAGTCTTAGGACGCACGCGGACTTGGGGTTACGTCCGAAAATGCATTTCATGTCGTCCCTCGCGTTTTGGGATGAGGTGGGGACGACGTCTCACTTCCGGATTCGTCCTCCATCTGTTACACGAGTTTTTGGACGAGTCGGGACGACTTGCGATCGATGGCAGAAGAAGAGAGTTTGAATATGTCCAATTTATTAGATTTTTCGGACGAATGCGGTCGAATGCGAACGAATGGGGACGAGGAAAGTTCGAATCTGTACCAAATTATGAAACTTTTTGAACGAGGCGCAGACGTCTTCCGTCTTCCGAAATCGCAATTCTGAAGGAGAATAATGGATTGAATCGGTTTGGTTCAGCTCGGTCTGGAAGCAATTAAGTGGCTTGGTTTTCCTTTAGTTAAATGAAGAAAATGGAAATGAGATTAATTATATTTGTTTTGAATTAAGGATTAAGTGAATAATTAAGTGGAGGTTTAAGTGATATATAGAAATAAAAAGGGGAAAGGAGAAATTGAAGGAAAAATAAGAAGGAGGGGAGATGTAATATCCTAAATCTTCGTTGAGCTAAAAGCATAGCTTAAGTGATAATTTTGAAATATTATGAGCTAAGTTGGACAAATAAAGATATTGGTCAAGAGAAATGCATTTGGAATAAGTGAATTATGATATCCCGTTATGTTTGTAGTTAGATTATGAGAATGATTGAAGTCAAATGGAGAATTATTTAGTAATACTTGAGGTTTTATTGGACGATATCAATTGGATTGATAGTTAGTTGAGATAGTAAGAGGAAATATATTTGGACTTATTTGAATATTGTAAAGATTGAGAGCTAGTTAAAAGTATAAGATTTATAATATTTTAAGACATATTGGATTTAGTGAAGAATAATCTGAAGGAGGAATAGTGAAAGATAAAATATGGGTTGAGGTTAGGATAATTGGAAAAGTGAGTTATAGGTGATTAAGGATATGTATATGAGAAATATATATATATATATTTATAGAGGAAGTATACATAATTAAGTGTCATGTTAGAAGTAAGCTGGAGGATTTGTTGAAAATCAAAAGTTGGAAGGGGCGGACGATCGGCAATGCACGATCGACCTGCGATATCGACCAGCGTGAGAAGTTAAAAGTTTTTTGAAATATGCAGACGTTTGGCTAAAGGTCGGTCGATTGTCCTTCATGAAAATCAATCAGCCGCGAGTTTTAAACGTCGTTTGGAGATGAAAAACGTCACTAGAACTGGAGAGTCTTCAACTTCAATGCTTCACTGCATGCATAGAACGATATTATTATGACCTCTACATCTTTAGAAGACTGCTGGAGGGACGTTGGTGTGTGGCAATTGATGATGGGCATCTGTTGATGGTAATCAACACCTGGGAATGAATGAGGGATTGTCTGAACGCTTGGATAAATAATGGATTATCCAATGGCCTTCCATCTTCATGCAATTAATGGAAATTTTATTTTGTGGCCTATAAATAAGAAAGGTGTCGCCGTGAACTGAGAAGGAAGGATATATGTGATGTTACTCTGCCGAAATGTTTTAGAGAGAAGAAAGGATACTGTTATGCTGCCAAGTTATTGTGAGGAGGTTTGTAAGGTTTGAGTGATGAGAGTGATGCTGAGTCTGTGAATGACAGAAGTGGATCCAAGGGGTTGCATGGTTTTGGAAGAGGAATACTATTAAATACAACAGATTATCATGAGGAAAGTATTGGGAGGTATGTGTTCTTCTGTTTTTTTAATATGTTAGATGAGGAATTTATTGAGGTGATTAATGGTTTTGACAAAAGTATATGTTTTGCATTTGAGGGATATCACACAATGAGCATGAGTTGTTATATTCGGTTGGTGTAAGCATGAGATATATATATGGAGTTAAGAGAATAATTTTTGTATTGATGGTTATGTCCTTATTATGTACTCTGCTAGTTAGATGAAAATTGGTTATTGCATATGAATGAACATATTATTGGGAATATATGATTATTGGTTTAGATTGTTAGTTGTAACATGTGAAGTATATTGGCATGAATAAGTTGGATTATTGCTAAAGAATATTGTCTGGAAAATAATTGGATTTATTATGTAGGATCTAAAGAAAAGTAATATTGGATATATTAATTGATTAATGGATTAAGGTGTTGAAGGATTATTATTGGTTGTTATCAAGTTGTATGAATGGTTGTAATGAGTTGAAGGATAAGGTTAGAATAATTATTGGATTAAGGTTTATTGTTGTTAGAGTAAGTGATTAAGTTAAGGAGATATGTTGAGTTTATGAACTGCTAGGAGTTAGGGTTATTTATTGGGGAATAATTATTGATTATTTCATGTTGTTAATAACTAGGCTTTTGTGAAGAATCTTATAGCGTTAACGTATTAATGCTAAGGACCTCAGGTACGTGGTACCGCATGTGTTTTGTCTGAAAGGGCCTATATCTCGGGAATTAGGGAGTGTTTACTATTTGTATTGTTGATTGTTATGAATTGTATGTTTATAGAATAAGTTCAGTTCCTTAGATAGGAAAGATCACGTTTTAAGGATACGATTAAGGAACACATTAGATAGGATTTTATGTGCACGACAACATTAAGACATGAAATCATAAAGTACACGAAAATGAAATACACATAAACAACTGTGGACCGGTTGAATATGCCCGGCATAGAAATCAAGATAAGTTATGTAATTGTGGACAGGTTAGATACGCCTGACACAGATATCAAGTAAACGACTGTGGACTAGTTAGATACGCTCGGCACATATATCAAGTACACAACTGTGGACCGGTTTGATACGCCCGGCACAGAAGTCAATTGTGGTCCGGTTAGATACGCCCGGCACAGATGTTTGTATGGTCCGGTTTGATACACCCGACATATAAATAGTAAACAGATGTTTGTATGGTCTGGTTTGATACGCCCGGCATATAAATAGTAAACAGATATTCATATGGTTCGATTTGATACGTCCGGCATATAAGCAAATGAAATAACGATATAAGACATGAACAGTAAAAGAGAAACGAAATAGAAAACCTTATGCAATGTTATAGTAATCGTATGTGAATTCTATGTTTTACGTTTATATCACATACTGAGCATTAGGCTCATAGTTAAGTCCCGTTAATGTAGGTAAGGAGCAGATGAATGGATAAAGCTATTAATGGACATAGCTGATAGAGTGTTGCTGTGTGGATGTTTGTGTTGTTAGTGACATTGACTTGTGGTTATGGCTCACGAAAATGAATAATTGTTTTAAAGACTTTTAAATATTTAATGATTTCAAATAAATGTTTTAAGCTAATGTGTTATTTAAATGTTTATTAACAATGGATTTATAGTATTTACTTGTAAAAGACTTCCGCTATATGTTTTATATGATTAAGACTTCCATTGTATATTTATGACTCTGGGTTTATTATATAATGGTATTAAAAGAAAACAAAAATTTTTTTACGGAAAAAGTTACGGGATGTTACAGGACAAGTGAACCAATTCAAGCTGTGAAATGGTTTGGTTGAAGGCAAACAAAACAAATGGCCCGCGGCCATTTGTTCTAGCAAGAGAGAACTCGTGAAAAAAAAGAACAAAGATAAGGGAAAGAAGAGAGAGCAGTGAGGGAGAAGAGCCAGGCATGAAGGAGACGAGCTCGGTGCTGGAGTCTGACATGCGATGAGCATCGCGTTGTCTGAGCTAGCAACGGGGGTGGTGAATCGCGAGCTATGGCTCAGTGTGCCACGGCTTGCAGAGACGATTGGAGCTGCGAATTGTCGGTCCATAGTGATTTGATTGTTTCTATTCGGTAGAGGCAACGAGCTGGCGGTTTGCAAAGAAACTACTGAAGGCTTGTGGTCCAGTTTGTGGTTTAGTTCGAACCGGTTTGTCTTGCTCTAGAGAAACGAAAGTTGGGCATGCGTGGAGTGCGTGGTAGGGAATGGTGAGGAGTGCCTCTTTAGTGATATAGAAATGCAAAGGAAGAGAAGGGAAATGAGAGAAGGAGCTTAGAGCTCTCTGGAGCTAGGTGAGGGTCTGGAGGAAGCTCTATGTGAAATGTTGAGGCCGTGAGCTATGGAGGAGAGCTGTGGGCTGAGAGAAAATATCAGAGGAAGAAAGAGAAGAAAAGCCTAAGGGAAGAAAACTACTCTCGGGTGTTCTCTAGTGAGTGACCTCCTTCACTCTATTATGGAGTTTTATGGATTTATGTTGATATGCTGTTGAAGTAGGAGATGAAAGCTTGCTAATGTTGTATTACATCTTTACGTGCACGGTTTGTTAATTGGTTAGAAAATGGATATTGAGTTTGGATTAACAAACGCTATCAAGTGATGAATAAAGATTTAAGGTATAGATAATGATGAAGTTGTTAAGATGAGAATGTTGGAATGGTTAAGTGTTATGTTTCGTTTTAGGCATTAACGAGTTCCTAGAATTACTATGTAATTAAGGGTAGAAAGAGAATGAAATTAATAAGTATGAGTATTAATGAGTAAATGTTTTAATTAGCAGTGTCATTTCTTAAATTGTTTGTTTGTGTTTCTACTATGCTATCATATTATGCCTATGTTATTCGCACGTTATTAATTTAATCTCTAAGCATATTTAGGACGTTAGCATATTGTTATTGTTTCCTTTAAATTGTCAAGCATGTCTATACTGTTATAATTTCCTTTAAATTGTCAAGCATGTCTATACTGTTATTATTTCCTTTAAATTGCCAAGCATGTCTATGTTGTTATTGCTTCTTTTAAATTACCAAGCATGCCTATATAGTATGTTAGTAGACTTTCCATATCTCATACTTTTATATTGTTTTAATTACTGCTTCTCATTGACATGTATCACAATAATATTTCTCATTGACATGCATCATGATAATAGAAATAAGTAGGAAGTTGCACCTCTGGGGTGGCACTCATATGCATTTATGTGAGGAAAACGTATAAATGAAATGAAATGAATGAAAGAAAAGGAAATGGATAGTTGGGGGATGGATGGGTAATTCGGATCTAATCAGGTAGTCTAGACTAAACCCCTCCCTTGTCGGGTCTGCGACTAGCTACCCTAGGTGATTAGAAGCCGAGAACATACTATTCCCTCTGACACGGATTCGTCCAATCTCTCACTCGATGTACAAGTAAAGAATAAAAGAATGAAACGTAAAGAAAAAAATGGTTTGGGGTGGACCCCTTCCTACCTAATGAGTTAGAGGCATACATTATACTACATATCTCATTTCTTACTGGGCCTCGGGCTCACAGTTTGCTATTGGTGTAGGTACACACAAGAGAACAAACAAAAGAGCAGTTGATGAAGGATTTGCACGTGCGGGACTTGTGGTTGGCTAGGCTAAGGAAAGTAAGAGAGAAAAAAGTTTTATAAATATAAAGTAATAATTTATTTATTGTCTTTTTAAAATGAACGATTTATGCTTCCGCTATAGAATGTTTTATGCTTCCGCTATTAATTAAGAAAAATGGATTTTAAAAAAGAAGTCTTTCTGTGTTAATCAAGATTCAAGTGACGAGTTTTAAGCAGGATGTTTTAATGATCGGGTTTGTAAGAAAAGAACTTTGATTTCAATTGAAGGGTTTTAATAGGGATTCAGTTGTTTTATAAAAGTTTTAAATTTAACACAATTTTAAAGTAAGAAAAATCCAGGTCGTCACAAAAGTGCTCGGTGTGGGTCTCTAACTGAATGATTTGGGAAGATTGCTCTTTAAAGGATTTAAAAATAAGAGAAACAAGTCTCAATCACTGCAATTCTAGGTAGGCAATGTTTGTGTGTGTTTGGCCATTCGGCCTACAGCATAAAATGCTAGGAGAATAAGTAGAAACATAAGTTGATGAGTTATCGTGACTGTTGATTTGAGATCGTATAAAGTTCTGTTTTGAATTGGCAAGATTCTATTATATTATTGGAAGAAATATTGATAATTGTTGTATATAGAATTGTCAGACTGTTTGGATAAATTATGGGATTGTTAAGGATATAGGTAAAATATTAACTGTGATATTGGATTATTGGGAATAATGGATAATTGTGGTATTGACTTATTATAGATAGTTAGCGATAATGGTTGAAAATATATTCTGATGTTATGTGGCAAGTAAGTATGACTGTTAAGGTTATGTGACTTTGTTAATATTGTTATCTGGGATATTACATGCATCATGTTTTCCAAAAAGGAATGAAAATGTTTTACATGCAAAGGTTTCATTAAGAAAGAATTGATTGAATAAATGCACGTAAATAGCCTTATATGGGCGGGGCTCAAACACAAATAGGAGAAAAAAAAAAAAAAAAGAAATGATGAAACTAACAAAGAAAGAAAGACTAGAATTGTTGTGGGCTAGGATTGACTGAATTGTAATCTTCCCTAGACTATGCTACAAGGATCGGGGATCGTTTGGAGGTGGGGTTGATTAGACTGTATTTATGTTCTCTGGATTGTACCCTAACTATTAGACTGGTAAAAAGAAAATAAAAGAAAATAACATTGACTAAAACCAAAAAAGAAAAAGGAAAAAGGGAAGAACAAAATGACATGTTTTTAAATGTGTATTCCATGATTGCTTGAAGTTTATGTTTAGTTTAAGTTTTATTTTTACATTGCTTACGGATAATTAGGCTCATAGATGAATCTTGTGTTGTAGGTAAAATGATGAGATAGATAGCGGTGAACCTTGCAGTTGGTGGTGCAAGGCTTGTGGAAGTGCCTAGAGTTGTTACAACAACTTTAATTGTTCAAAAGGCTCATGATAAAAAGAAAGAAAAAAACTGTCGTAATAAATGGAATTTTTGTACAACTGTTTTATGATGATTGATTTATATGTTATTGTACACCCTCTTAATATGGTATTTAAAAGAGAAAAAGTCTTCCACTAAGGAAAGTTTTTTTAAAAGCTCCAAAAGTCATGTTAAAATTGAATAAAAATGAACATATTAACACCACGGACAACAAAACCTTTGTGGATACAAATAATTTTGTGGCTAAAACATAGACAAAAGTCCTTTGCTATCCACATATGTCTCCTATCATCCATACGACTTCGTTCTTTACATTCGCAGATGTCTTTCTGTTTGATTTTGGTGTGACCCAAATTCTATTGGGTCAGGCCAATGGGCCCGCATTGAAAATCTCATTTAGGGTTTTGTTTTCTCTATAAATTAATGTAAGTTAGAGTCGCAAAACTCGCGGTTGTAATTTGATCTTCATAGTAGATTTATTCCTCTGATAATAGTTTTTTCCTAAAAGGGTTTTTCCACAAAAATCTGGTGTCTCACATCGTATTTTCTTTTTTCGGTTATCGTTCAATCTCCAACAATTGATATCAGAGCTTGGTTGAGGTTCTCTATATCAATTTTCAATAATTGATATCAGAGTAAAGTTAAGAGTTTTAGTACTCGGATCAAATGGTTTTTGGTTTTGCCATTTTTGTGAAAATTTGCAAGGGTGGGAAAAAGAAATTAAAAAAAAAAAGGGAAAAGTGGTGTTTTCCCTACTGCCCCTGAGAAGTTTAAGAAAGGAAAATATTTTCCTTTGTTTTATCCCCTGCCCGCATTTACCATCTTCGCAAGAGAGAAGAAAAAAAGGGATTTTTCTTCAAAAACAGAGTGCTGCCCGATTCGAAGAATAGACAGAGTCAATCTCCCCTGCAAGCTGTCGTCCGTCGTCAAACAGAGAATGTGCGATGCTGAAGAAAGTCCAGTAGTCGCCATCCACCGTCTTTCAGTCCGAAATGAAGAAGAAGAAATAAGACAGAAGAACTCTATTTCGTCTGTCGTCCGCTGTCGTTTGTCGCCGAGGAGAAGAGACACCATTGACCGAGTCTATCATCTGCGGAATAGCAATCCTCCATCACTTTGTTCTCTGTCGCACCACTACCATCTCCATTTTTTATTAGTCAATCCGTCGTGTTCTCCGACCGAGAGAGAAGAAAATATTCTTGTATCACATACTCGACCTACTCCCCTTTTCACATCAACTGTCGTGAATCTGCAGTAGTGAGAAGAAAAAGGTTGAAGTTTTTACTTTGAAAATTTGATTGAGGTTCAAAATTTCTTGGATTAATTCTGGTTGTGATTGGTGAATTATTTGGGGCAAATTATTTGATCATGGAGTTTATTTGGTTGGGATATTAGGTTGTGAAAATTTTCAGAAATTACTTGGGGATTAATTCTGAAATTATTTGTTCAGATTTACTCTGAATTTTGGGGGCGGATTTTTTCAATTCAGATATTTTTTTGGGAAATTTCTGAAATTTTTGATGAGTTCACTGAAATTTGATATTGCGTTGTTGGATCAAAATATGAGATTTCTGTTATGGCAGGTGAAGATACTAAATGTTCTCGCACAATTGGATTTAGACAACGCATTATTAGGGCTCGATAAAATTCTCACATTATGGAGTGAAGAGGAGAAACTTCGAAAGCATCGAAAAGCTCTATTTTTGATACGTCTGCGTTTGTCAAATCAGATTTTGCAGGATGTTTTGAATGAAAAGTTTGCCGCTGAGTTATGGTTCAGATTGGAGTAGTTGTGTATGAGGAAAACCCTGACTAGCCAGCTACATTTGACACAAAGACTTTATTCTTATCAGTTGATCGAATGAGCTTTTATTACAGAGCACTTGGCCGCATTTAAAGAGTTAGTTTCATATTTGGAGACTATGAGATGCAAGTACGATGAAGAGGGTTTGAGGTTGATTCTACTATGCTCGTTACCTGCTTCATATGGTTCTTTCAGATATACGATTTTATACAATAGAGAAAGTCTAACTCTAGAGGAGGTTTATGGTTCTTTGTTATCAAAGGAAAAGATGAAACAGATTCTTGTTGGATCCGAGTCTCAAGGTGAGGGACTCGTCATCGGGGTAGAACAAGAAAGTCAAACAACAAAGGCAATGATAATGTTCAAAATTTGAAAGGCAAGTCAAAGTCAAGGAACCGAGATAGAATCTATTACTTTTGTCAGAAGAGAGGTTACATTAAAGCTGAGTGCCATAAATTACAGAATGAAATAAATAGAGCTGCTGAGAAGAGAAAACAACCAATGACGTCCGGTGAAGTTGTTGTCGCAGAAGAAGAAGAGTATAGTGATGAAGATCTTCTAATTATGTCAGAGGGAAACTCAAACCCAAACAAGGATTGGATTATGGATTCAACATGTTTGTTTCATATGTGTTACAACCAAGATTGGTTTTCGACATATGAGGTCGTTTCAGGAGGTGTTGTATTAATAGGTGATAACACACCTTGCAAGATATCTAGTATTGGTACCGTCAGAATGAGAATGTTTGATGGACTTGTGAGGACACTGGGTAATGTGCAACATGTTCCCGATTTAAAAAAGAATGTAATCTCGTTGAGTACTCTAGATTCGAAAGGGTACAAGTACAGTGCTGTAGGTGGAGGTATAAAGATCAGTAGGGGTGCTCTCGTCAAGTTAAAGGGACACAGAAGCTTTGTAAATTTATGTGTTACAGGGTTCTACAATGATGGGTAATAAGATTGAAAAGTTTGTGAATTCACCTTCAAAAGGTTTCTTGGAGAAGACTCAGAAAAGTCAGGTTCTCTGGTGAAGTTGAAGTTGGGTTCTAAATCTACATCAGAACCAATACGTCAGCCTATTACAGATGTTTAGCATGATGCAGTCGTCACATTGTCATCCGTTTCAGTTTCACATCAGAGTGGTATCGTTAAAGGCAGAACCAAGAGAAAGGGTAAAGCTCCAAAGCAATATGGTGAAACTTCTCCAGTGGGTTATGCATTGAGTGTGTTCGAGGGAATTGATTCCAATGGGGAGTCTTCGGCATATTCACATGTAGCTCGCTGCGACAACTCTGATAATTTGGTTGTACCATTGAGGAGAAGTGATTTCTTTGCAAGTGTGTCTCTCAAGTTTAAGCAGGGCTTAAACTTGATCGGTACCAGATATTGAGTTGGCCCAGCTGGGGTCTATATGGAAGAGGAGGTTATTTTTCGTTGAAGTTTTGCAAATCATTTGCCTTGCATTGGAATTTTGTCAAAGATGGAGATTGTCAGAGTTCAGTGTTCTTGATTCGTTTTGAGGTGGGCCGAGAAGTTTGCATTGGATTTTTCATGTGAAATTTGTGTCAAGGTGGAGATTGTTAGAGTTCGGTGTGACCCAAATTCTAGTTAGGCAGGTTCGGGTCCATATATGATATTAAGGTTATTTTTTCTATATATTGATGCTTGAGTCGCAAAACTCATTGCACCTTGATTTCAAAAAAGTGAATTTCTTCTCTGTCCATGGTTTTTCCCCGTAAGGGTTTTCCACATGAATCTTGGTGTCACTGCTTATGCAGTTTTCTTTTTCTGTTTCACGTTCAATTCTCAAAACTTTCATTGCCTAAAAAAATTTCCGCAAGTGCATGAGTTTCTATCATGGAAGCATGAGCCACCGCTATGGATATATGTGCATCCGTTGCAACTATTTGCCCCCTCAAACACAAGTCCGAAAATCACTGATCGACATGTTATCTCGCTAATGCGTTCCTTTTTGTGTATACTAACACTCCTATAAACACATCATTATACAAATACTTTCCTTTCAAAATGAGGACATTCTTTTCACTCTACTTATCCGCCATGGTCGCATTCCCTTTTGTGAATACATGTCATCCACAAATCTTTCACTCCAAATGACGACGTCTTTCACTTTACTTTTCTAGAACTAATGATTTCCCTTCCGTAGATACACGTCATAAATGAATTATTCAATCCAAACGACGATATTTCTTTTTTTTACTTACCTGTCGTGAATACATATATGTATATATGTATATAAGTATATATGTGCGCGTGTGCCCACACACACATACATATTGTGTTTGTGTGTGTATGTGCGCGCAAACACATATATATGTATATGTATACATACATACATACACCTAATTAAATTATTTACTTTTTAAAAATAGTTTCTTAACATGAGTTTGTTAATCAAGAAATTATAATTATTTATAAGTCACTCTCGATGGTCAATTAGAAATATCTTTATAAACTCAATTCACTATATCACGGTCTCCACTCGATGATCGTATATTATTTTATCCGTATCTAAGATGTAATTTCTTTTTTCAAATTCTTCACATGTGATAACATTAATCTAATTAGTAGCTAATTAATTATATCATCAATCAATCCCAAATAAAATAACCAAACTCAATACTAGAGAATATAATAAAACAAAGATAGAATTTTAATTAAATTACATGTTGTATATAACCATAGAAAAGAAAATTTAATTGATAATTGTAAGAGCAAAATCAACTGAAAAAAACTATTGTAATTGATATTCAGGTAAACTACAATGAAAGTTAAAGAGTAGAGAATGAAAGATAAAACTAGGTTAAGCTCTGAATGATCCGTCATGCATTGCCATATAAAACACTAGGATCCTCACCCTATGACGAAAAAACAGAAACAAAAACTATTATGCTAAACTCTAATAATACAAAAAATAAACTATTATGCAAAGAATGGTCTGTACAATATAATTAGTATTTCACTATCCTCCTCCATGTTGACCATAATGGAATTAGTTGGAAAAAATGAATTTGTCAACCTTGTCTATAATTTAGAAGATTTTGTAAAATAATGTTCATGTTTTAGATGTTGGGTAATTTAAAATTATTTTACTATCCATGAAAGAATCACAAGTTGTCTGTGTTTTTCTACAAATAAGACAATGACTTTTTTTCATTTACAAACTTTACTCTATGAAAAGACAATATTTCTCTGCGAAACATTGTTTTTCCGCAGCAAAACGTCATCTTTCCTCTGCGAAAAGTTATCTTTCTGTAGAGTAAGGACGAAATTCCTCTACGGAAAGACAACATTCCTCTGCAGAATGTCGACTAGTCTTCTTGAGTTCTATTTTAAGGACTCACTTTCTGCAGCGGAAAGACAACGTTTTGCTACGAAAGCTAACGTTTCGTAGAGGAAAGACAACGTTCCGCAAAGGAACGACATCGCTATTTAACAGAAAACGTAGCCGCGGTGTTTATTCCGTCAATTTTCTATAGTTCAGTGCTTAAGTTGTTATCAAAATTATTCAGTGATTGACTTGTCATTTATTCTAAAGTACAGTGGTTGATTTGTTAATTTCCCATGTTAAAAAGAAGGGAATTGAACAAAAAAACCACTAAACTGTGATATCAATAACAAGTAAACGACTAAAAAAAATTTTATAACAAATAAAATACTTAATTATGAAAAATCAATGACGCAAGTAACATTATCAAGAAGATGATGCTAAAACATTACTGCTCTGTAATTCTAATTCTACTTTAGTTTTATGCTAAAATCGCAATAATTGAAGCAATTTTACAATAAAGACATTGACAAGAAGCTCCGACATGGTCTTCTCATCGTTGAAAATGATTCCCACATTTTGAATTTTTCGAACATCTTTGGTGGCTCACCCCTCCTCTCGATATCACCTGTCTAGTTCTCATCACCATCTTTTCTTTCCTTTACCAAGTCCGTCGCCATTGTCCAATTTCCATAACCAATGTCTCACTTTTCACAGAAGAAAGTACTTTCCTCTGTGTAAAGTGATCTTTCTACAGCGGAAAGTAAACTTTTTGCAAGCGAAATGTTATCGTTTTATTGCGAAACGTTGTCGTTTCGTTGCGAAATATTGTCTTTTCATTGTGGAATGTTGTCTTTCTATTGCGGAACGTCGTCTTTTTGCTGTGGAAAGTAAACGTTTCGCTTGCAGAAAGTAATCTTTATTGAATCCTATTTCAATGACTCATTTTCTGTAGTAAAAAGACAACGTTCTGCTGTGAAAAGACAACATTCTGCAACCAACGACAACATTTTTTAACAAAAAACATACCAAAGATCTTTACTCTGTTCATTTTTCATAGTTCAGTATTTTATTTATTAGCAAAAATTGTTTAGTGGTTGAGTTGTCATTAATCTCATAGTTCAGTCGTTGTTTTGTTAATTTTCCTAAAAATAAATAAATCTTAACCAAGGATAACTAAACGAAACACCAAGAATGAAACTAAATTTGAAGTAACCAAACCTCGAATACTACACCTCCACATTGGGGTGAGTGACTAACACAATATAGAGTCTATACTAAATGCAAAACACGTAAAATTGATTTTTTTAATCTTTTCTAATCAAAACTATGATGAAGCAAAAAATTAGTTTCCATACTTATGCATGAGTTTATAATCATTTCAAAAATAGTTTTGACCATCAAAAAAAGCTCCATGAGCCACTACTGAGGTAATTGTCAAAACATTGTTGGATACCTAGTCAGATACAATAAAATAAACTCACATCGGTTTCCACAAGATATAAATAAGGATCCATGAAAAAGGAGAATCACTTGAGAGAAAGCTCTCATTATCCTTGCAGCTTCTAGGGTAACTAAGGTTTCAACCCAACTTTTTCGTATTTAAAGACCTGTAATCAAAGAACCACGCAAGAGTAAATCCTATGAAAATCGCATCTTAAATCAATCCTTTTCCTAAATAGTCGAATGATTAAATCGTGGTTCACAAGAAATCTATGAATTATTGTATTTAAAACTGCCCAAGCTACAGCGGACGTGCGAATAACCGCAGGGAACATCCACAACAACCTGCTCGTCCAATAGTCAACAACCACGTTAGCCCTAAACTAACATTCGTGATCGCCAAAGCAACCACGAACTCCTACACTACATGAAAGTCAATGCTTCTATGGGAACCTTAATCTGAAGGCTCACTGTCAGCCACATGTGTCAATCTATTGCTAAAACCCATCTGCAAACGCTAACGCTCCTACAAACCACGAACACATTAAACCCAATGATGTCTAAAACCTATTCGTGGACACCAATCTATCTACGGAAGCAAATGCTTCTGCTAACACGTTTCTAACCGAGACATTACTAATCCAAACGACACCATTCATATCCTCTAAACACATTACAACAGACAAAAACATAGCCGCAGAAACAAGCAATGACCTAAAACGACTATGTTCCTAACGCTCCCGAATGACATCTTTTCCTTTCATGAAAGAATTTTTTCCTAATCCAATAACTCATACTTTTTCCGCTAAACAAAATCTGAAGGTCATACATTCTTCCACACCCGAGTGGTATCCAACGCTCTCGTGGAAAAATCTTTCTTAAATCTAACAGTCTTTGTTCCTCCCGCTAATCTAATTATACGGTCTAAAACTCTCTTGCACTCACAACAGCAAACACTCCCATAGAGTATCTTTCTCCATTCTAAATGATATCGGTCCTTTCTAAGCCTCATCTAACGGTCCTTATTGCATTCGATCCCTCCTATCCTTATTTTCTTAGTTCACAGCATAATTTATTTATACCAATAATTATAATTTTCCTTAACCGTGGATTATTCATTATTTCCTTACTAATTCTATTATATTTGTTTTTTCTGATTCTCTAATAATTCATATTTTATTTTATTATTTTATAAAATAAACTTGATTATTTAATCTTTCCTAGTTCTATAACTATATAACAATTTCTAACTCTAGCTTTCATAATTTAATAATTATTTATTAATAATTGTAGTATTTTTATTCTTTTATTTCTACTTTCTTAGTGTCTAATACTTGTTAAAAAATTCTATTATTTTAAATTCTTTATTAAAATTTTCTAATTAATCTATTCATTTACTAAATTCTAGATTATCGTATTTACATAATTAAACTATTTATGAAAATCTCGAGTGTTACACCCCATATTTTATTTATTTGTGATAATCTATTGATATTATAAGCATAAGATCATCATAGTTATTATTTGATTATTATCATTATTATGGTTATTATTATTATTATTATTATTCTTATTATTATTATTTCTTATATATATTTCTTTCATGTCACGAGGGAAGCTTTTTTATTGGGAAAATAACAAATTAACCATCGTGATTTGTGATCAATGACAAGTCAACCACTATCTTTTATTTTCTAACAAATTAACCACTGACTTATGGAAAAATAACAAAGTCAATATCGCTATCACGTTCGCCGTTATGAAGCTGACAAGGAGCTACGGCACGGTGGTTTTCCAGAAAAAAAAAAGGTCAAATTTGGCCTGGACGCCATGGTGTCTTGGGCCGCCGCCACGGTGTACTGGGACGCCAAGGCATCAAGACACCGCAGCGTGCAGGCGGTCTCAAGAGAAGGCCAAATTTGGTATTTGGTTTCATGAACAAGAATTAGAAGACAAACTGAAATTTGTGTCCAAGTGGATGTGGTCTCACATTGAGGATGGCAACAAAGAACTGAACAGGCCAGTTATGTTCACTGAATTCAGATTGTCAAACCTGAACAAGGGCTTCAAACCAGAACATCGAGATCGGTTTTACACAACAGTTTTAGACGTTATTTACAAATCAGCAAAGAAAAATAGGGCAGGAGCAGGTTCGATGGCCTAGCAATTCTTCGTCAAAGGAATGGAAGTATATAACAATGAATTTGGAATCATACCATGGGAAAGGCCTCCTACTTATCGCATATTAGTCAACGAATCGTGTAGGGTTGCTAGAGTTGGGAATCAAAGACAACAGGAGCTTTGTTCTCAGAGAAGGTGAGAACGAAGAACACGAGGTTGTTTCTCTGAGCAAAAATCGAACCTGTGTGATGGATTTATCTCATGTGCATACATATCATGATGAGTTAGATTAACAGATAGTATATGAAACTTGTGAGCAAAGTGTACTATTTTGAGCTTTTTGTTATGAATATCAAAGTATAAGCTTTTATTGAACTGAATGTGCCTGAATTGATCAAAGTGAGTAGTGCTTGTCTTCTTCCTTAATTGAAATAGTAAATTACTGTCTTGAGTATTCAAAATAAGAAACCAAACCAGTGAAATTGAAGAAGATGAAGCTTTTTGATTCTCTATCGCCATTAAAATGGCTAGCAAGCTTCTTGACGAAGCATCCAGAACGAAAGTGATTGGACGGTATAAACGAAGAAACCAGCGGTAGAACCGCGCCAGAAACATGAATCTATCTCCATTGATGCAACTTCTTGTTTATCCATCCAAGGATGAAGACCAGAGAACACGAACAAATGGCTGCATTTTCTCATAAACTATGTACTATTAGATATTGAAGACGTCGTCGTTTACACATTGACTGAAGATAATGTAGTTAGTTAGTTCTTTACGTATGATTTAGCTGCAGAAAGCTCTGTTTACATGATATAAAAATAGAGGTTTACTTCTGTATCAGTTAGTTGAAGTTTCAATAAGAAAATCTTCTTCTCTCCTTCTTTTCTTGTAATATGGTATCAGAGCGCTGAATAGCGGTTATTTCTTCCGCCATGGCTAGAGGGAAGAATACCTCATCTCAGAATCCAAGCAACGCTTCTAGACCGAGCTCTGCTTCTCATCCAATTATAGATGTTCCCGAAAATCGGAATCCGATCATTTCTTCACTTCACTCTGCAAATGATGCAAACATTCAGAATTCCAATATTCCTCTGGAATCGCCTGGTAATCCTTTTTTTTTTACATAATAGCGATCATCCTGGATTAGTTTTGGTTCCTCAAATTCTGCACGGATCGAATTATAATTCTTGGAGACGAGCCATGATTGTGGCCTTAAATGCTAAAAACAAGCTCTCTTTTGTGGATGGTTCCATCTTGAAGCCATCTTCCATTGATTCCACCTTTAGTTCTTGGTCCAGATGTGATAGTATGGTTTCCTCCTAGATTTTGAACTCTGTTAATCGTGAGATCTCAGACAATCTACTATACCTCACTTCTGCACAAGCAGTTTGAGACAACCTTTTTGAGCGTTTTTCACAATCAAGTGGCCCTCGTATTTTTGAACTGCGTAAATTGTTATTGACTATCTCTCAAGGTTCATTAGATGTCAATACTTACTACACACGGATGAAAACGTTATGGGATGAATTACAAGACTCTCGACCCATACAGATCTGTACTTGTGGCAGTATGAAGCACTTTCTAATTCAGCAACAACAAGATTGCGTTATGCAATTTCTTATGGAGTTGAATGATGCATATGCACAAATACATAGTCAAGTGCTGATGATGGATCCCATTCCCCCCATTAGTAAAGTCTTCTCTTTAGTTGTTCAAGAAGAAAGGCAACGCCTAATTGAATCCAAATCTCTCTCAACTGAACCTGTAATGTTTAACTCCTTGAGTTCTTCAAATTCTCATTACAATAAAGGAAAAAGGGAGAAACCTTTTTGTACACATTGCAAATTTACAGGTCACACCATAGAAAAATGCTATAAACTCCATGGATGTCCCCCAGGATATAAACCACGCTCTAAACCTGTTGTTCAACAAACTTCTGTGGAGCTTACACATTCTACTTCAGATCCTTCAGACACAAAGGCTACTGCTTTATCTGAACTTACTGCCAACCAATGCCAACAATTGATTGCTCTCTTGAGTTCTAAGCTTCAGCATGATTCTAGTTCTGCTGCTCCTTCCCCTTTCAACTTCTCAGTTAAATACTCCTCTCATCTTTCTCATTCTTCTTGGATTTTGGACACTGGTGCAACTCACCATGTATGCAACAACTCTACATTTTTCTCTTCCTTTCGTAAACTTTCTAATATCTCTGTTACACTGCCAGATAATTCATTCCTATCACTGGTATTGGAGTTGTTCCAATCACAGCCACCATTTTGTTACAAAATGTCCTCTTTGTTCCGCAATTCCGTTTTAATCTTTTATTAGTCAACTCTTTTACTTCTTCCAATCATTGTTCAGTCATCTTTCAATCTAATTCATATCTTATTCAGGACCTTATCTCGGAGAAAATGATTGGGAAGGGTAGCCGTGTTGAAAATTTGTACATTCTGCAGCAAGGTGTGGGTTTTCATCCTCACCTAAATGTCTCTTTTCTTCATTCTGATTTTTCTATGTGGCATAAAAGATTAGGCCATCCATCTGATGTAGTCATTCAAGTGCTTAAAGACACTTTACAAATTTCTTCAATAAAATCGTCTGATTGTTTCATTTGCCCACTAGCTAAGCAACGCAAGTTGCCTTTTCAATCCTATGGACATGTTTCTGATGCTATTTTTAATTTGATCCACTGTGATGTATGGGGACCTTTTTCCACTCCTACCCATGATAATTTCCGTTATTTTTTAACCATTGTGGATGATCACTCTCGTGCTACATGGGTCTACCTCCTTCAATCAAAATTTGATGTATGCCGTATTCTTCCTGCTTTTATATGTTTTGTTGAAAAGCAATTTGATACTACTGTCAAAGGCATACGCACGAATAATGCACAGGAATTTTTACTCACTAATTTCTTTACTCAAAAAGGCATTATGCATTATTTTTCTTGTGTTCAGACCCCACAGCAAAATTCAGTCGTTGAGCGCAAACATCAACACATTTTGAATGTGGTAAGATCCCTTCTTTTTCAGTCAAAAATTCCCTTGAAATACTGGGGTGATTGTATCTTAACTTCTGTTTATCTCATCAATAGACTTCCTTCAAAGGTTTTGAACAATAAAAGTCCTTTTGAGCTGTTATATAAGACACCTCCTTCTTACTCAAATTTGAAAACCTTCGGATGCCTTTGTTTTGTTTCTACACTTTCAACACAACGAAATAAATTCTCTCCACGGGCAAAGGCAGCCCTTTTTCTTGGTTGTCCTCCTGGATACAAAGGGTATAAAGTTCTAGATTTTGAATCTAATTCCATTGTTATCTCCAAAAATGTGATTTTTCATGAGAGTGTGTTTCCCTTTGCCAATTCTATCTCTCAGGACAATTTGGATTTTTTCAATCCTACATCAGATTCTTCTTTATCTTCAGGTGATCATTTTTCTGATTCTCCCAACACAATTATTAAACATTCTGATTCTGTTGTTGATCATTTATCTCCTGATCATTGTAATACTTCTTCCACTCGTTCTCTATGTTCTTGTAAACAACCTTCTTATCTCAATGATTATCATTGTTATCTTGCACATCAATCTTCCTTTCCTTTTATACAACAATCCAAATATCCTATCTCTAGCATTTTGTCATATGATCGTCTATCTCCACGTTTTAAAGCTCATTGTCTTTCCATTTCTTCTCATTCTAAACCAAAAAGTTATGCTCAAGTTGTCAAACATATTGAATGGCAGAATGCGATGATTGCTGAATTAAAGGCTCTTGAAGACAAATCCACATGGCATTTGGTTGAATTACCTTCTGATAAGCATACCATTGGATGTAAATGGGTGTTTAAAATCAAGTACAATGCTGATGGGAGTATCGAGCGTCATAAAGCTCGATTAGTAGCAAAGGGATACACGCGACAGGAAGGTGTTGATTTTTTAGAAACATTTTCTCCAATAGCTAAGCTGGTCACTATCAAACTTTTATTGGCCATTGCTGCTGTTAAAGGATGGTTCCTTTTTCAATTAGATGTCAATAATGCCTTCTTACATGGAGATCTTAATGAAGAAGTCTATATGGACTTACCGCAAGGTTATGTTCTTCCTGCTAATTCTTCTTCTCGGATGGTTTGCATATTAGAAAAATCTCTTTATGGCTTGAAGCAAGCATCCAGACAGTGGTTTACTAAGTTCTCCACTACTTTAGTTACCTTTGGTTTTGTTCAGTCTCTTTTGGATTCTACTTTAGTTACTTCTGTATCAGTTAGTTGAAGTTTCAATAAGAAAATCTTCTTCTCTCCTTCTTTTCTTGTAATATGTGCTCTGATTTCTGAAAATGAGGTAAAATAATAAAATCTCATCTTCTCCACTGATTCATCATCAGAGATTTCCAATTTGACTAGCGAATGATTTCGTCTCTCTGTTCTTCTGATGAACGCCATGGATGAACGCCGCATCGTTCGTCCGTCATCCCCGCCACTGCCAAAATCATTCGTCGCTATTCTCCAACTATCCTGCGAAGCTTCTCTGCCAACCGTCGACTGCTCAGTCATGCCCAGCTTAGCCACCTTCCGGGAAGAGAAGAAGTTGCACACCGGTTGACGTCGCACACACAGTAGGGAAATAAAAATCAATTTTTTATTGTTGCGGAATAAAGGAAAATTTAGAATTTTATTGGATTAATTGGTTCATTGGATTCGTTTTTTATCACCTTTTTAAGGCCGCGATTTGTTATTTGATCGCAAAATTTTTTATCGCGATTTGTTATTGAATTTGTTACGGGAAAAATTTTTTGTTGCAAAATTGAGGCCGCGGTTTGTTATTTGATCGTAAAATTTTTTATCACGGTTTGTTATTGGATTCACTTTTATGAAAAAATGTCGCGGCGTTTTTCCTGATGAACGCCGTGGCGTCCAGATCAGCTTGTTATTGGTAAATGTGACGGCGATGTTTGCTTTGTCATTTTTCCATATGTCAGTGGTTAATTTGTTATAAAATAAAAGATAGTGGTTGACTTGTTATTGATCACAAACCACGATGGTTAATTTATCATTTTCCCTTTTTTATTTGTCTATAATTTTTTTTCTTTCTTTTATCTCCTTCTTTCTATTACCGTGGAAGTCTCAAAATGTGTTTTTTCATTCAAACTTTCAACAATCATCTGGTATACATAATCATTTCCTTTATTTTAGTTCATCCATTCTTTTATTCTAATATTTATATTTCTAAGTCTATTCACGTACATAGAGTGCATCGGATGACCCAACCTTCTCCAATAGTAATAGTTGTAACAGCCATAACAAGCCCAATACATAGCCTCTAGAAAGCCTCTTCAATCGACAGATCAATGAGGTCCAACCACACATGAGTTCTCATTTCAATTATTTCCTACATAACAAGTTTACGCACTGATTGTAAAACTCAATATGTAACGACCCGAATTTTTAATTTCTTTCTAAGATCCGTTAAAATTTACTAAAAACAAGTTTCGAAGCTAAATTTTTCTTATGAAAATCCTTTCTCAAGAATATCAGAGTACAAAAATTCGATCGTTACCAAAAGCTCATTTCATTGCTTATTAAATAATGAAAAATTACCGTTTCTAAGATTTGCAGAAGCAATAAGACAAATTTGTTCTTAAACGTTGCGGAAGCATAACAATCCAACAACCCAACTTATGAAAACTATTAGAGAAAAACTTTGATTAATTATTTGACGGGAACAAAGTTAAGAAATCATCACTCCAAAACATTAATTTAGAAATTTAGCAGAAACATAATTTAAAAGCATCGCTTATAAATATTCAGTTTTAAAATCCAAAGGTGAAACGTACATAATATTCTACATAAGTTCTTAATAAGGGTAAAAAGGGGTAATTAACATTCATAAAAAAAAATTCCGACGTTAGCCCTTACAAAATTACTCTTTCCATTCTTACTTAACGCCGTACTACTACTCGGCTTGCATCCTCTCTGGATACTCCGCAGGCTCCATGGGTATGGCCTCCTCCGCTACTCCTGGTATAACCACTCCGTACCTACACCACAAGTAAGGATGTGAGCTTTTGTCCAGTAAGGAAATGGGTTAAAACAAATGCTTATAACTCTCTTTAGTTTGTCTTGGAATGGAGGCAACCCAAACCAATCTGTTCTTACGTATTTTGTTCATTACTTGTACATCGAGCTGGAGATTGGAAGAATCCGTGGCGGGAGAGTAGATCTTTGTTGGCTTCAGCCACCTAGGGTAAACAGTCTCGCAATCCCGACAAGGGAAAGGTAACGTCTTTCTAATTCCTGTCTACCTGACTGATCCGTACTTACCTCCCATCCCCCAACTCCCTTCATTCTTCTTTAACTTCTTTTACTTCTTTTTCCTCACTTAGGGCGTATGGGCACCACCCCAAGGTGGCAACTCCTAGTTGTTTCTATTAACGTGAATACATGGGGACACTTCCAAAATAGCTAACACATACATGAACGAAGCATCAATGATTCTATGATTAACAATAAAGGAATGGAATTCTAAACATATAAGGAAAACAAAGATATATCCACCTATTATATAGAGCACTATAAGGGGAATCATATGAAACAATCTTAGAAGTCATTTACTGGAAATACTTCCACCACCAATCGCTAAAACATGCTAAATAGTTAGTTAAGATTCACTAGGCATACTTGTATAAATGCAACAAAGCTCAACTATGCTTGAAGAATAATGGAAATCAATAGCATGTTTAGTTATCGACTACACATAAATTTGCTGACAATTTACATGCTATTTGTAACGAGCCTGATTTTTTGTAAATCATTACAAGGCGTAAAATTTAAAATTTCCTTTTTGAAACAAATCAGAGTGTGTAAATCTGAATCACTACCAACTCTTTCTTAAAACTCGTTGTGAAAACCAACTTATTAAATATGCGGAAGTGTAAACACTATAATGAAAATCATCTGTTCAAAGTCTTGCAGAAGCGTTATAAAATAACCCTTTGTAAATCATAGCGGAAGCGAAAGAAAACTTTCAAAAGGAAGTACTAAGCATTCAAACGCTACGTCTATCAATTAAAACTTATCAATTAACATCGTTGATTCACAACCATTTACTTATCTTTTCTTTGCCTTGCCAGCCCGAATCCCGTGCATGTGAAATCATCCATCCCTGCCTCATTATGCGTTTCTCATCTACTTCTCATCCGTTTACTATCTGTTCGTCATCGTACCTACACCACAAGTAAGGATGTGAGCTTACGCCTAGTAAGGAGATGGGGGAAAACAATATATGCATTTCTCTCTTTAGTTCTTCTTGGAATAGGGTCCACCCAAACCAAACTCTTTCATTACGTTCATTTTCTTTGTTCGTTTTTTACTCGTACATTGAGCTGGAGATTGGGGTTGTCCTTTGAGATGGCCTAGTTTGTCGGCTTCTAACCTCCTGTGTGCATACTAGTCCCTTTCCCGACTCGATGAGGGTGTATCCTAGCAGCTAGGCTAGATCCAGACTATCCATCTACCCCAACTCCCTATTCGTTCCCTTTTTTCGGTGCATCTCGCCTTCTGGGTTCTTTCTCTTTCCGGCGTATCCCACCTTTAGAGTCTTTCCTCTTTTCGACGTATCCCATCTTTAGAGTTTACTCCCTTCCGACGTATCCCGCCGTCAGGGTTTCTTCGGTGACAAACGTTTCCTGCTCGTCCCAAACATACTCGTTCTTAACGTTTTCCTCACTCATGCATGTGGGTACCACACCGGAGGGGTACCCCCTACTTGGTGTCTATGAACATAAACTCAACCTAGCTTCTTCCTAATAAAGAAGCACGTATGAGAAACAATATCAACACTTTAGGGGATCCATAGCAAACAATGAATGAACCGAATATCACCACATGTTTCACATAACATAAGAAATGACGGCACTTAACTAATCATGCTATTAAAATTCACACATGCTTTCATATGTAAGGATATTCTACAATATAGAACAATGAGCTAAGAGTGTCAGACATGCTTTATAATCTCAAGGAGAACAACAGTGAATCACACAACGATTATAACATGCTTTTAATCTACTATGCAGCAGAAAATATATGATCATCAAATGTATTCTCTAATCGATTATTCAGCAGAATCTTGTCCAACTAATCATGCTTTCAACCATCTTAGCAACAGAAAAATATATACAGCAAGTTAATCATGATGACGGAAGAATACACTTGGCTAACATGCTTTCATCGACTCTAATAGTAGAATTAAAGGAAAAGCTACACATACTACTAATCGTTTTTAACTACAAGAGATACGAACAAGTAGACATGCTTCTAGACAAACATAACCTCAATATTGCAACACAGAGAGAGACGTAATATGCATTCCAACTAATACACAACAGCAAATGAAGCGAATATTTATGCATGCGTTAGATCTGTTATTCAGCGGCATTTCCATGTAAAACGAAGGCGAACGATTACTCATGCTATTGACAGTAAGCAAAACAAGACATTGTACGTGCGTTGGGTTTATTACTATAGCAACATTGCGAACGATTATTATGCTTTTGACATGCTCCACAATAAGTAAAAGGAAACAACAATAAACTAACATAAGACATGCTTCTATGTGTTTCTTTATGTCTTAACAGAAACATCAGCAAACCAAAACCAGTCCTGCTTACATATACTTCTCAATAACTGAAAGGAAACAAAACTTCTAAGTGTGCTTATGGCAAGCAAAGGGAATAACATTTAGAGTAGACTGTATGCTTAAACACCACATTATAGACTATAGTCAACAAGGTCTCTTAAAGTAAAATAGGAAGCATTGAACATTTATCTAACATTATAACTTCATCAACATCACTAGATTAAAGCAAAAAAGGAAGCATTGATCATTTATCTAACATTATAACTTATTCAACATCATTAGAAATCTGTCGAGAAACATAGAGTCTTTCTCTAACATTATAACTTCTTCATTGTCACTAAGGAAAATCTGTAAAGAGCTCATTCATACTCTTCTCTTCTGTTTTAAACATTTCCTCCTCTATTTCATTCAAGCCCAAGTAGCATTCTCACATTCACAGAAGGAAAATATGCAATCTCTATCAAAGTATCAAAAGGTAATGTGGCATTCATATCATATAGAGGAAAGTGAGACAACTACAGAAATAATCCAAATAAGACAACGAAACAACTGACACACACAACAAATACTTGGGTGTAGGGCTTCCTCAAGCCAAGGACTACCCATTCCTTACCCTTTAAGTCGAACCTCCCCTCGGACAGAAGCTCCTTAGCCTCTCTGTTCCAGCAAAGTTTTCCCCCCAGCATAAGAACGATGGAGAAGGAAGTGGAGAAGGGTTGGGTTAAGTAGAGACTCACCTGGGGGACACTCACACGTGGTAGGGGACCATCCCTGGCTGGGGTCGTGGGGGACGATTTGGTGTTGGGGAGCTGAAATCTCATTGGTCCATCATTGTTTTCTTCTGATTTTAAAGTGCTCCTGTTGCTGATCTGCTGCGATTCGGACTGGTGCGGACGCCGTCCTCACGTCCGCAGGCGTCCGCAAGACCCAAAATCCCTAAACAAAAATCCAACTTCAGACAGAAAACAGCGTCCCCACTTGTGTCCTCATCGTCCACTACCTATCGTTCGAATTGTCCAGCCTTTGGACAAATTCAAAGCGGACGCCTCTCCTTCTCCTCCGTAGTCGTCCTAAAACTCCAGACTTAAACAGATTCGTTGCGGACGCGTCCTGCCTCGTCTGCACCATCCGCGTCCATCGTCCGCAACTCCATATTCTCTACTTTCCTCTATCTTTTCACACTTAACTCTTACTCCAGAACATTTCTTCATAAATACATGTCCCTAAATGACACGTATAGATACGCGATGCAATATCCTCCCAACTCCAACACCTCGATTACATCACATATACGAGAAAACATAACGGAAATGTTCATTGATTTAGCGCTCCGAACATCCTTGGTAATATCCGATAATTATCCATCTTAAAAATATCGGGATGTTACACTATCAAACAAAATGAAATTATGTAACAGCAACATAGAAAACAGAACGAACGTGACAACATAGAGTAGTGAACAATCAGTTAAATAAGGTAACGAAAACATGCTTCTTAAGGCGGCAATAAACAGCAGTAAATCGTCAAGATAGAACAGCAAAATCTGTAGTTTAACGATTACACACAGCAGCAAAGTATGGAAAACAAAACAGCAAACATGCGTTTTAACGTCTATGTACAGTAGCAAATATTAATTAAAGTGAGGCAGCGAGACATGCTTCTTAAATAGAAATGAAATAGTAGCAAAGTATTGAAAACTAGAGCAACGAGGCATGCTTCTATTATCGAACATGACAGCAAAAACAACAACTAATCACGCTTTTAGGAAACTAATAACGCAGCAGAAAAATAAATACTGATCATGCGTTAAATCGACTAATAAAACAGTGGTGAGACACGACTATATAAAACTATGGTTCATGCTTTTGAATGAGTAAAAACAGCAGAAATTAATAACGAGTAAAACAACGTATTATGCTTACGAATCCTGCTTGAACGACTCAAATACCAGCGAGTGATATCAAAAACAGAAACATGCTTCTTAACAATATTAACAACAGTGAAAAATGACGAGACGAAAGAACAATGACATGCTCTTTAACCACTAGAAAACTGCGGCATCATTATTGAATCGGAATAGTGAAGGGCATGCTTATTAAATAATAGTAAGAGCAGTACGAGTCATGAAAACAGAATAATAATTCATGCTTTTTAATGATGGCAGAACAACAGCGTAATAGTAACGGAAATGGAACAGTAGGTCATGCTTCTTAACAGAAATAAAGAATGGTAACAATATTGAAAACAGGTAGTGATGCAAGCTTCCTAACGAATATAACCAATAGTAAGTAATAACGAACATAACAGCGAAAGCATATTCTTTAATTACTAAAAATCCGCAGCAATAACTACTGAATACGGACAGTGAAAACATGCGCCCTAACTGATGAAGATAGCTTTAAGAATAGCGAAAATGAAACAATAACAATCATGCTTTTTGAATGTCTATACATCAGCGAGTAGTAGCGAAGTGAAATAGTGAACACATGCTGAATAACTATACACACATGGAAGCTATTAAGTGGACGATTACTCATAGATTATTAATAAAACAAAATCACCATTATTAACAACAACAGAAATCCATTAGTCATTTATTCATATTTCTCATCCATTTGAACATCTTCTCTTTGATTCATTCAAGCTCAACCTAGCACTTTTCACAACTTTTCTACTAACATTTTCAAAGAAAGCAGTAAAAGGACATCCAGGGAACATTAACAGGGAACATAGTAAGAAAATCTAAACATTCAACAGAGCTAGAATACAATAGCCAGTAGAGTACCTAGAGGGAATGTGGAAGTTTAAGGCATTTACTAATGTACAGCAAGCAACTACACAGCAAGACTTAAAGCAACTACAGGAACTACAAAAAAAAATCTCTACAGCAAACAATCACTCACACACACTTAACTTGGGTGTAGGACCTCCAAATGGCCAATGACTACCCCATTCCTTACCCTTGAATACTCTTCTTCCTCGGACAGCAGCCCCCTCCTTAGCTCCACAGCAACCCTTGCAGGAACCTTCTCCATGAAGAACGACCAAGAAGAAGGGGGATGAAGGCCTGAAGAAATAGGCTCACCTGGGACAATCCGTACTTCTAACAGAGGAGCAGCAGGCAAATCCCAGCTGGTCGGCCTTAATCATGTGATTTCGTGTTGAGGAGCTGCGATTTCATTGGTTTAACGTCGCTTTCATTCTGATTTAAATTTATTTTGTCCCTGATCTGCGATGATTCAGACGAGTGCGATGACTTAGCCTCATCTGCATGTCATCCGCAAGACAAAATTCCTTAGGCCTAAATGGGGCCTCGGACGAGAAATGGCATCCCCATTCCATTCGTACCGTCTGAATTGGGATTCAGACGCCATTCGGCGTCCATATGTCATCCGCATGTATTGTCCGAATGTGTCCAAAATTCAAACAGAGGCCAATCGGACAAGGTCCATTCTCGTCAGCCGGCGTCCGGACTCGTTTGAAAGTCTCAAGACTTAAACAGGTTCAAATCGGATGCATGCTGCCCTCATCCGCGTCGTTCGCACCGTCGTCCTAAAGTCTCCAGACTTAAACAGATTTGATGTGGACGTGTCCTGTTCGCGTCCGCAACACCTCAGCATAGTGAGGTTAGGATGCCGCATTGCATCCCAAGTCATTCCCAAGGCCTGGGCGATGTTCCATGTGTTTTACAGACGACACTTCTCACCCACAAAGGTGTTCGTATGCGTCCTAATGGTTCAAAAGTCAAATTCCTTTGCGTTTTCTATCCGAATTGATTTTTACGAAATTATGAGTCATAATTTAAAGCGTATAGAGACGATGTAAATACATGTATTATGCCAATTCTTTCCTTCAAAGTCTGATTACATCGTTTAACGGGAAAAATTAGGATCGGGTTGTTACATAATAAGTAATGAGAATAACAAAAGATAACAAACCATGCGTATAAAAATTTTATTTCTTTACTGTTCCATTTCTTTCTAGTTTGATTATGAGGCACCGTCCACAGAAAATGAATTCGGGACCATTTGGTCATCCTCTTACTAGGTAGCTATATCCAATCCCAGCCAACAACAATCATTTTATATATGTTACTTTTTTTCTTTATCTTTCTTATATGCATTCATAACGTCAGAATACATATTTAAAAAATTACAATATGAATGAAAATAAACACAGTTTACAAATAATAGTTCATTACTTGCTTACTAAAAGTAAAAACTTGTTATGCAACTTAATTAAGCCAAACACATGCACTTTGTTATTTACTTGATAATTTTAAGAGTATTCCAGTAACGAGTTAAGTCTATCAAGAAAGGAAGATAATTTTTCTTCTTTTTACTTACCTACCTTAAAACACAATAACCTCTCTCTCTTATATAGCCGTAACCAAAGAAGAGAGAAAGGGCAAAGTGTCAACATCTCATTCATTCTTATCAATATTCTCAATGTGTATAGTTTCCTATTAGTACACCATACCCTGAACATTACTCAAGTTGTAGCCCTAATCATTATTTTGTTTTCAATAATCAGATGAAATCCATTGAACCTAAATTTTGGTGATACGCTGTAAATCATCAGATTCCCAATGCGGTCATGCATGCATTTGTTGCTGCCAATCAAGTTGTTGAAGCCTTCGCTCCCGTAATTCCACTTTTTTCGTCAAAACATAAAAAAATTTCATGTTGCAAACGTGTTTCAATTTGCGAATGCTTATACACCCATAGTTTCATTGATCAATGCTTGTTTTTCTCCCTAAAACAATAGTGCTTCCTTCATTATTCATATTTACCATGGACACGCTTTATTCTGTGAACACCTACACTCCTGCAATGTTATTGTACAACACTTGCTTTCTCTCTAAAATGACAATGTTTCCTTTGTTGGATCGTGTGCATGCCTATAGAGGATGAATTAGGTGTGCTAAATTTTTTCGTGCGATAATTAATTCTCTAAATCATAAGTGATTTATCACATATAAAACATACAAATAATAATAATAATATAGAGCTTAAGGGACATAGAGTGCAAACGATGTTGTTCACGCTGTTCGGCAACTCTGGCCTACATTCACGCTTCAAGTTTCCGACTTGGAGATCCTTGATCACCAAACCTCCCCAGTTGGTGATGGTTGACTTCACGGGGTGCCAACCAAAAATTTTACAGACTATTCTCAGGGTGTCACCCTCTAGATTAATCTTCACAGGTGTCAATCTAGCCTTTCACTGTTTGAGTATAGAAAAATAGAAAACTAAGTATTCCTAACTCAAAAAAATATAAATATCAAGTTTGGGGATTGCACAGTTAGGATTTATAGTCTTTGAATAATGAAAAATCAAGAAACAATTTTGGCAGAGCTTTGTTTCGATTCTTGCTTGGTTACTTTAAGCTTCAGAGTGTCTTCTATATATAGAAACTATGAAGCAGGTCGACCAATTCTATTTTGGTCGACCGCCATCCGACCATTGGAATCTATCTGTTGCATTGTACAATCAGACTGATCTACCGCTTTCTCATATTGGTTGACCCCTTCTTCACAATTTCTATTTCTTGGTCAACCAGTTGATTGACCATTCCTCAACTACAAAACTGGGAAGTAATCTGTTTAATGTTGCAGTCGACCACTTCCTCACTACTCGACCACTTGCTCAACCACAAAACCACTAAGCAATCTACCTTTAAAATAGGTCAACCACTTTTTATTTGGTCTAGGGAGTGTATGCCTGGTCATGTGGTGGATTATTTCGTGGTTCATCTAATGGGATTAAATGATTAAACTGGCTTGTTGCTATGGAATCTGGACAATCTTGTAGTTGTTCTTGTAATATTTATTTTAATCTATATAAAAATCGTTCGAATGCTAAATATTCTTGTCTTTTATATTCTTGGGATTCTCGTGTTGAATCAACATCTTCTAATAATCTATTATCAAGTTCTTTAGGGAAATCTTTTAAATAGTTAATGATAAAATTAATAAAATATTGTACTTCTCGTTTATCAAGGAAATTTATAAATTCTAATTGTTCCATAATATCATTGCATATACTTTGCGACATTCTTATTGCATTAGATATGTAATGTTAATGATTTTAATCTTTTTTATCCTGAGATTTCTAAGGTATTTTAATCGGTATGTGTAAATATACCAGTGTTTCATTTTAATTATCGGGATATAGATTCAAATAATCATTATTGAATAAATATTCTTTAAAGTAGCAAATAAGATAATCTAGAAGTTGTTCTAAATATATATTATTTTCTGTTTGTTGTATATTTTCGTAGTCAAGTTTAACCCCGAACAATGACATTTTTATTTTATTTTATTTTATTCTAGTGCGTAATGATCGAATAGTTGTATTTAATGATTGTAATGATGGTTCTTCTTTGTTCTTTTTAGGTGATCGTGCGATTAAGGGAATTGATTCATTAATTTGTAATGGTGTTGTTACTAGAGAATATCTAGGAAATTCATATAGTATAAAATTATCAATTCCTGTGAATGATCTACTTCTTAAATGATGTCTATCGTTTATTATAAATTTTCGTTCAGTATTTCGGAGAAATAGTTTTGGAGGAGTTTTTAATTTTAACAAAGGTTCGAATAATTTGTCTATGGATATTTTTTCATCTTGTCTAGATATTAAACTATGGTAGCTATTTGTTAAGGCATAATTAATATTATATGTAATGGTGAAGGGATGATTTTTAGTTTTCATAAAATTTTTTCTTTTTAAGTCATAGCGTAGTGTTATCAATCTACTTCACTCTTTGTCTTTTAAACTAAATTCTAATTGAATATTTATATCAAATTTAATTTTTTCTTGTGTTTAGCTATAATACATTCATCATCATCTATTATTCTGTCATCTTGAATTTCTAGTTCAAGTGGAGTATTGATTCCTTCCATAAAGGTACTTTTAAATAAAATTTGAATAGTACTACAATGAATATATGAAATTTTCATACGTTCTGATTGTTCCATTTTGTTTATTTTTTCATAAATTTGTTGTTTATTAATAATGGGAATTATGATATTTCTTTTTGTTTGTTCTATAGGAATTGTTTCTTCACCCATCATTATTCTATATTTAATTATATTTTTACGTAATAATTTATGTTTAATCATTTCCAATAGAGAGGTATTAAAATTATGCTTTTCATTTAGTGATAATTCACTTTTTCGTATTTTCTTCATATCTATAATATTGTGACACATATATCCTAAGTTCTCTTCTTCTTCATATGATTCAATTATATTATTATTATTATGATAATTCGAAAATGCAAAATCTGACATAAAAAGTTATGAATATACCTGATATGTTTTGCTGCTTGATAATCAGATATTCAGATGATAATATGATGAGAATGATCCCTCGAGAGTATTATCTTAAGGATCAGATCAACCAGCACGCTAGTTGAGAGAGTATTGTGGAGACTTACACCAACTGCTCTTTAATAACTCTGAGTATTGTCAACGAGAACACCCTTATTTATAGGAGAGGGTCAGCTCCTTACAAACCCTAGAGGAATATCTTCATCGACATACATTAATTGACAAAAAGAAAAGAGAAGTTGCAGGGAATATATTCCCTGACTCACACTTTATTTTACATCATAAAAGAAGAAAAGAAAAGAAAAAGCAAAAGAGTACAATAATTTACATACTATTGCAAACTTTAATTATCAAATCTTCATTCTTGATTTGCTTTTGTTGTTGCTGTTCTTCGAGTTTCTTTTTGATGCTGTAGCCATGTGATAGTCTTTCCTTTGGTCCTTGTTTCTTGTGATAGGGTCTATTCATCAAAAAGATTGTAGGTTTCTGGATGGCTGTAGTCACATCGTACCGTAGTTTCTTTTTTCTTTTTTGTTGCCATTTGTTTTTGTATTAAGAAGAATTGCTGACATGATTTCTGATATTCCTTGTGTTTAGCTTCAGCTTCAATAGATGACTGTGAATTGATATAAAGTCATATGGCATTAAGGATGATTCCATGGCTTGCCCACGGGTTACTTCATTTGGCTAGTGAAAATAAACAGTGAATGTATGTTGTTGAACTAATGTGAATGAGATGTTTAATGTCCAGATAGTCAAAAGCTGAGATTCTGATCTTCTTAATTTGTTTCAGAGCTTTTTTGCTGAGATAATAATTTCCTCGACTAATTTTTTTATATGCCGCATCATAATTCTTTTTTATCCATAAATATTCACATAATAATCTTGTTTGTTCTCTGCTGGATGCATGAGAATATTCTGCATAATCTGCTGGATCAGAAAGTAATTGTAATATGTCTTCATCGTTAAGATACTGTTGTCGCCATGTTGTCTGTATGATGGGTATTTGTATGTTCGTAATGTAGGTGTTGATAAGTACCCTTAGTAACGGTTTTGATCTGATATGTGAGCGAAAGCACTGATAAGAGTAATAATATGTTTTTGGAACCGTAGTTCAATGAGAAAAAGCTCTGATAAGAGTAATGATTAAGAGTAATAATAGGTAATGTGAACCATAGTTCAGTGAGCAAGGGCTCTGATAAGAGTAATGACTAGGAATTCTATTGAGTATATCAGTGAAATACATCACTATTACTCTGATAAGTGTATCAATAGGTAATAATGATCTGATAAAATATTTTGACAGGTCATTTTGATCATAATATGATTGTCTGATACGTTCAATTAGATATGCATCCTTGACAATACGTTCTTGTATTATTTCCTTTCTCAGGTCAATGTATCTTCAAAACAGTTCTTTTCGGATTTTATGTATTTGATATAGAGTTGGTATTGATGTAATTGTAATTGCCATCTAATTAATCGTCCTTTTCGATAATCTTCTTGTAATTTATATTTCCAAAATCCGGTTACATATTTTGAATCTGTTCTAAGTTCAAATCTTGTTCATAATAAATCAATTTACCATTTTTTCAATATTTTAAGACATGCATAGGTTTCTAATTCTTGTATTGAATAATTTTGTTCAGTTTTAGTAAATGTTTCTGATAAATATTTGCAGAATTTTGATGGTATTTTTTCTGTTTTCAGAGAGGACTTAGTATCAGACTGTGTTATTATATTGCCTAATTGTTCTTGATTTAAATCTTTTTTCCGTCTACTGTAGCAGGCATACATCTTACCCAAGTATCTTGGGATGCATCAGTTTCTATAATAAGGAAATTTTTTGTATTAGGATTATATAATGTTGGCAAAATGTGACATTTATTTTTGATATGTTTTACTATATCAGTGTCTTGACTTGACCAAGTCCATTTTATTTTTTCTGATATTTTCTTTTGTAATTCTTTTTTTTCTTTAGCTAGTTCTTTTAGGAATCCTTGATCAGCAATATAATTTAAACATCTTAAAAATCTTTGTACTTGTTTTCTGTCATGTAACTTGTCGGGGAATTGGTATAATTTTTCTTGAATGTTAGGTGTTAATGCGATTTCACCTTTATCATTTATATTTAATCCTAAATATTCAACTTCTCTTTGTAATAATTTGAATTTTTTTGTGATATGACAAGTACTTTTTCTTTTCATTTTTGTAATACTTTTAATACTGCATTAATATGATCATGTTTATTACCTGATGTAAAAATATTAATATCATCAATATAAGCTAAGCATATATCTTCTAATCCTTCTAGATTATGATCTATAAATCGTTGATATATTGATGGTGCTTGTTTTAGTCCAAAAGGTAATACGTTCCATTCATATTTTTTCTATGGAGGACAACTAAAGGCAGTTAATGGTTTAGTATTTTCGGCTAACCTAAGCTGCCAGTACCCTGATTTTGCGTCTAATGTGCTAAATAAATTATTTCCTTTAAGTTTTTCTAATATGTAATTTTTTCTAGGTAGTTTATAATTGTCTCCTATAGTAACATCATTTAATTGTTTATAATTTATTACCATTCTTCTTTTTCCTCTTTTAATTTCATTCTTATTTCAACATAGAAAACTGGAGCACTTTGAGGACTCAAGCTTTCTCTTATAATTCCTAATTCTAATAGATTTTTACATTCTTGTTGGAATTCTTCTACGTCTCTAATATTATATGGTATTCAATTAGGAACATTAATTTCAGCCAAAGGATCTTTTAATTTAATAATAATTTCTTCTTTGTTATTATTTTTTATGTGATCAAGAGGATTGTCACTACAGACTTCTTGTAATTTTTGTTCGAGAATTTGTTGAGTGGTATATAAAAAATGAATTATATTTAATACTTCATGTCCTATGATTTTAACTACTTCAGTAGGGGTAACTATTTTTTTGGTGATTTGTTGTGATTTAGTATCTTCTCCCTGGAAAAGTGAGAGAAATACTATGAAAGCGTTGAATAAATGGTTGATATAGTTTGAGAAAATTATTCCCTAAAATAATATCTACGCCAGAATCATTAAGATAAATAGTTTTAGCAATAAAAGGATATCCTTCAATAATAATAAGAACGTAAAAGCCAACATACCATATTGGATTAACAGATTTATCAGCAACAATAATTTAAGTGGAATTTATAATTTAGTCCATGTAGGCAAAACATGTCGTTTAGCAAAACATAAAGTTGATCCAGTGTCAATATAAGCATAATAAGTTTGACTTCGAATAATAATTTGAATAAAGGTCACATTAGGATTTTTAAGACGTAATTATTTACTCAACACTAGTGGTTGATTGTGAAGAATAGTCGGATGCATAGGCATAAATGTCAATATCGGAGCAAATATTAGAATCTTCAATAGGATCATAACCAATTTCATAGACTAATCTCAAAGTTTTAGTTTTAGTATTATTATTAAATCGTTTAGGGGCATAATGTCATTCTGCATGACATAGCCAACAAGTACATGTTTTCTTTTTAGTTGGACAAAATTTGTCAAGTTGTGTGCGTTTCTTTTGTCAAAATTGTTGTCTATTTTAAAAATATTTACAAGGATTTTTCCATCTTCTTTTTTGATATTTATTATATGGGATTTTTCTCCATTTTTTCTTTTTTTTTCTTTCAAAGCATCCATAATTTCCAATTTTATCTCGTATTTTATCACAACATAATTTAATCTTCGCTTGTTTTTTTGCTGTTTTGTTAGTGCATGATTCTTGCATCCATATTCTAAGTATTGTTATTCTCACCCCTAAAGTATCATGTACAGCTTTGATAGCTAATGCTTGTTGTAACATTGGTTCTAATATTGAATGTAATGTTGATGGTAGTTTCCTAAAGAATAATGTTTTAGCCATTTCTTGATGTTTATAATCTAATTAATAATATTTTGTTCTGAATTCACAAATAAAATTTTCTACATAACAAAGGTCGCATATCTATATATTGGTTAACTGCCAAAATATATTATTAATGAATGTTGTAGTTTCTTTTGTTTCTTTAGGATTTCTTCCTATGAATTCGGCTGTTAGTAATTGAGTAATATTTTTGAATATTGTAATAGCATCTCTTTCAAATAACACGACTTTGGAAGGAGGATCTAAGGTAGTTAAATAGTTATATTCTACTCCAGTTGTTTGGTGAGCGACATAGTTAAATAAATCGGATGGGGTTAAATCTTTTATTTCTTGATTTAATTGTATGAATATATTAATTCGATTTGTCCAATCTTGTAATACCCTATATTCATTTTCTACACAATCTAGGTTTAATATATTAGTGCCCTGAAAATTTTCTATTTTTGGAATATATTGATTTGGTATTTTTGTCCATTTATTTGTATAATAGTATCCTTGTCTGTTCATGTAATGTTTAAATTCTTCGTCTTGCATATCGTTATATGTTCGTTTTCTTTGTTGTTGATATCGATGACTAGGTTCTACTAACTCATGTTTTACATAATGCGGATTACATGGATTTTCGTATGGGTTTTCGTCTGATGTGTAATCATAAACTATTTCATTGGTTCTGTTTCTGCTTCTCTGTTCATTAATAAATATTTGTCTTGTGTGTCTTCTTTAGGTATATCAAGTTCGGCAAATAAACTAGTAAGTTTAGCTATCTATTCTTCTAAATTTTCCATTATATTGTAGGATGTGATTGAATTGTTAGTTTTTGCTTTATTCTTCTTCTTAGATTGATTTGTTCGAGATCTTCTATGGTAATATATCTCTTTTTTTCTTGTCGGATTATAATTTGTTGAAGACTATCAATTATTTGTACTATACATTTTCCATAATTTATTGGTTGACTTTGTTTTTCTGGATCTCTCTTAAACTTATTGACTAATAGTATAACTATATTTTTTACTTCTGTTAACTCTATATAATTTTCTCTAGTGGCATTTATTTCTTTTACCATTTGTTGGATTGCTATATTTTGTTGTTTTAGTTCATAAAGTTGTAGAGTTATATTTTCTATATTTTTAATTATTTCGTGAAAACTATTATTCATCCAAATTCACTTCGTAAATAGCATTCTAACTCTGTTATCATTATTTGAGTATTTGTTGCTTGGGTTTTTAAGTTGGCAATTTCTTGCTCTATTTTTGAAGTTTAGCTTGATTTTCTATAATTATATCATGAGTATTTTTTATTTTTTGTTTAAGTTTATAGTAATAGTCAGTCTTGAATTCATTTGTATGAATTACATTGTTTTATATTTCTTGTAGATCGTCTGTGTTATGATGAATTATGAGATATGATAGAATTTCCATAATGTTATTTAAAAGAGCTTTTGTTTTTAAATTATCAGATGTATCTAAATAAGAATTTGTACTTCCTATAGTGTAATTGGTTCCAATAAGTAGGTTTTTTGGTAGAATAACCATTTTTTCTTTAAAAGAAATTCCTGGTACGTTATTAATTTCAGTAGTTATATTTCTAATGTACAGATCTTTAATTTGTAGTTTTTTAGCTTCATCGATGTTATTCATTGTTAAATCTTAACTATCCCTAAATATGCTATAACATAAAAGGATATTGTAAATTAGTAACAAGCTAAGGATAAAAAATAATATAGGTACTGTTATAAGAATAATTATTCTATAATCCATAAATATTGTATTAATTAATTAGTGTATTGTAGTTAGTGATGGGTGATGACCATACTGGTAAACCTCCATTTGGCTTTGGTCGACCTCTACTTTGTGTTTTGCCTTTTTCATTATTCTAAGTCTCAAATATCATCATTTAAACTACATGGACTTAGGTAAATACGTTAGGTAAACACGTATTAAGGAAATTTCCATTGAATATAAATAACGTATTTACTAACTTCAACAATTACTAATTAAATAACTTAATTATACAAATAATATCGTCATCATTAAAAACAAATAACCTAATATCAATATGGCCAAGAATCTCTCATTTTTTATGATGACAAAACATGTTAAGTTGTTTAATTACCTATCCTAAGCATGTGCATATAGAATTGCATAACATGATTTCTCTCCCTTACTTTATGCAATCTCTCACATTTAATTTCATGCAAAATATGCTATCCTAACAACTTATTCATATCTCTCCCATTTTTTATCATAATCAAAAAGAATTTTAAGGGAAAAAGAGTTCAACAATCAAAATCAAATATTCAATTTAAATCATAAGCAGTGTTATTCCCCTTTTTGTCATAGATTACTCAAAAGGAAATCATTGAAGGGAAAACCACATTTAAAAATATGATACCAATTGTAATAATACAAAATGAAATAAAACTTTTCTTCCCCTTTATCATTAAAAACATATAAGAGTTGGGGTAAGCCCATTAAAAACATACAAATTAGATTTCTCCCCCTTAGAACAAACAATTATTGAGAGATACATTTAATTCCAAAACAAGAATAAATAATCAATTTACCAATTGTAATAACCTATCTTTGATAATTAAAAAAATCCAAGTTAAAACAATTTTCTCCCCCTATTTCAATAAGCAATTTCAAATCATGGTGAGATACAAACCAAAAACAACTCAATCAAATTAATTTTCCCCCTTATCATTAAGCATATATAATAATTGTTGGGGATATGCATCAAACACACACAATTATATTTTCTCTCCCTATGTCAATGCACAAGTTTAAATCAATGGGGGAAACAATATTCATCAAAATCAAACTCCAACAATCCTTCAATATACACAATTTTTTATACCACTTGTTGGATAGATAAAAAAAAAACTTTAAAACTAAAGACAATACAATTGAAGAAGAAAAACAAATTAGCAAGTGATATCACCAAGAAGTATGCAAATTTAATAATCAATATTAACCAAGAAAATAAAATTTCAACCTATATGCATATTAACCATTCAAATCAAATCAAGAGTATACATTATCAAACAATTTAAACAAACTAATTTCATACTCTTGATTCAAAAGTGAAAAATACCTAAGTGTTTTTCTTAGGCACCCAAACCTTTTTGGGTCCTTTATCCTTTAGGGTGGTTCCTTTAGAAACTCACACCATTTTAGGATTTGCCATTTTATCACTCAATTTATTAATTAATAGTATCATTCAAGTATGAAATAGGTAGTACCCAAAGTATGAAATAGCAGCAGAATCATTCAAGTTAGTACCCAAAGTATTTTTGTCAGGCCACTTAGAAGCAACAAATGTCTTACTGATTTTTGGAAGGCGCTGTAATGCAAGAATGGATTGTTCATTCAGAAGGGCAACCTCAAAAGCAAGAGCAAGGGAAGATGGTTTATTAATTTTCACAGTGGCCTTAATTTCGTCTTTCAGCCCACTGTTGAAGATAGCAATATAATATGATTCTGTCATCTTTGGTAAAGAAGGTTGAACTAAAGACTTGAGAGATTCAAACCTTTCAATGTAGTCTATCACCGTAGTTGTTTGAACAATTTTGGCGAAAGTTTCAATAACCTCTTCAGCTGTAGAAGAAGAAAATCGACGACACAGTTCTGAAGCGAACAAATCCCAATTAGCCTGAGGGTACGTAGATATAAAACCGTCGAACCAAATGCTTGCCTTTTCTTGCAAATACATTTCTGCCATTCCTAAGCGTAAATGGGCAGGTATTTGTTGCATGAGAAAAAACCTATTGACCTTTCGCAGCCATTCTCGCGGACTTTCCCCAGAAAAAATTGGAAAATCCATACGAGGTCCTCTGTTTGGAGAAATAAAGTCTTGCCTCGGATTGTCCTGTATAGGGGGATTATGAGAACTAGACGGTGCCGAAGATGGGGCAACAGGTGGTTGCATCACTTCTGGCCGTGAAGGAATCGCTTGAGTAATCGCCGTCAAAATGGAGTCCTGTTTAATTGTGAATTCTTGAATGAATCCGTGTAATGTAACATCTGCTCGATCTTGGCGAGTAGCTAATTGTTGAAATAACTTCTCTGAAGCTTCCAGGCGTGAAAAAATGGTAGAAAAAGAAGAGTCAATATTTTTCAACTCACCATCAATTTTTCGAAATGCTTCCTCGGTAGCTTTAGCACGAGTTTCAGCCATGGCGGAATCGAACAGCTCTGATACCAAATTGTTATGATTCAGGGAATATCAAGAAATGAAGAAGGAGAATTTGCTTTCATTCAAGCGCCTGAATCGGCAGTTTCTACAAGTTTACAGAAATGAAAAGGAAAAACTAACAAGAAAAGAAACTGCTTAGCTCAACAACTGCTCTCTTCTGCTTCTCCTGTAGTATTTATAGTCTTTGCTGAGATTTCTCAGTTAACGGCAGATTCCTCAATTAACGGCAGTAGTTACATTTCCAGTTAACTCTCTTAACAGCTGGCGACGACGTCTAATATCCCGTTTACGCCTTCCTTTCCAATGAAGCTGTTGATGATCAACACTTCCATCGTAACATACCACTAGGTCCTTTTATAGGTCATCATAAACTAAGAAAATTAGGTTAAAATGGGATTAGGGTTTCATAGGGAAGGCAGCGCGTGGATGGCCTTCATGTGGGCTAAGTGATGCGCATTGAATGATTTGTAAATCCATGAGAAATCGATTTTTAAACGAAAACGTAACAGCTATGATTGTGTCATTTATTTCTTATAGTTGAGTGTTTTATTTGTTAGAGAAAATTATTCAGTTATTGACTTATCATTGATCGCATAATACTGTAGTTGATTTGTTAATTTCCCTATATATATATATATACTTTTACCCTTTTATGCATAATTGGGCTATGCATACACTACCAACTAAAAACATGTTACATATTATCATTTGATTGAATAATCCAATCGGAAAATAATTAATTTCAGCCCATAGTATTTAGCGAGTGTTGATAATCAAACAATAGTTCCATTATTATTGAATGTAATTGTTGAAAAGTAGATAGTGATCCTAAATTAGTGTTTGGACTTGTAATTAATTAATAACCGTTGCAGACACTTGATGTAGTCTTTGGTTGTACGTTTAATTGAAGTTATTTTTACATGTCACATTTGCTGAACAATAACAAACTTCAAGGACATGAACTTGTTGAAAATTAAACAAACGTTTATGACGCAAAGAACAGTTCAAAAAAGTAAGTTTAACCTCGCCAAACAGGTCAACCATGAGTTAGTTCAACGTTATAGTGTCTATCAGCAATCGGCATTACAACCCTGAACAATCACAATGCAACTCTCCCTATGCAGCCAAGCTTTTATTGTAGAAAATCCTCAGAAATTGGCCCTTCTTTCGGACGAAGCAGTTGTAAAAATGAGGTATATGCATATATTACTAAACTATTATAATTATTATGACAGCATAAATTGAGTTTTATGAAGCTCCCTAGCTGGCTGGTTAGGTCGCTTCATTTCAGTGTCCCCAAAGAGAGCTGCTCCTTGCTCATTCCTTGAAAAGAAAACTACCAAGCCTGTTTGCTTCGGCCATCGTTACAGTAGGAGAACACAGAATCTGATTCAAAACACCCATTAACTACTCACAGTTGAAGAAAGAACTATTCACTCTCATGTATGACTCTAAAAGAGAACGACCCACCATCATCAGACCCATCACATTCTCCTACCTATCATTGA
Source organism: Begonia loranthoides (assembly GCA_022433065.1). Lineage (NCBI taxonomy): Eukaryota > Viridiplantae > Streptophyta > Magnoliopsida > Cucurbitales > Begoniaceae > Begonia > Begonia loranthoides. The sequence goes on along the minus strand of CM039470.1, from coordinate 13,534,970 downwards.
AAGATAAAAGGTCAAACAACACTCCATCAAATACTAATAATAACCAGTCAACATGAGCCACAGCAGTGGACCAGAAAAACTAGTCTGAAGAACGTTTGGAAGAAGCCTGCCAAAGCTTTGGGGATGGACTTCAGATTGAAGTGACAGGCAGTGAATTATTGCCTAATCACCAAGTAATCAATTCGAGCATGCAACATAATTACTTGTCCAGAAAAACACAAGAGTCGCTCAAGTGAAATTTTCAACTGTTAGCCTAACAATAATCCAGATTTCAGCTCAGCTGATTCACCCCCTTGGTGGTCGTTTGCAGATTTAGAGAGCACTGTAATGTCTCACAAAAGAGAGCTTCATCCATTGTCAAACAATAATTGGGATGAAAACAATAACATAACTAGTCATAACTCTCTACTCTCAATCCGTCTTCTCGCATTTTTGGGGTTAACATGGAAATTTAGAAAAAAAAAAACTATGCAAGAAATTGTACAGATAATCGCAGAGATATTCAAACTTAAGCCACAAGAGCATACTTAGTTCTTCCACGCCCATCTCATTGATCAAACGATGCAGAAAAACAAAAGTAAAAGGACTTGCAACATTCTATGCAGATTTCAAATGCAGAATGTTTTATTTAAAATCAAAATATTGGCAAGGAAAGAGCTAAGAAACTCGTAGCTGTGGAATCATTAAATCCATATACTGACCTACAAAAACAATGTTGACAAAATCCTAAATAGTGAGAACCGGGTCCATATAATGATAGGAAACATAGAGACTACCTTAATAAACAAGTACATTTTATTTTATAAGAAACAACAATTTGCATCAAATAAAATACATTAAAAACAAAATTCTCCAATAAGCAGAAAAAATGAAACCGAACAAGTCAATATTTCTTCCAACAGGAAAGAACAACAACAAGATAATATAGATCTTTAAATATTTGGATATATTATGCACCATTTGAATGCATAAAAAATCAAAATTATACCAAGAATCATCCGATAATCCAAATATTTAGTGAGGCACAAGATCAGAGCAATCATTCTTACAAACATTAGATGTAGAAGAAAGAAGGAATAAATCTTTTGATGAACTCCCATTTACAAGAGAAGAACACTTCAAGGACATGAAGCCTGCTCTGCCTCCGATTTTATCATGCGTTGATTTGGCTTAGAAATTAAAATTTATGGTTGAACTGTCACCACACACAGCATTTGGATTTAACAACATGAAAATTCATTCTAAAGATTCATCTTTACTTTCCATGTCTGTATCATAAAACTAATCAGAACTAGCAAACTAACAAACACCCTGCTCTAACTTCATGTCCAATGCATGATACACAAACAAGGAAATGATCAGTTTTTTTGTATTAAAACTCTTTAATTTGGAATGTAATCTTCCCTTTTCAAAATCCATTTCATTATACCTCCAAGAGAGATCCTCATCAAGCAGAGGCCACCATAAATCAAGTTCAAGGGGCCATGTCTATCTCTGCAAGAAACAACAATCATTTATCAGTAGTTCTCAAACTGAATTTCATAGTAAAATACGAACTGTTCTATAGATAAACAAAAGGGTACACATGCTGGTACCTTTGCCGGAGCATCGGCCACTCGATATGAATCAGCAGAAGCACCCACTAACCATAGACCGGGAAAACTTGCCTGAAAGTTCATCGGAAAAAGTCGTTACACTTGTCAGAAATCATTTCAATTAAAAAACACATAAGTGGATTAATATACCGAGTTTAAGGAAACAAAGAATAAAAGCAAAGACCAGAGAGAGAAATCGGGAGAGAGAGGAAAGAGAGAGCTCGTACATCGAGCAGTTTCTGAACATTTTTGGGCCTCTTCCTGGGTCTTCGAGCTGGTCTGGAGCCGGTCATGATGAAAATATCCTCCTCAATCTCCTCTCTCGACAGCGCGATCCAGAACTTCCTCTTCTCCTTCTTCTCGAAGCTTTGCGACTCTGAGAATCCCCTCAATCGAAGCGATTTTGGCTGCGGATTCTCCCCCAGTTGAACCGCACCAAGACCAGAAGTAAGCGTCGGTTCTGGTTCCTGTAAGTCTCCTCCATTCTTCAAATCAATCAGTGCCTTTGACGACAACCCCTTCCTGGGCCTCAAATTCCATGGCCTCTGCGCTGTTTCCTCTCCCTCAGCATCTTCACCTTCCCGTTTTCCCTCCTTAACTTCATCTTCTTCGGGGCTCTCGCCTCGTTCGGAATGCATCGCGGGTACGTCTGCCGGGGAACCAGACGTGAAAGCGACCCGGTTCCGAGCAGCCCTCGATCCACTTCGAGAGTGATGTCGGGCGTCATGGTCAGATTCGGCCTCGGAATAGTCGGCAGCGGCTGAGGACTCGCCGCCACCGGAACGGCGAAAGCGGGGGCCAGTATTGGTCTGGTTCTTCCCACCCCATCTAAGGAATGATAAGGAAAAGTTATGCAGAGGCTGAGACTTCACCGGACCGGTAGCCATTGAAACCCAAAAAAAAGTCCTCTTCGTCCAACCCCGCTCGCATATAATACTCTGCACCCACCTCGACTTCGATGCTTCGAAGGAGTAAAAGAGAATGTTTATACGTTCACAAAGTGATGAAAATCAAGGCCAGCAGAGAGAAAACCATCGATGATCTGCACGAAAAGCTTCTGCTAGAGAGAGAAAGAGAGGGAAGAGGCGCGCGTGTGTTCGATTGTGCTTGCCTCTGCAAGACAGTTTGTGCTACGTCCACGGCGTCAGTCTCATTCTCCTTCCCCTTTTTACTTCCCTTCGCTCCCGTTTCTATCCCTATCATTTACTCTAATACCTTTGAAGTCCTTTCATGTAGGGGACACCCTATTAGAGGGCTAATACGGTCCTTTCACCAGTTTTGTCAATCCCAATGTTAAATCAACGAGCTAACTACTAGCTTTTATTTTCTAACAAATTAACTACTTACATATGAAAAAATGACAAAGTTAACATTGCTGTCATGGTCACCATAACAAAATATCGAGCCGTCGTCTCTAAGAGACCGCGGTCTCTGTGAGAGAGCATCTCTCACAAAGACTGCGGTCTCTTTGTGAGAGACGCTCGGTCTCTATAAGAAACGCTCTCTCACAGAGACCGATGAACGTTGCGGCGTTCGCAGCGTTCTTCCATCATAACGCCGCGGAGCTCGCGCATCCTCCAATTGGGTCATGAGGATTGAGCTTGGGAAGAAAAATGAGATGGAGTTGCCACTGCCGACCGGAGAATTGAAGAGTGGAATGGTTGAAGGCGAAAGCGAAATAGATGAGGAGAACAGAATTGCAATGCAAATGATCTTTTTGTTTTTACTTTTCTACGCACTAGTCGGCTTCGTTAGTTTTGTTTGCAGTTGATAGATTTTTGCAATCTCTCTTTGGTTTCTGAAAAATAACAAATTTTCATTAGTTTTGTTTGGGAACTTACTTTCATCGCCAATAACCAACGCCAGCGTTCTTCCTAATGAACGAACTGCTGCAGCTTGACATTATGATGTTTAACGGCAAACATGAAAGCGATGTTAATGACATCAATTTTTCATAGTTCAATGGTTAATTTATTAACGAAAAAATGATAATGGTTGGTTTGTCACTAACAATAAAGGATGATAGTTGCTTTGTCATTTTCCCTAAATCAATAACTAATAATACCTTAATTGATCTTATTCTATGTGATAGGAGGGGACGAATCCCTTCCCTTAGCCACCAAACATTCAACCTCTCTTAACCTAAAGATTGTTATGGTTGGAATTAGTGAATTTAACATACCTATAATGCTCGAAGACTCGGATTGTTCAAGAAGCTCCACACAAATTTAAGGAAGGCTAATTGGTCGAGAGAATTCACTTGGTACTCAATTAAAATTATGATTTGAGCTATACTGTTATATATATAAATGATAGATTACAAAAGCTAGTTATATAGAATAATTTGTCTTAGTAAATAGCTAGTTCGAAAACTTGATAATCTAACCCTGATTGAGAAACTCCAAGCTAGTACAATGAATGTTGATCGGTGAAAGGCATTCGCTTAGGACAACACGTAGCTAGGTTAAGATTAATTCAAATACTTGGTAATCCCATGTTAGATCAAGAAGCTCCAAGCTAGCAAGATCACGGGAGGTGGATCTCACTAGGTTCTCTAGCACGAACGACAATTAGATTATTACTATAAAAGATAAATTTCAATACGTAGCAATGTATATGTTAAGTTTTGATAAAAGAAAATTATATAGAAAGCATGATTTATGAAATACTAAAAATGGGTATTGAGAATTTCATTCTAAAAAGCAAGTAGTCACTCAACCTTTCTCCCAACCTTGGTTAAGAGTTGTACATTTTTGGATGTCAATGACCCATTCCTTCCCCTATCAAGTGTATAACAATTTGTTAAGGAGAAAAGGGAGAAAGTGATATCAGCGGTGGGAAGGTCTATAATAAGCCTGAGGAGCACCGCATGATCGACCGTTCGATCTCCCTATCTCGTTATGTGGGTCCCACATTTGATGAATCGGACGGTGGTGGTTGAATAATCATATGCATGAAGATCTCCTAAAACGAGTAGCAGTGGGGGCCCACGTGCTCGCCAATTTGCCCTACGAAACTAAAACGTGGCGCATGCGTCAAAGTGGAGCAGATCTTCGTGGCTAATAAATACGTCCTGAGGTTAAGAAAGTAAAATAAAAAAATATTATTTAGAAAGTAAAATAACAAATATTATTGCTTCAATTAAGTTATTTAAAAAATAAGAAAATTAACCCAAAAAAAACACTGAACTCAAGTATAACTGACGATGTAAATTCTAAATAATTTTTATTAACAAATAAAATATAAAAATTATGTTAAATAAACAAGACAAATATTATTTTCATGCTTTTCATTAAAAATTTAAATTTTTCTCTGCAGAAAATATATCATCTTTTCGCAATAGACTTGTCCGTGAAGTAATTGTAGTCAAGAACTTACTTTTTACAACAAAAAACTCGTATTTGCTATAGAAAATATCATTTCTACAGTAAAAACTATATAGATTCCTCCAAGAATAAAAGAAATATATATCTTAATTCTTCAAGATCAACTATAATATGATATTGATGAAAACCGCAATACATTACTTATATTGAAGCAAGAACTTTGATATAATAGAAACACTACAAATGGGGATGGAAGAACCGTTTGATAAGTTGATGAGGAAAGCCACAAGAAATACCTTGAAAAGTTCAAAGAGCTCTAAAGAACAAAAGAAAATTCTTTTAAACATAGATGATAAGTTGCTTTTATTTCTTTCTTCCATGTCTATTTATTGGCTTAAAGTACAAAGAAAAGTTTCTAATAATTAAATAATCTCTTAATGACTTTTTGCCTAATAGACTTGTAACTTATAATAGTAAAAATCTTTTATACCACCTAGAGTAATAAAAAACCAGTAACCTCCAACAATGGTAGATATTCTTTTAACCAGCTAAAAGAGTTTTAAAAATTATTATTTTTTACAATAAAATGTCTTTATTTTAGTAATCACAATAGTCTTAATTGTTTTAAATAACTTTTGTAACTGCAATGCCCAATAATTAGGGCCTCTTAAGTACTTTAAATAATAGGTTATGGATTTATGACTTGGTCACTTTGATTAATGAGTTTGGCCACTTTGATTAAAGAGATTGGTCATTTCCATTAATGTTTGCTCCTCATCTTCATTAACTTTGTCGATGTTGACCAATCTTTGATGTTCCACATTAATGGTCACTTTCAACTTCTCTTCTTGAAGCTTTCGAATTAAATGATTGAGTTCTTCTTTGAATTATTTAGCTCTAGTTTTTGTAACTAATTCAAATGATACTTTGATCAATTCATAAAACTTCTTAGTAGTTGTGCCATCATCATTCCCCTCCTTTTGAAAAAGATTTGCCCTCAAATCTTCACATGCTTCAAAAGGAAATAAATCAACAATATTAAAAGTAGCACTAACATTATACTCACCTGGTAGGTCCAACTTGTAAACATTGTCATTGATTTGCTCAAGGACTCGAAATGTATAGGATCGATGCAAGCCTATAGGGGGAGGGTGGTTGAATTAAGCGTATTAACTTTTTCGTACGATATTGATTATCTATTCCCTAAGTGATTTATCTATAATAAATATGAAAGCAATCACAAACAATAATAAAGAGTTAAGGGATAGAGAGATGCAAAGACTTGGTTGTTCATGTAGTTGGGCAACCCTGCCTACGCCTGCACTCCAAGCTTTCCACTTGGAGATCTTTAATCCACTAACCTCCCTGATTAGTGATGATTAAGTTCACGAGTGCCAATCAAACGTTTACAATTGAATATTCTAGTGCATCACCTTATAATCAATGTTTAAGTACAAAGAATGTAAAATAAAAAATATAAATTCTAAAGTCTAAGCTCTCAAGTGTCAACTCTCAAGTTTGGGAATGAGAAAGCTAGACTAGGCACTAAGTTTGCTTAGAGAAATTGAGTATAAATTTTGAAAGCATATGATTCTCTCTTGGTTAGGTTGCAAAACGGAGTGCCTCTATTTATAAATTCCGCCCAACTAGTCAACCATCCACTTATTATGTCGACCGCCTCCCGACTATTGAAATATAGTGATGCATTTTTCTTCACGACCGATCGACCGTGTAATACCTCGAATTTTCATAGTGCTAAGCATAAGATTTAAGTGATGATTATTAGCGATTTTATGGGATGATTGTAGTATAGAGGTGTGATTTATGGTTTTTGGTTTTTGGAAGTGTGATTTTTGTAAGTTTAGAAGGGATAGCAAGGGAGTGGTCGATCATGGTTATGGTTTGATTGACCATTGAGTGTGTAAGTGGTTGGGGTGGTTGATGAATTGGAATGCATGGTCGATCGTCAACTTTACAAATTATTAGAGTGCAACCATGTAACATCCCATTTTCGTTTGACTTTTCAATAAAATTTTTCTTTTTAAAATTTATTCAAAACCGTTTGAAGGAAAACATCATAGTAAATAAGCACAGAATATCAAAGCATGAAATCGTACTTAAAAAAACATTGTCAACACATCTTAAAACCAAACTATCCAAATACTTAAAACAATTATTAAAAAAAAAGTCTTGAACATATTTAAATACTTTTATTCCATCTGTGAGCCATAACCCCTTGGTCATCACACGCAGGTTAACACAAGCCCTCTCGCATCATACCTTCTCTATGTACACATCATTTGGATCACAATCATTACCCATATCCATAGGAGAGATAATGAGTCTAATGTCTAGTAAGAGAAATAAATGAAATGCAAAATGCTTATGCTGACTATGTGCACATGTCTATCATTTTAGAAGAGAACTTATCCCTTCTGTTTTACTTAACGTCTCACTTTCAACAAGAACAATGGAGAGATCGATACATTCTTGGGATCTAGCCTGGGCAGAACAAGTTACAAAATCTCTATGTGGGAAGAGATACATCATCTCGTAGTTCTCCTAAGCATCACCGTCACTAAGCTCCCCAACCTCCAACATCTATTTACATAGATTAAATTCATTATTACCTCGTGCAGTGTATGATATGCAACCCTAACTGACATGTCTATGTGATGTCACATTGCAATTCATATAATACTAGAAAACAATACAATTCAATCAGCATGCAATACCCTGAATTTTTATATCGAAATTTAATAAGGACAATTGGAGAGAAATTAGAGATTTTTGGATTAATTGGATAATTATCGGGGTATTACCAAAGACATATTTCTAATATTATAAATTATGAAAATTTATTGGATAACAATTAATGATTAAATTGGAAAGGGAATATAATTGGATATTAGGATTAAAGGAAATTAAAATGGATATTATGGATTGAACCGATTTGGTTTGACTCGATCCGAGAACAATGATGTGGTTCGGTTTTTAGTTAAATGAAGAAGGAGATAAATTGTCAATTGGTGATAAATATATATAAAGTAAATGAGATTAATGTAAAGAAAAATTGGATTAAGGTGACAAGGAGGGCTGAACCGGTTCATGCTATGTGTTTTGTGGTCTGGAAATAAATGAAGAAAAGGGGATTTGTGGTTAAGGCCTTCAGCCTATTTCGCGATAGAAACCAGGGGAGAAGGGAGAGAGATCAGGAGGCAATGAGAGACAAGAGCGAGCCTACAGGCGTGGGTCCAAGCGAGGCGATGGCGAGCGGGCTCGGGTCTGGCATACGACTCCGACCGTGTGCAGGCTGCTGGTCGCGGGTGCGACATCCATGAGCGCGAGCCGTGTAGTGCTAGGGCACGGGATAGTTCGGCCCGACTGCAATTGCGATTGGTGGACGCGATTTCTTGGCCGAGGTAAGCTGTTGGTTGACTTTGTCCATCTCCTTTGCATTCGGGTGTTCGTGTGTTGGCAGGGAGCGATTGCAGAGATGGAATCTGGCGTTGTTGGCATCGGGCAGGGGCGAATCCAATCTGACCGGGTCCAACTTGACTTGTTTCTGGTTGAACCGAGTGGCACGAACCTTCCACGTTGGCCCTCCTTTCCAGCTTGGATTGCAGCCCGCGTGGTGGACAGCTTCTGGAAAAGCTGGAGTGCTGTCGGTGGCTTCGGTGTGCTGGTCGGGTGTACACCATCTACCTTCTGGGCATTGGCAGAGTGTGTGTCTTCTACAAATTTAGCCGAAGGTTAAGCAGAGGAGAGAAATGGAGATGGAGAAGGAAGAGCTCTCTGGAAAGGAATGAGAGCCGAGAGAAGTTGGCAGATTTGGGAGAGGGTGTTCTGGAGCTGCTGGATTGCTTCCGGTTGCCCTGTTTTCTGGTGATGGCCGAGTGATGATGGCCTATCTCGGGTGTTGGTGAGACTCTGTTATTTTGGTCGATTGTCTGTAATGTTTGATTTTTGGTTCTGAACATATTTTCTGTTATTGGATGATAAGCTATAGTTGGGGTTAATACTCTGTTGACTTTGTGAGCTGCTGAGCCATGATTTTCACTGTACTGTTAATATGTTTAGCTATTGCCTCTATTGGTTTTAGTTTTAGGATTTTGTGAATAAAAATCAATCTGTTGGATGACGAACTATGCATATGAACTGTTTTGTCATTGGTTTATTTGTCTGTTGTTGTTATTGGTTGGGTTGTGTTAGGTTATTATGAAGTTGAAACGAGTTGTTAAGTTGGTGATCTGTTTGGGTAATCTGTTTAGCTACTGCATTTGTGAAGCATGAACATAGCTACCTCTGTTTGATTTCTATTATTGACTCTATGATTGGAAGAGTTAAGCTCAGTAGGCGGTGATAAGTATTGGATAAATAACCTGTTAAATGGAATATTTGTGTTGGAATGCCATTGATCAATTGTTAGGTATTGCTTTTATTATTTTGTGAAGCATGAATATTTAGCATTGCCATATGAATGGTAAGTTAATAATGACTAAGTTAGATTTGTTCTTTGTGGTAGTAATCAGAAGAGGAATTGTTTATATGTTGTTGGAAGTCGATGGATGGTGATAAAGGTTGAAAGTGTTATTTGGCTTGGATTTAAACCTGTTAAGTGGTAGCTTTGCTTGTTTATTCTATTGATTTAGACTGTAGTCATTAATTGGATGAAGACATAATTGGAAATGAATGTTGGAGCTAATTAGTGAGCTAAGTAGTGATTAAGAAAAACGATTCTATTTAAGAGATTTTAGTAAGTAAGGCATAAGAAATTAGAATAGGCAAAACGTTAAGATTTTAGATGAATGTATTAATGACTAAATATTTCTAAATGTGAAGGTACTAAGAAGGAGAGAGGTTAGAATTAAGCGTTGAATGAAGAATCGAGGTAAGTGATATACATATGTTTTGGTCTTCGGACCTTACATCGCAAGATTAGGAGATGCATGTTTCATTGCTTACTGCTTTCCCAGCATGTTTCGTTGTTTACAGTTTTAATCATCCGTTTCGTTGTTTACCGCTTTCCAAGCATGTTTATAGTTTTAATCGCACATTTCGATGCTTACTGCTTTCTTAGCATATTTCGTTGTTTACAGTTTTAATTGCATGTTTCGTTGTTTACTGCTTTTACAACATGCTTATAATTAGTAATCGCACATTTCGTTGTTTACAGTTTTAACTGCATGTTTCGTTGTTTACAGTTTTAACCGCACGTTTCGTTGCTTACTGCTTTCCTAGCATGTTTCGTTATTTACAGTTTTAATTGCACGCTTCGTTGTTTACTGCTTTTACAACACGTTTCGATGTTTATTTATGCTATCAGAAATTGTAGACATTTACGAGTATTATACGAAACAGATACAAATAACGAACGAATAATAATGCATAACGAAGGAACAAACCACGAACGAAGAAACAGATGACGAATGAAGAAACAGATAACGAACGAATAATAAGCTATAAAGAGTAAAGAGAAGTGAGAAATAACTAATGCAATTAAGTAAAGAAGAGAAAACGGCAATGATATGATGCGAGACTGTTAAGTTCTTCGTGGACAAGTCCTTCGTGGACATGGTCGCTAGCGAGCTTTCGGATTATGCCATCGTTGCTAGCAAGCTTTCGGATTATGCCATTGCTACTCATATCGTTTCCAAGGTCCTTGGATTATGCCGGGACAAACGGCCAATGGTTAGCACGCTTTCGGATTATGCCGTCGCTGCTATATCGGAGGTCAACGATGAAAAGAAAGACCAATGAAAGATAACAATTAAAATGCAAAAGACAAAAGATAAGGAGAAAAAGACGAAAATGACTATTTAAAACACAAAAGATAAAAAGATAAGAAGAAAACGACGAAAACGATGATTAAATCGTAAAAGATAAGAAGATAAGAAAAAGACGAAAACTGAAAATGCATGTAGTATGATGATAGGTGTTATTACTTACTGAGCATTAGACTCATAGCTTACGTCTTGCGATAGGAAAATGACGAACAGATTTAGGAGCGGCTGATGAAGGATTTGAACGAACGAGACTTTCAGTTGGTAGGCTAATTAAAGTAAAGATGAACAAGCTGTAATTATAAAGTAATATTTTATTAATTGTTTTAAATAAATTAATTGTGCTTCCACTACGCTTTTAATTAAAAAAGATTTTATCAATTAAATTACTATTTACGTTTCCGCCACGTTTTTAAAGGAAAAGTAATTTACGCTTCCGCTATGTTTTAAATAAAAGATTTTTATAATGCTTCCACATTTTATTAATTGGATTTTCATAACAAGTTTAGCGAAGGGTTAGTAGCAGTCCAATTAGACGCACTCTGATATTTCTTCAAAAGAGTTTTAAATAAAGAAGGTTTTAGTGGTTAAATAAAAATTTTAAATTTTAGCGTATTTTTTTAAAGGTTACAAAAGACCGAGTCGTTACACAGCAGACTATTGAAGCATGAATCATGAAGCATCAATAAATTGATCCTATACATGCTATCACTAACATAGCATTTAAGCAGGAAATTAACATGTTCCACAAACAATCATTATAGCATGAATTATGAAGTGATTGTAAATAAATGTTACACATACTATAACTAAAACATCAATAAGATGGAAAACAATCCTATACATGCTATAACTAAAATGTCAATGAGGTGGAAGTCGTCATGTTACTCTCCATATCCAATCGTTTCTATCAACTCACATCTAACAGGGATTTAATATTTACCAATCTCTTGTCTTTTACAAGTTATCATCAACAAATTATTCAGAGAATCATCTCCATAATAGGACACCCCTTTCAACTGTATTTGTCCAGCAGTAAAGGTACTAACATATAGTAACTATATTTTCATAACTCACAACAGAACCTACTATGCAATAAGAACAATACAGATTATCTATCACATGCTGTAATTAGACAATTTAATAAAGGAACAACAACACATTATATTTCCTACAAGTTATAAATTAGTGTTTGCAGAAGACAATTCCTATCTAGTAACGTAACTTTTCATCAGAGCATCAACAAATTCCATCAACAGATTCTATTTACTCTAAAATCATACAAAGAGCATTTCATCCAATGAAAAACATCTTCATTTATGAGTTCTATCAACACAAAAGCAGATGATATATCCAGAAATCACACAAAACCTATTATTTCAAGGTAATAACATGGAACAAACACTGTATCATATTATTAACAAACTTTCTACCCAAGCAATAGCAGAGAATGATTGTGGTAACAACAATAGCAGGAAGCATATACACAATTTTTCCATCGAAGCAGAAAATATATTCCATAACAAAATCACACAAACCTAATATTGTGATCTAGGTCTTTTCGGACAAAGAACACACAAATCTCTTACCTTTCACCTGGCTAAACCTTCACAGAAGAAATTTGCTCTTGTCAAATCCTTCTCCTTCCGCACACCAATCACCAGGAACACCAAAATGCCAAGAAATTGCTCAGAGAGAGTTTCAGAAATCACAGAAACTTTTTCCTCTATCCTTTCTACCAATTTTTCTCCTATTTATACACTAAAACCCTTAGAAGGAGACGAGGAGGCGTGATCCCGATTTCCAAGCGATTCGTAACCTTACAGATGTCGGTTACCATTTTTTCCATAACTGATAGATCGCATATCGGTCGATCACCTCCTTATCGTGATCGACCGTGAACCACCAGAGTATAGTTTTTTTTTTTCACGGCCATGGTCGACCGCATGATCAACCGCGAAACCTCAAAATTCAATTTAATATCAATCCTTTGGGACCGTTCGATCAACAACGTACTGGACAATCGTTTGCATAACAATCCGCTCACCACTGCCATTTTCGTGGTCGATTGATTTCAACTATGCTAAATTCCTTAACATTTTGCTTCGCTAGTGATGTGCACACGGAAGGGGTTTAAAGAAAGAAAAAGATGAATGAAGAAAAATGACTACTTTGTAGAAAAGTAATCTTTATGATAGGGCTCTCGTGATATGACTCACACGAAGAGTTTTTTGAATATAACTCACTAAAAGGTTCTTTAGATGTAACTCACCAAAGGATTTGAAAGATGAATCACTCCAATTGTCTAAAAACATAAAACTAGGTGGCTTTAGATAGCCTTTTATGAACATAAATTAGGAAAAGAAAATAGGAAACCTAAAAAAAATAAGAAATCTCCTAAAAATCTTCTAAGAAATCTTCTAAGAAATCTCCTAAAATCTTCTATAAAATCTTCTAAAATCTTCAGCTTGCTTTATCTTCAAGGAAGATGATATCTTTAGTATCTTTTCTTCCTTTAATTTCGCCTTCAAGATCTTTTTGTTATGATTCTCGACAGATTTGAAAATTTTCCATGATCTTTAACTTGACCTCAAATCTTCTTTAAATTTGCATCATCCTCTCCGTGTTTTTGAGGATTTGACCTCAAATCTTCTTTATTTGATATGAATAAGGTAGTATTTAACTTTCCTCCCTTTATTTCTTCAGAGTCCTTGGCTACTTGTTCTTGTGGAAGTGGGGTTAACTTGACTATCTTTCCATGGATCTTGAATGAGTAACAATTGGTGAATCCATCATGCATAGTTTTTTGATCATATTGCCATGGTTTTCCTAAAAGTAGGTGGCTAACGCTCATAGGAACCACATCACATAGTACCTTATCCGAGAAACTCCTAATAGAGAATTCAATTGGAGCTTGCTTACTAACCTTCATGTCTTCTTTGTCGTTCAACCAACTTGTCTTGTAAGGTGTTGGATGCATGGTTGTTGCTATGTCCAATTTGCTGACTAGATCTGTAGAAACCACATTAGCACAACTACCTCCATCAATTATTAGAGAGCAAACTTTGTCTTTGACCTTGCAACGGCTATAGAAAATGTTTTTCCTTTGACCGTCATTAATGCTTGCCTTAGTAGTGAGTACCTTTCGAATGATCATAAGGAGGGGACCCTCGTGAGCATATATTGTTTCAACTTGTTCTTCCTCCTTATGTGTTTCTTGTATCTCATCTTCATCTTCACTCTCAACCTCATTAGTGCCTTCTTTTAGTACCATCACTTTCATATTTGGACATTGGCGAGCATAGTGTCTGATTCCAAGGCATTTGAAACATTTGATCTCTCTTGATTTTGGTTTTGCTTCAATAGATAATGGTTTGTTGTCGCTTGCTTGATTAATAGTACCTTTAATGTCATCTAACTTGAGTGGTGGTTCGGAGAAGTTTGTAGTTCTTTGTGGAGGCCGACTAGTCTTTTCCTTCTCTTTCCTTTTCCATTGTTTTTCCACCTTTTGTGCTATCTTGATGACTTGCTCCAATGTGGTGTAGGGCTGCAAGTCGACAATGTCACTAATGTCATAGTGGAGACCTTAGATGAATCGGGCGATTGTTTGTTTTGTCGGCTCTTGCCAATTGCATTGGATTTGTAAAGTTTCAAACTTGGCAACATATTCATATATTTTGGAAGGTCCTTATTTGAGTCTTTGGAATTGTTGGTAGAGGTCTTGAATGTAATTGCTAGGAATGAACTTGTCGTTCATCAATGCCCTGAGCATGAACCATGATCGAATTGATATTCCTCCTTGTTGTCTTTGGGTGTTAATATTATTCCATCAAATACTTGCATAATCAGTGAATTCAATCGTGACTAGTTGTAGCTTTTTGTAGTCTTAGAGGTTATAACAATTGAATATCCGGTCTACTTTGTCTCTCCATTCGATGTAGTCATGGCCATTAGTGGATCCATTGAATGGGGGGATCGATACTTTGACAAGGTTAAAATCATCTCGTTGTATTGGTCCTCTTTGCAGAATGGCACCTATTTCTTCGGTCTCTTCTCTAGCGGTGTTTTCTTCAACAGTGTTATGAGGATGTTGGGCTCACTGTTGGCTTTGTTCATCGTCAGTTGAGCAACTTTTCGTTGTAGTTCAATGATGAGTTCCATCATGTTCTCCTAGGAGTGAGAGGTCGATGACTCGGCCATTGTTGAACTTGTGGCCTCTTCTTTGTGTGCCGCTTTGGATGCTCCTCGTGTTATCATAAGAAAAATTTGTGAAGGGGAATAAAAAATTTTAGCTCTAATACCAGATGATGTGCGCACAGAAGGGGTTTAAAGAAAGAAAAAGAAGAATGAAGAAAAATGACTACTTTTTAGAAAAGTAATCTTTACGATAGGGCTCTCGTGATATGACTCACACGAAGAGTTCTTTGGATATAACTCACCAAAGGTTCTTTGGATGTAACTCACCAAAAGATTTGAAAGAGGAATCATTCCAATTTCGGGTTTAGCAAAAGCTATTTTGTATTAATCTCCAACTGTCTAAAAACATACAACTACGTGGCTTTATATAGCCTTTTGTGGACATAAATTAGGAAAAGAAAATAGGAAACCTAAAAAATAATAGGAAAAAAAAAAAAGAAATCTCCTAAAAATCTTCTAAGAAATCTTTTAAAATCTTCTAAGAAATCGTCTAAAAATCTTCTAAGGAATCTTCTAAAATCTTTTAAAATCTTCAGCTTGCTTTATCTTCAAAGAAGATGATATCTTTGGTATCTTTTCTTCCTTTAATTTCGCCTTCAAGATCTTTTTATTATGATTCTCGACCGATTTGAAAAATTTCCATGATTTTTGACTTGATATCTTTTGATAGATTTAAATTTGCATCAGCCAATGATCGATTGCAACTCCCCAAAGATCAACCACTCCACTCTTTATCACCTTTATTCTTTATTTAATTATTTATTCTCCTTATTTATTCTCTAATATATAACCAAATTATACCATTTACAAAAATTAATAATATATAATTTCACTATTCTTCCAAATTTTAGCAACATCAATAATATTAATGATTTGGAATTGTAATTTCACAATGTTCAAGTAACGAATTACACATAATCACAGTTTTACATGTAGACACATTTTCCAGGTATTATAAATCATTTTAGGAGCCATTGATCAGCGGAAGGGGAATGATTGACCGATTCCAAAAAGAAATCTATACAGATTGTAGCCATTTTTGAAGCGGTCAATCACCTGAAGGGGGATGATCGACCGGGTACAAAGTAGATTGCAAAATGTTGATTTGCGGTCGATCGTCCACTAGAGGATGATCGACTGGTTTTTCTAAAAAGGGCAGAATTGGCGGTCGATCATCAAAAGATGGTGATTGATCATGGTCATGGTAGAATGTGACTTAAGGACTTGCGGTCGATCACGTGAAAAAGGTAATTGACCAAGAAACCAAGAATCGCCAAGAAATTGGCAAACCATTGTTTGAAAAATGAAGTGGTGCCTGGAAATCAAACTGTCATGACTTGTCATATGTCTGTAACGTTATAAACATGTTATAGGAGAGAAATGGGCAAAAGAAAACAAGAAAAATCTCTTGGTGTTCTCTCAAGAGTTTTTCTATCTTCATTGTGATGCGGTAAGGGTCTGCGGGGAAGAGCTTTGAGAGGAAAGTTCCTGTTGCTGTACGGTTGTGCGAAAGGAACTTCAAAGAGAGGATTTCAGTAAGAAAGGTAGGAGATATGTTTGTATTTTGCCAAAAGTGGCCCACATCGTAAGAATTAGGAATTTTTTGTGTTGTTTGTCAATAAACTTTGCTGTGATTGTTCTGTTTGTTGATGGATGTGGAGATTGATACGCTATTTAAATGATTTTACCATATCTTCTTGTTAATTAGGTGTTTTTTTGTCCATTACGTATATTGTTGGATGATTATAATTAGAGTAATGCTCTATTATTGGGATTTAACTTTGATTTAGTCTACTGCCTTGGGAGATATTAGTGAGAGTAAAGTTATAATGATTTCCTATGTCCATTTACTTCCTTGATAAATTGGTGAAATAACTTGAAATGATTCCTTATTTGTATAGTGTTAATAAGTCTTGAAGTGAAGAAATTGTTGTAATAGGTAAAAGTTATTGAGGTTAGTTGTTATAATTCTCTTTGGTTTGACTGATGGTTGGATAATTTGTAACATCCTGGTTTTTTCCTTACTTTGAAAATCGTGAGAAATTAAATTTTTTTTATAATATCAGAGTAAACTTTTTCTTTTAAAACCAAGTGTTAAATCTATTACTTGAAAATCCTTTTTCCCATTTATTTTATTTAAGAAATAATAATTATATAAAACATTTTAGCAGCAGAATAACTTTCATTTATAAAAATCTTTTTCTTGAAATATAGTGGAAGCTTTAAATAAAACGATTAAACTATTTATTTATTATTTACAAAATCATTTACTCTTTAGCCCATCTAGCTACAAGATCTATTATGTGTAGATCCTTCATCAACTGCTCGGAATATTGATCGTTTACTTTCAAGCATATACCTACATCGCAAGACAGTAAGTTATGAGCCTAATGCCCAGTATGTGATAGGAATAAAAACTGTACAATGCTCATGCTATGCTCTTTTCAAAAACCATATGCGTTTTTGTTTTCATTTTCCATTTTCCGTTTACATTACATTTCAGTCTGTCCCAGTCTTTGTCTAGATACTTAAGTCTTATTAGTCTATCCCTGTCTTTGTCTAGGGATTTTGCAACTGGCATGGCAACTTCGGCTCCGACCGAAAGCTTAGCTAGTGGACAATGGCTTTCTCCGAAAGCCCACTAGCAACTGTGTCCTGGTCTTTGTCCACAGACTTAAACAGTCTCAAGCATACCATTTGCCTCGTATTAAGTATTTTATATTTATTATGTTTCAGTCGGATCAAGGGATAATCCTACAGCCCAAATAATGGTCATTCGCTTCCGGTGATCAGCCTTCCATGAATACTGTACACTTAGTATGTATGAACATCCATTAAACCACCTTTTAAAAACTATGCATGTAAAATCATTTTCGTATCTTTTTAAACCATGATACATGATGCTCTAGTATAAAATCTTTAAGCATGCTCGTTTATTAAACATATCATTAAAAGAACTTAATTTTAATTAACATCCAACAACCAATAGCACAATATATAGAACATGCTCAATTTCTGGTAAAGTAGTAAACAACCTAAATATTCTATGAAAGCAATAAACAATCAACATACAACCCCTAAGTCTTTGTGATGTAGGGTCCGAAGACCAAAACACATGCATATCAACTTACCTGTGGTCCTTAGCGTGTTTCTTTATCCTTTTCCCGTTTAATACCTTCAAAATAATTATCATTTATGTATTAATATATTTATCCATTATAAACCCTAACTTTGATACAGGTAATTCCTTATTTATTAATTACCATTTATCATATATCTTGTTTATTAATTACTTCTTATCATATTTCTATTTATTACTTTTTGCCGTATGTCTATGTAGTATTATTTCCCTATTTATATTTATTACTAATTACCACTTAACAACTTTCTATTTGTTTATCTTTCTTAATTTCATGTTTACTAAACATATATATTTCATTTACACATTTTTCCCTTTTTATACATTCTCTATTTTCTTAATTACATTTATAACCTCAGCGTAATAGTTTAACCCATAATTATTTTAACTATCATTTTTCAATCGTGGATAGTACCAATCAGGAATATTCCAAGGAAAGGCTGGTGGTTCTCAACAGATCACTTAAATACCAGTCTCTTTAGACATAATATCCTTTTCAAATAAGTTCTCATGACAGGCTGGTGAAACACAAAGGTCCATTTAAATACCAATCTCCTTAGACAGAACTTACTTGTATAGTATAATTACACCACTAATAATATTCATCAATGCGATAATAATAATAATAGGGTGATAATAATAATAATAATGTGGAACTAATAACAATATCCTTTAATGAATAATAATGTGATAATAATAGTGTGATAATAAGAATAATGAAATTAATATTTATTCACTAATTATCAACTAATTATGGACTTATTTAAGGATAGAAATATTACCAAAATAATCCAAGAGCTACCGCGTAACTTCTCCCGATTCCCGAGTAACTCCTCCTTCACACTTTCACCCTCAAATATCCGAGATTCGACAACAATACAGAATGTTCACAGGACGCCTTGGAGATTCAAACGGATTAAGAGTTTGACCAGTTATCTATGGAGAGATAAGAACTGAAACTACCAAAGAAAGGAGTATGACCAAAACTAGACTTGTTGGTTGAACAAAAGCTATCAAATTTGATCTCTTCAAGCAAACAATTGAAGAAAATCAAGTCCTCAAAGAGAACTCAAGAAGAGATCCACTCTCTAAGCAAAAATGCTCTCAAATTTCAAGTTGTAAGTTGTGATTTATATTGAAGGTTTGCCCATCTATTTATAGGCAACTCAAAGGGACATGGAGACATCATAAAATTATATAAAATATACAAAATAATTGATAAAATTCAAAGTTAGTCATAGAAAATGGTGGAAGACACGCGGAAGACATGTTTGGTCGGTGATGGGCGAGCCAGCAGGTGGGCAGGGCGCGTAGTGTCGGGTTAGGCAGGTGTGAACGCGCGCGGTTGGAGTGCGCATTATCAGCCATAGACTGTTGGCGTTGTTGGTGCCTAACTGTCGGTGTTGTCGGTGCCTAACTTGTCGGCACACGCACTGACTTTCTGGCGGCGCGCTCGATGAGCCTGGCCGTGGGCTGAAATGGTTCAACTACAAATTTACCCATTGTCTCTTCAATCGATTCCTTTCTTGGGTCTCAATTGGACACTTCTCAATCCCCAACACCACATGGCCCTTGACTTGCCATTAAATGGGGCTTTAACTTGGACTTCATAGATTAAAACATGTACACTTTTGTCCATCTTATTTATTATGGATCCTTTCATTGGTTTTCTCATATTTTGTAATGTATCAATCTGGGTATAACATCCTGATTAATTTATGGGATATTACATAATTATAGCATGTGATGCACCAAGGGGTGCAAGGGAGCAACAATGGAAATAGGTGGTTGGTGGCTTTTGACAAAATAGAACATCTTATTTGAAAATGCTCTATCTTTTGTTCCTGGGATCCAGTTGAGACCAATATTGGAGGAGACGTCCAACTAGCAGAGCTGAAAAGTTTCAACAAAAAACACACCCAAACTCATTACGATACAGAATTTGTGCTGACAAAATCACACTGCCCGAAAGGGTGACAAAATCTAACTTTTGCTTCAGAGAGCCAATTAACGTCATATTTGGAGGGTGCATACAAATAATAGAGGCAAAGATCTCCACCAAAAATCACACTTAAAATCATACAAACGCGGAATTTATGCTGAAGAAACCCCACTGCCCGAAAGGGTGCAAGTAAAATTACAGTTCCAGACTCTATAATGAAAATGGTACACAATCACCAACCCATACCCAATCAAGCTCAAATTTCATACACTCTGCTTCAATCCAATAAAGAAAAATATCCCAAAGTTCCAGAACCAGAATCGCAACACAAGTTAAAAACAAAAACATCAAACTTACAAGTTGGTTGAATACCACCCTATCCGGTGATATTTACTTCAATGGGTTCCTTATGCAAGAAACTACTCCACCTTATTTTCTCCTAAATTTCAAAATTCTCATGCTTGAGATCACCACTAGAAGAGAAGAAGGATGGTTTAGTATAAGGGCTTCACTAGAAGACCAAGTCAAGAACGGTGAGTGAAACGATTTTTGGATACAAGCTTCAGTTGGAAATCTAAACAAGTAGCCATGAGTTTGAGAGGGAGAGTCCTTTAAACGAAATAAGCTTCCGTTAATGTAATTCCAAAATTAGGTTTTAGGGCAGCCTTAAGGAAGGTTAAATACTTCCTTAAGAGTTGTCCTAGAACCAAGATTACAAAAATACCCTTAAGGGTAACTTTGGCATAAGTGCTTGACTAACACACTAGTCGAGTACCAAAATGTCCAAAGTTCAAACAAGCAACAAAATAATAAAAAATACATCCAATCAACAATATTCCAGCAAAAGAAAGAGTCAATAACCATGTCAAACCATTTAAGGAACATGTCTTCAGCTAGGGGTCCTCCTTAAGCCTTGACAACATGGATTTCAAGGGTGTCTCGTGTGCTTTGTGCTAGCCGAGAGTATGCAAGAGTGCTCCAAGTGAGGAGGTATTTTTGGAAACTCCTTATCCTTATGTTTAGATTCCTCTTCATGTCTTTCTAATGCCTCTTAACTTGCAAAATAAGGAGGGAAAAGGGGTTAGTGGTCTCTTTGGCCTAACATTGGAAACCGGGATTCGTGATGCATTATCTTCTTGAGGTGAATGAGGATTTGACATCCAATCCACAACTTGACCCACTTTCCCTTTTTTTGTTCTTCTTCAGCATCCTCTTCAACCAAATAAGTTGATAATTCTTGGATGACAGTAGTAAAGACTCCCAAAAACTTTCGAATGCTCAAACTTGCCTTCATCATGATTTGAAAATTTTCCTTCTCCAATAAAACTAAATTTCCTTTCTTAAAAATCAAGAGCTTCTTCAAGTTGCCATATGTTCTTTCCCAAAAATAGATAGCATGTTCAGCACCAAAAACTTCGGAATCAACAACTCACTAAGTTCAAAAATAGCTATGCAAAAGTTGTTAACCATAATTGGATTTCCATCAAAATTAAGGTAACCATTTCCAACCATATTATCCAAATTGTCATTCCAAAGTTCCAGATGAGTACCAATATCACGAAGTTCTTTAATCCATTCAATCCTAAAAAGCCACGTAATCAAATTATTTAATGGTACGTACCTTTTTGACATAGCACCAACTATTTTACTTGTTTCTCTTTCATCATATTTTATAATGTAGTGCTTCGGTTGCAACAAAGGTTTCACACTAATCTTCTAAAACATATGCATGGAAGTCATATTAAAGCAACTCCTTTTTATCAATGTTCAAAGAACAAACCTTGTCCTTCTTCAAACTTTGGATAAGAAAATTTTTCTCCCTCTAACATTCTTCTTCTCGGGTTTGGAGAGTTACACCCCTTTGAAGCACCACACAGAGAGGTTCATCTTGAGCATAAAATATCTTCTCATGTTTCAACTTCTCTTTAGTTGCTGTCAATAATTCTCTTTACTCTCTTTATAATCAACTTGGAAGATTTTTTCTTTCGGACAATATTTTTCATTTATTGGTGACTCCATCCAGAATAATGGACCTTCATGAGCATATATAAATTCTTCTTTCATTTCTTCTTCTTCATTAGCTGCTGTTAAGGAGTCATCTTGGCTTCCTTTATCAACCAAGCCCTCCAATAGCATCATAACCTTTTGGTTTGGACATTGTGAAACAATGTACCCAAACTCTAGGCACTTGGTGCACTTGATCTCTCTAGACTTGGGTCGAGTGCTTTCCTCTATAACTTTCTTCTCCTCCAACCCTTTGCTGGCCATAACTTTTAAAACAAAAGGTTTATCTTTATCTTTAACTTGTGGCTTGGAAATATTGGAGAATTTATTGCTTGGCCGAGAATGATAAGGCTTGGAAGATCGTTTTAGTTGCTTTTCAATCTTCATGGCTAGTTGAATTACACTATCCATCATTTCATGGGGTTGATCTCCACCTCATCCCCAATCTCTCAGTTTAACCCTTTGATGAATCTTGCAATGATATTCTCCTTCAGTTTATCTAAACCACTCCTTATTTTAGAGTTTCAAACTTGTTACATATTCTTCCACTGAGAGCAACCCTTGCTTGAGACTTTGCATCCGAAGAAACAAATCTTGTTTGTAGTGGTTTGGCACAAATCTCTTCCTCATAAGTCTCTTCATCAATCTCAAACTATGGATTTCCTCATCACCATCATGCCTCCTCTGATTTTTCAAATCTTCCCACCACAAGCTAGCACGACCGATTAATTTCAAAGAAACTAGTTGAATTTTCTTCTTGTCCGAATATTAGAACATTCAAAATTTTTCTCTACTATTTCCAACCAATCAAGAAAGTCATCCCCATTTCTTGAACCTTCAAAAATAGGACTGGATAGCTTTAAATGTTTCAACTCAACACAAGAATTGTTTTTGTACCTTGGACTAGATGGTTCATAACAATCGGTTTCCATATAATCTTCATCTTGTCTACTATCTTCCCGGCCTCTAGTTTCAATTGAGGAACTAATTCTTTTCCTTGGCCTAGGGGTTCTAGGACCCCTCACATTCACATTGGAAGGCTCTTCAAGCATTTGTTGAAGTTTGGCCATCATCCCATGGATTTCATCAAGTTGATGTTGAAGACTAACATCGGCCTTGTCTGGTTCTTTCTTGGGTGGCAGATTTGTGGCCGGCATTGTGTCTTTATTTTTAGCATTTTGGGCACCACTTCTTGTGTTAATTTTCCAAACAAAACGTTGACTTTCAGAGTTACAAAAATAGGGCACTTGTGCTCTGATACCAAGTGATGCACCAAGGGGTGCAAGGGAGGGACCAACAATGCAGATAGGCAGTTGGTGGCTCTTGACAAAACAAAACAAAACACCGAATTTGAAAATTCTCTATCTTTCGTTCTTGGGATCCAATTGAGACAAATTTTGGAGGATAAGTCCAACTAGAAGAGATGAAAAACTCCACCAAAAATCACAGCCAAACTCATTATGACGTAGAAGTTGCGCTGACAAAATCCCACTACCTGAAATGGTGGAATGAAACACGGTTTCAGATACTCAAATTGAATAGTCTAACTTTCGCTTCAAAGAGCCAATTAACGTCACATTTGGAGGGTGAGTACAAATAACAAAGGCAAAGGTCTCCACCAAAAATCACACTTAAAATCATACAGACGTGAAAATTATGTTGAAGAAACCCCACTACCCAAAATGGTGCAAGTAAAATTACAGTTTCGGACACTGTAATGAAAATGGCACACAATAACCAATCCTCGTCCAATTAAGCTCAAATTTTATACACTCTGTTTCGATCCAATGAAGAAAAAAAATTTCGAAGTTCCAAAACCAGAATCGCAACACAAGTTAAAAACAAAGACATCAAACTTACAACCTGGTCCAATACCACTCTAGCCGACGATATTTACTTCAATGAGTTCCTTATGCAAGAAACTACTCCACATTGTTTTCTCTTGATCTTCTAAATCCTCATGCTTGAGGTCACCTCTGGAAGAGATAAAGGAGGGTTTAGTATAAGGGCGTCACTCATATACCAAGTCAAGAACGGTGAGTGAAACGATTTTTGGATACAAGCTTTGGTTGGAAACCTAAACAAGTAGCTGTGAGTTTGAGAGAGAGAATCCTTCAAATGAAATAAGCTTCAGTGAATGTAATTCCAAAATTAGGTTTTAGGGCAGCTTTAAGGAATGTTAAATACTTCCTTAAGAGTTGTCCTAAAACCAAGATTACAAAAATACTCCTAAGGGGAACAAATTTGGCATGAGTGCTCGACTAACACACTAGCTGAGCATAAAAATGTCCAAAGTTTAAACAACCAACAAAGTAATCCAAAATACATCCAAACAGCAATATTCCAGGAAAATAAAGAGTCAATAACCACATCAAATTATTTAAGGAACATGTCATCAGCTAGGGGTCCTCCTTAAGCCTTGACAACATAGACTTCAAGGGTGTCTCGGGTGCTTTGTGCTAGCCGAGAGTATGCAAGAGTGCTCCAAGTGAGGAGGTGTTTTTGGCATCTCCTTATCCTCATGTTTAGGTTCCTCTTTAAGTTCTTCTAATGCCTCTTGACCTACAAAATAAGGGGAAAAAAATGGGTTAGTCATCTCCTTAGCCCGACATTGGAAATCTGGCTTTGTGGCGCATCTACATGGATGGAGGATGTCATTAGAGATTTGTTGACTACTATTTTGAGATGTTTACTACTTTGAAAAGGATAGTATTATGTTATTTGGATTGCTCTCTAGTGTAATTTGATATGTTGTTTAATGTGGCGTTTGATAGATTAGGTGCAATTGATCATATTGTTGTTCGAGGATGTATTGTATAATGATTGTTTAATTGCTTCATTGATCATGCTTTGAGGTTGTTTGACTATATGTTAGAACATGCGAAATTGTGTGCATCAATACTCACGCATCATGGTTTTGAAAACAACACGAAAATGATTTCAAGCATTGTTTTTTGAACTGGTAAATGGATGCTCACACATATCAAGTGAATGTGTTATGGGTTAGTGGTATGAGACATTAGCCTAAGAACAAACCCGTGAGGGCTGATCATTCAAAACGGATAACATTCATTCGAGTTGTGTGATTATCCATTGTATCATTAAACTTAAATGGAAATGAATGGAATATACGTAAATAGGCATTGGGGATTAGGGGAGATTAGTAACAGATCTACTTAGAAGAAATACAGGATGATTTATCTCTTCCCACGTAAGGATTGAATGATTGTTCTGCCCAGGTTAGATCTTGAGAATTTTCTGAACACTTAGAACTAAGATTAAAGAACAAAAGAGATAGGTTCTTTTCTGAAAACGAAAATTGCATACACATGTTTTATAAAAGTTGCATAACATAAGCATTTCATATTTACTATCTCTTACTGAGCGTTAGACTTATAATTTAAGTCTTATGATGTGGGTATGTGTAAAAATGAAAAAATGAGCAGTTGATGGAGGACTTACACGTTGCGAACCTTGTGGCTGGCTAGGCTAACAGATGAAAAAAAAATGTAAAAGGTTTTGTAATAATGTTTTTAAAGAAAAAAATTTTATTTATGGTATTTGTTTTATTACATTTTCTACTTTGTTTTATTTCTTTTGGTTTGAAAATACAAAGTTTTCCGCTGTGTAACGTTTTAAGTTAGAAAATGCGTTTGAAATCATATCGTTTTAAAATGTTTGAAAAATGGGATGTTATAGACCGCACACTGTTCATCGGTCAATCGCTGGAGTGTATTTCAAAACTCGAATTGCAAACTGTCTCTTGACTAATTGACTGCTCCCTATAGTTTGGTCAACCACGGCAGTGAATCCAAAATTTCAAGAGCTCTCTACCATGTTTTCAGTCGACTGCTCCAAGCCTTAGTCAACCTCTTTTACTGATTTGTCTCTTCTTTAGCTGTGTAGTAGACCACCCTTTGTTTCATAGTCAACCTGTACTCCGTGTTCTGATATTCTTGAATCTTCTAAGCCCAATTATCAATATATAAGCTATATAGACTAAGGTAAACACATTAGTGAACATAAATACCCATATTAAGGGTATTTCCAATGAAGATTAATAATGTATATGTAATACCCTGATAATATTTCCCCGTATATATAATATAATGAATTTTGGAATAATTAACTTGTTATATTGTGGAGCGATATGTTGTTGATTAATGTTGTATAACTATGGAAAAGTATTATGGAATGATTAAAGTATTAAAGTTTTGGAAGAAAAAAGTTTATTTGGAGTTTTCGGATGCACACGGTTTCCGTTTGGATTTGGAGTTGCATCTAAAAAGTGCTGTAAATCATCCCCTGTCTGAAAAATGAGTTTTCGGATGAGTCGGGACACATGCGGATGAATGCGGTCAGGTGATGTTTGAATCTATCCAATTTTGTCGACTTTTTGGTCGAATGCGGTCAAATGCACAAATGCATTCCCTCGTCCAAAATCACAATTCGGAAATGGAGAATAATGGATTGAACTGGTTTGGTTCAGCTTTGTCCATAATTAATGAGTGGCCCAGTTTTTTATTAAAAAAATAGGGAGAAGATAAAAAAATAAAATGAAATTGAGCATATGGAATTAGAAATTATGAGAGTAGTTAAAGGAGGATTAAATGAATTGAAATAAAGAGAATTAGGGGAAGAGGAGAACTGGTTCAGCAAGAGAACTAGTTGATGTTAGCTGGCAGTTTGGAAGGCAAATGAAAAGGAGAAGAAATCGGGTCTTGGCCTGTGGTCATTCACGAAGAACAGAAGAGAGAACCGAAAGGGAGAAGAGAGTGTAACAGAGAGTGAGGGAGCGAAACCCAGAGGTGTCGAGCTCTGGCAGATCCTTAGCGACGGATGGATGTGTGAACTATGGGTTATAGCTTGCAGGCACATTGGTTTCAAGCTAGGGCTCAGCGTTGCCAAGTCACGGGTTGGGCTGAAATCAGAGCTCCCGCCAGCTGCAATTCCGGTGTCAAGTCGAGGTAAGTCAGTGGCTTTTTGTTCTTCTCCTTGGCATTTTGTTATTTGGGCGTTTAGGCGTTGGATTGGCAGAGGAATGGCCGAGACAATAAAGGACGAAGTTGGCAATTTGGGAAGAAACGGCTGAAGGCTATGGTGCGACTTGCGGTTCGATCCGAACAGGTTCACTTTTGGTTCTTGATCTGGAAAAGACGACAGCATGGAGTACATGGAGGAATGGTGCTGATGATAGGGCATGGCTTGGGGACACCCATGGGTGTCTGTGGCAGAGGCATGGAATGGTGTACCTCTCTGATAAATTGAAATGCAGTGGAAGGAAGGGAAGACTGGCAGATGTGCTCTCGGGTGAGAAATGGAGATAGAGAGGAGGAATGCTCTCCAGAGAAATGAAGTTCTAGAGCTTCTGCGAGGAGGACTGGAATGAGGTGGGAGTTCCCTCTCTGGTGATGACCGAGTGTGGCTTCTCGGGTGTTTTCTGGTAAGATGATTTCTTCTCTTCACTGTTTTTATGGATTATGAAAGTATGCTATGTCGATGGAATGGTTCTCTGTTTGTGTTTGGCTGGTATATACGTATATTATGTTGATGAATTATGCCTCTATTGGTTTCTACTCCTTAGTTTTGTGGTGTGATGGATGCTCTATTAATACTCTTTGCATATATGGCTTAGTTGGTGAAGTGAAAGTATGATGTACGTTGGATTAAAACTCAGGTCTTTACTCTATTTTGGCTTGGTGATGTCCTGCCATGTGGTTGATAATCTATGAGCCCTATTATTTACTGCTTTACTGATTGTGAAGGATACTGTCTCTTAATGCTCCTATTGTTTAACTGCTCCTTGGTTCCATTAGATATTTAAATTAGACATTGGTCTGTGCACATACATTTGTAGTTGGGTGATAGTAAATGTTCTCGGTTTCGGTTATAGGTGTTTCAGATGGCGTGTGATCTATTAATGGACAGTTTATGTTCTGTTGGATAGGTTATGTTTCATCTTAGGCGTTAACGGATTCCTAGAATTACTATGTAATTAAGAATAGGAAAAGAATGAAATTAATAAGTTGTGATTTTTAATAAGTAAATATTTTTAATTATACAGGTATTGAAAAAAGAATAAAAGAATAACGGTCACGCATTGAACGCTTTAAGCAATTGAGGTAAGTGATATTGCATATGCTTTGGTCTTCGGGCCATACATCGCAAGAATAAGATATGCATGTTTCGTTGTTTACCGCTTTATTAGATTAGTAGAATATTGAGCATGTATGTTTGTTTTAAAAGCATGTCTATAGTTGTTAATAGCACATTTTGTTATTTACTGTTTTTATAGCATGTCTATTGTTTTTAATAGCACGTTCCATTGTTTACTATTTTGACAGCATGTCTACAATTTTTATAGCACGTTTTGTGAATCGCATGTTGAGTGTTTATTTATAGTCCTCAGTTGTACGTTAGAAATTGTATACATTCACGATCATATGCATCACGATTTTCAAAGATTATGAAAATGGTTTTCATGCATAGTGTTGAAAAGGAAATGAAAATGAAACAAAGTACAAACGAATGATTAAGAAAGATAAAGAAAAAAGTTCTTATGGACTAGTAGCCAAGCCCGACACATGAACAAAAGATAAATAAAAGATAAAGGTTTTTGTGGACCGGTAGGTCAAGCCCAGCACAGAAACAAAAAGATACGTAAAGAAAAGAACATAAAAAGAGAAACAAATAAAAATAAAAGAAAGAAACAAAAACAAGAAACGACATACGTTTTTAAAATGGCACAGCATGTACATCTAACATATTAGGTTCTATCACTTACTGAGCGTTAGGCTCATAGTTTGGTCTTGCGATGTAGGTACAAGTACGAGAGAGAGAATGACGACTAGATTAAGAAGCAGCTGATGAAGGATTTGCACAAGCGAGACTTGTTGCTAACTAGGCTAATAAAGTTGAAAAGGAAGATGAGTTTTGTAAATATAATATAAACAGTTTGTTCATTAATCTTTAAATGAATTGTTTACGCTTCTGCTATGTTTTTAAAGGAAAAGAATTTTATAAATAAAGTCTTCCGCTGTTTATAACGATTTTAAGTAAAAAGTTAAAGTAAAAGGATTTTAACGGTTCGGTTTTCACAAAAGAACTCTGATGTTGATTTAAAATGTTTTCCGCTATTATTTTATAAAAGGAAAAGAAAAAGTTTTAAATTTCACGAGATTTTTAAAAGTATGAAAAAAATCTAGGTCATTATAGTATATACATGATTTAACAAATATACAATAAACAACTTATTAAGCAATTTAAACAATCACCACCAAAACAAATAACCTAATGTCTATTAGGCCAACAATCTCCCTATTTTTTAAGATGACAATATATTATAAGTTGTTTATTCATACACCTAAGCATATGCATTTAGTGTTGCATAATTTGATTTCTCCTTCTTAGTTTATGCAATATACAACTCCCTTTAGATTTATGTAAAACATGTTTACCTAACAACTTATACCAACCTCTCCCCCTTTGTCATTATTAAAAAAAAAAAATCGTTGGAGGGATAACAATCAAAGACAAATTCAAAAGATATCTCAAATTCTATTTCAAAAAGCAAAATCATTCAATATACTCTCTCCCTCTTTATCAATGTACAACATCAAGTCATTGGGAAAAGCCAAAACATCAAAACAAAATGATTCAATCAAATTAATTCTCCCCCTTTGGCAATAAACATACATAATAGTTGGGGGTTACTCAAAACAAATCAATTATCTTTCTCCCCCTTAGAATACCAATTGTTAGAAGAAAACAAGTGTCTACCAAGAAAAGTTGTAATAATGAAAACCTTTAATCTTTGATAAAATAATTATTCAAGTTAAAAACTACTTCTCCCCCTATTTCAATATTCGAATTCAAAACAATGGGGAGCACAAAAGAAAAACATTTGTTGGATTATCAAAATTTTTTAGCTATATGATACTAAATGTTAAAATCCAAAATTTGAAAAATGGATACCAATTTTAATAAAAAAAATCAAGATAGCTCATTTCATCAAAAACAAATCCAACCAAAAAAAAAATCCAAAAATCAAATTTTATGATACCAATCATTGGATGGATGTCACTTGAAGGATTAAAAATTTAAACACCAGTGATACCAAAAAGAATATGCAAACAATAGAATCAATATTAATTAAAAGTATAAAATTTTAATCTATTTGCGCATCATCAACTCAATTCAAATTAAAATCAAATTTAGAGTATAATTCATCAAACAATTATATATACTCTTGATCCATAAAAGAAAAACACTTTAAGTGTTTTTTTTAGGCACTCAAATATTTTTGGGTCTTTTAACCTTTAGTTTGGTTCGCTTACGAACCCACACCAATTTAGAAGTTGTCATTTTATCATGCAATTTCAATGGGCAACTAAATGATTTATGTCTTACATAATTACAAGTATTACAAATAGTAGGACAAAGAAAAAATTATTATAAACCTTTTTCCTTTGGAAATGTTCATAACCAATTACATCCTTATAAAAGGTTACTCATTGATTTCCTAAAAGCATATTAAAGTTTTTACTACCATAAGTGAATTTCAAAATAATAGAGTTCAATTTATCATTTATCATTTTTCAATTCATTAATTTCAATCTCAAGTTATTTACTAGAAGCATCTAATTTTTCATTCATGCTTTTCAACTCAGCAATTTGATTCTTTAAAGATTTAACATTTTCAACATACTCTAACATCAAATTTGTCTTTCTCATTTTTCAACAAATTATATTTATGTTTAAGCACATTGAATTTTTCAAACAACTCATTAAAGACATCTAGCAATTCATTATCATCATCAATATCATCCTTATCCATAGAAAACAATTCATAATTATGAATAAACATACTTAATTTACTTTCTTTTACTTGATTAGTGCCTTCGTGCATAACTTCTGACAATTTCCAAATTTCAAAGGCACTATCGCATGCTTAAACTCTATTAAATTCGTCCCTATTCAATGCACAATATAGCAAATTTAGAGCTTTAGCATTCATACTTAATTTATGTTTATCTACATCATTGAATTCAAAAAATAATTTTGGAACATTTATTCCATTTTCAATTTTAACCAGTATAAAGGGACCATTTATTATTTGCCATAAGTCAAAATCCAAAGATTGTATAAAAATTTTCATCTTAGACTTTCAATAAACATAATTATTACCATCAAAATATAGAGGTCCAACCAAATATTGTCCTTTAACAAGAGCATTCAAATCCATAATAATTTTATACAACCAAAAAATTCAATCAAATTTATCCAATAGAAGAAAAATAAACATTATTAATTAACTTCACTCTTATACCAATTGTAGGATTGATGCAAGCCTATAAAAGGGGGGGTGAGTCGTATTTA